>CM031628.1:15272480-15352480 GCA_018398815.1 Conus ventricosus
CCATCCCCCTTTTCAAACTGGGCACACACACCCCCAAGGCACAATATCCAACAATAACCAAACACACATACCACCTCTTCCACACTTGCATACCCTACACACACACACATACACACACCATACACACACACTTACATACACACCACCACACCTCTTCACTCACTTCATACAGTAGTTACAGCAACCCTCCATCTATCTAATCTTAATTTTGTTTTGATCCTTCCCCTTAAATCCCCCCCCCCCCCCCCCCACACACACACACACACCTTTCTTTTTTTTTTTTTTTTTTTTTTTTTTTTTCATCATTATCTATCCACCATTACCACAACCATCACAAAGATATCATACCATCCTAATAAACTAGACACACAACCCTAATCATATCACACACATCACACCTCCCCTGACGCAACCCCCCCCCCCCCCCCCCCCCCCCACCTCTGTTTCCTCTCCCATAATCCCCCTGGCCTCATGTCATTTCCGCCTTCATGAGAATTACGGATAAGTCATTTTTCATTCCCTTTTTTTGTTTTTCGTAGTTTGTACTGTCCCACATGTTAAATGTGATTTATTTTTTCGCCTGATGAAGACCCAAGTGGTTGAAATGCATCGTGTCTTGTCTTGTGCTTTGTTTGTCAATGTCATTGGCGGTAAGTTCTAAAACTCTATTCCTGATCTTTATTATTATGGTTGCTAAATCTTATATTTATAAGTGTAAGATCGAAAGACGTAAGCCAAATGCTTCAGTTTTTCAGAGCCAGCTGAACAGCAGATTCAAAATCGAACTCTATAATGCTAAAGTCAACAATGATCAAAACAGGTTTGATGCTGAATGGTACAATTACATGCCGATGATTTTTACACAAATACTTTTTTTTAAATCGATAACAACAACAAAATCTCAATCTAATACGCATCTCCGTAATCCCAGTATCCCATTTCTCAAGTGTTTATTTTTCCTTTTTTTTTTAAATTCTCATATTTGAATTGACATGTTTTTGAATGTGCATTTGAAGCAACATACTTTTTTTATGCATTGATATACTATCCGTATGCTCTTGCTGTAGTGTGGAAAATGTATATGTCAAATGTGTATGATATAATATCAGGGAATTAAAAGAAGAAAAAAAAAAGATGGATTAATGCTCAACTGTCGTGTTATGTAACTGTCTAATTATTCACCGTTTATTCAAAAGTTATTGTTCATCAGAAGGGCCATGGCCTACACTGAATAAACGTCTGCTTCCACTTCTCTCTCTCATCTCTCCTCTCTCTCTCTCTCTCTCTTCTCTTCTCTCTCTCTCCTCTCTCCTCTCTCTTGAAGGACTGACATGGTAAGAGGCATTCACAGTGATTATCATACCTTCATCACTTGAAAAAAGAAACCAAGCCCATTTAAACTAGTGTGCAGAAGATGAACAATATATAGGCTGTAAACCCATCTTGCTTGTTTATATTTCTGAATTATGTGTGCTCATTGTGTCCGACTGATCGTGTAATTAGATGGGTCAGATTTCTGTAATCATCATCAACATCCTCATCCTCATCATCGTCATCATCATCGTCATCATCATCATCATCATCATCATCATCATTATCGTCGTCGGTCGTCGTCATTGTTGTTGTTGTTGCTGCTGCTGTTGCTGCTATTCATGTTTTAATATTGTGATTATCATTTCTTTCCTTTTATTTTCTCTGTGTTTTGTTGAATGATTGGGAGCATGATTACATCTGGAGGTAAAGTCTCTGTCCACTGTGCACATGCAACTCTTTAAACACTGACCTCTGTCCTCTGTATGCGTTGTGTGGGAACAGCGTTGGACCCTGGCACGTGCAACTCGCAGATCATTGACTTCTTTTCTCTGTATTCGCCCTATGGAACTGTGGTGATCCGCCACGTGCAACTCTCCAACCTTTGACCCCTGTCTTCTTCATGCGTCATGAGGGAACAGCATGTACACTCAACACGAGCAATCCTCTGACCTTAATCTTTGCCCCTCCATACGTACAGTGAAGTGACCAGCACGTGCAATCCTCTGACCTGTAATCTTTTGCCCCTTCCATACGTACAGTGTGGTGACCGCACGTGCAATCCTCTGACCTTTAATCTTTCTCTTCTCCATACGTACAGTGAAGTGACCGGCATGTGCAATCCTCTGACTGTTAATCTTTGTCCCCTCCATACGTACAGTGTGGTGACCGCACGTGCAATCCTCTGACCTTTAATCTTGCCCCCTCCATACGTACAGTGTAGTGACCGGCACGTGCGATCCTCTTACCTTAAATCTTTGTCCCGAGCAAGCGTCGTGTGAGAACAATATGATAACCTGGCACCCTGCAATCCTCGAACCATTGACCTTGGAGTGTCTGTCTTCGTAGGGACATGCAATAGTACTGCCTCACCATGTCATCTGGTCATCTGTGTATGTATAGTATATACATAACTCTGCCTGTTTGTTTGTTTGTTTATCATCTGTCTGTCTGTCTGTCTGTCTGTCTGTTCTGTTCTGTCTGTCTGTCTGTCTGTCTCTATATACATGCGAGGGAGTTCTCTAGTCTTCGTACCGTCAGAACATCTGGCAGCCAGAATAGTGGAGCAAAGGAGCCGTGATCCTAGTGATTCTGGGCTTGCGAGTTCGAATCTCTTCTAGGTCGTTGCGATCAGAAAGATTCTTCCCTTAGAGTTAACACCGTTTTTGACTCTGTTTCCTGAAAAGTCTTTTCAATTGCCACAATAATCCATGGTTCCTTGTGTAAACGCATGCATAACAATCTTGCACACACGGAAAATCCCAACATCACACGTTTGCCAGAGCAGCCAGTTTGGCTGTTTGTATGGTGCGTATACACGCAGCATGCATCCCCCCTCCCCCCCCCCCCCCCCCTTTTTTAAAATTTGAAAGAATGAGAAGAAACGTGACTGATATCTACTGAATTTTACGGGAAACGATTGAATATAGCACGAGCAGGTAGCTATAAGCTCACCTAGGAAGGCAGCCCAACGTGGAAATGAGAACGTGAACTGGGGAAACGCGAAGAGCTTGGTTTCTAGCCAAGGATAGGCGCTGTACAAATACTCCCAAGAAGAAGAAGAAGAAGAAAAAGACGAACAATAACAACAACAACAATAGCAATAATAATGATGATTGATGATGTTAACAATAATAATAGTGATAATAATAATATGATAATAATAGTAATTATTATAATGATGGTATTGATAATAATAGTAAAACAATGATAGTACTAATGATAATAATAACAGTATAATGATAGCAACAATATAACCATAATGATAATCATGATGATGATGATGATAACAACAGCAATCATCATCATCATCATCATCATTATTCTGATGATGATGATGAATGATGATATGATGATGATGATGATGATGATGTTAACAATAATAATATTGATGATGATGATGATGAGATGATGAATGATGATGATGAAGATGATGATTATGATTATAATGATGGGTTGATAATAATAGTAAAAATAATGATAGTAATAATAATAACAATAATAAATGATAACAACAAATAATAACCATAAATGATAATGATGATGATGATAACAACAACACAAATCAATCATCATCATCATTCTGATGATGATTATGATGATAATAATAATGATAATGATAATAATAATAGCATACACATGAGAGACTTTAGTATCTCACGTTGCCATCTGATCATCTATATACATATACACACGAGACTCCTCTTCATCACCATTCCTCCATTTATCTGTTTACATGTACACATGATGGACACCACTAACTCACCATCACCGTTCCCTTCATTTATCTGTTTACCATGTACACATGAGGGACACCACTACCTCGCCATGTCCGTCAGTTATCTATATTCAAATACACGTGGGTGATTTCACTACTGCCCACGCATCCGATTATCTGTGTGCATATATACGAGAGGTACATGACTACCTCACTGTGCCATCCAGTCTTCTGTGTACAAATACATATCAGTACAATAACCCCATCATGCCATCTAACCTTCTGTGTACATACACATATCAGGTACTATACCTCACTGTGCCATCCAATCTTATGTGTACATGTACACATAAGTTTCTTAACAACCTCACCATGTCATCCAATCTGCTGTGTACATATACATAGTAGATACTGCACAACCTCACTGTGCCATCCAATCTTCTGTGTAACACATACACAGCAGGTACTGCACTACCTCAAACGTGCCATCCAGTCTTCTGTATACAAATAAACATGAGGGACTTCGCTACCACACTGTGCCATCCAATCTGTGTACACACATGTGACACTTCTCTACTTCACCACACCAACCGATAGGTATGATACATATACACGTGACTAACTGTGCAACCGATCATATGTATACGAATACACGTGAAATACATTCATTACCCCACCATGGCAAGCAATCATATACGTCACCAGTTCATCATGCAAACCGATTCTTTGCATACATATACAAGTAAATACTGTACAACGCCATCATTTCTTCCAGTTAATTAACATGTGTAATAATTCGCGATGTATAGACATGTGTGACTATTCTCTACTCACCAATGCCATCCGAAGATATATATAATATAATAATATATATATAATATATATATATATAAATATATAAATATATAATATATATATATATATAAAATATATAGTTAAAACAAGTTAAAAGAGGAATCTTAAAACTATCTACAAATTTGTTTTCAAGCGTGTTGCGCGTCATACAGATGGTTTTTGGTTTGCCCACCGCCGATGTTATATAGCGTGTGGGCTCCCGTTTGCGGTTGTTTGCACGTGCGGTTGGCTGCACGTGTTTTTTGGGGGTTTTCAGGTTTTTGTTTTGGGTGTGTTCACTTACAACGATTTCCATTTATGCCTGCAGTTTACTATATCTGTTTTGGTGTTTAAAGTTGCTAAGTGTGGTTTGCATAGTATAAACCATTTTTCAGTTAAACATAGGTTGCACCTTTTTGAAACATTGCTGTATGGTGATGCCTCTTTTATGATTTCCAGGATATATTGTACTTGTTTTGCGTCTTAAGTTTCCAGATATAATTTGCTCAGTTCTGTTTGGTTTTATATTTTTCTTTATTAAATGACTGTTTGTGGTTTGCATATCTGGTTTTGAAGTGGTTTTTCAGTTATCCCTATGTATGTTTCTTTTTCATTTCCTGATGTCACAGTAGCCTGGTATACAATGTCGTTGTGAAGACATTTATTGTTTAGTGGCAATGTCTCACAACAACATTGTATACCAGGCTACTGTGACATCAGGAAATGAAAAAGAAACATACATAGGGATCACTGAAAACCACTTCAAAACCAGATATGCAAACCACAAACACCCATTTAATAAAGAAAAATATAAAACCAAACAGAACTGAGGGAAATATATCTGGAAACTTAAAAACGCAAAAACAAGCTACAATATATCCTGAAAATCATAAAAGAGCATCACCAAACAGCAATGTTTCAAAAAGGTGCAACCTATGTTTAACTGAAAAATGGTTAATACTATGCAAACCACACTTAGCAACTTTAAACACCAAAACAGAAATAGTAAACAACTGCAGGCATAAATGGAAATCGTTTGTTAGTGAACACACCTAAAACAAAAAACCTGAAAGCCCCCCAAAAACAGTGCAGCCAACCCCGCACGTGCAAACAACCGCAAACGGGAGCCCACACGCTATATAACATCGGCGGTGGGCAAACGAAAAACCATCCTGATGACAGCGCAACACGCTTGATACAAATCTTACACACCTAAGCCACCAGGTACTTTCCCCTGCTCAAACCCAACTGCAAAATCTGCTCTCTCACCAAACCAGACACCATCCTACATGGCCCCACAGGCTCTTCACTATTAAACGCACTTTCTCCTGCCAGAGCCACAACATTGTGTATGCCATCCACTGTCAGCTGTGCGTAAGATCTATGTAGGTGAGACATCTCGCACACTTGAGACGCGCATCTCTGAACACCTGGCCGACATCCGCCACCATCGGCCCAAACCAGTCGCTCTCCACTTCAACCATGCCCAACACAACATCAACCATGTCAAAGTCTTGGCACTTTGGCAATCTAAGAGTGACAACTTGGAACGCCTTATGCAGGAATCTCATCTCATTGCCAAACTGGGCACCGTGCCCCCTCATGGCATCAACGTCCAAAGTAGTATGTGCCATTCCATCTCTGCAGCCCCAGCCTGAAATATCCTCCACCTACGCAAAACCCTACCTCTGTTTACCTCAGACATATTTTTGCAGCTATCTTCCCCTTCCCTTTTCCTACACTCTCTGAGTCTCTCCATTTGCTTACATCAATCGACTTACCACACCCCCCCCCCCCCATCCCCCCTGCCCTAGTAATGATGTGTGTAGGGATGTTGGTGGGGATGGCGGTTGTTGGGGGTGGAGGTGGGGGTAACCAATGAATAAGGCTGATATTACATATGGAACACATACACACCCCACACACCACACACACAACACACACACACACACACACACACACACACACTCACACATACACACACACATAATGAATAGAATGCTAGCTCCTTTATCGTTGGTCGTGAAAAATAGGGGGGGGGATATATATATATTATATATATATTATATATATATATAGATATATATATATATATATATATATATATATATATATATATATTTTATATCAATCTCAGCCCACAATATCCTCCCACTACACACACACATACTACCTTATCTCCCACTATTCACCTCACACATAACTTATAGCTATCTTATTTATGCATTTATTATGATTAATTTTTTTATTTTTTTATTTTTTATTTTTAATTTATTATTATTATTATTATTTTAATGTTCTTTTATTTATTTATTTGATTATTATAAAAATGTATTTTCTAAATATATTTCTGTATCATGCTTTCGTTACCTTAACCTTCACTATCGTTGTTAGCAGTATCATTCAGTAATACTATTGCTAGTATTGATACTACCCCTAGCATTGACATCACCATCACCTTCGCCTCTGGGACTGTTGCCACGGCAACCCTGCTGCTTAAGAATCCTCTAACCCACTCTCCTTTCTCCCATACACATACTTATTGACACCAAGATTGATTTTCTTTTCTTTTCTTTTTTTTTTTTTTCCCCCCCAATATTTTGACCATTAATAGTATTCCTATCAGTAATATTATATCATCATTACGACTTTGACTCGCTCACTATTTCCCTTCCAACAGCCTCGTTCTCATTCAACGCCTTCTTCCTTGCGCTGAACCCTGAGCGATCTGAAGCGACCAAGCTAAGTGAATTTTCGTTGTTTTATTCGTTTATTTATCACCAGACGAAGACCTAAGAGTCGAAACGCGTCGTGTTTTGTCTTGTAACTCGTTTGTCCACGTTCTCTGGGCGGTTCGCTAACATTTATTTAAGATTTGTTTAGATTCCGCCTGCAGTCGTCTGCTTTGCAACTAGATATAACTCCTGGTCAGATACCGGTATTTCGAAACCCGATTGTTTCTCCTCAGTGGCCGCGGAAAGTGGTAACTTGACTCCTCTGCCTTTTCGGTTTTAAGAAGAATGCTATCCCAGAAAAAGGCTGGTGTGCAATACCGTAGTATGTTTGTTGAGTTTTCAAAAAACCAACCAAAGGTGCCACTAAGAAGCAAAAGAAAATCATGAAAGAGCAAAACAAGCTACATTTTCTTGTGACAAGTAGAAAAATATAAAAAGATAACCTCTTAAGACACAAGTGCTGAGGGCCAGTTCTTGGAATGACTCCGCAAGGACTAAATTACAATAAACTAATGAATTCCAAGGACAAGTATGGCATCATCCCAGCAACTTACAGAGCAGCTTGGTGTTGCAATGACTGCAAGAAACATAAAATTATAAACAAAGTTTGCTCTTATGTCTTAGATTGAAGATTCCATAATTCTGTGGTGTGTCTCTATTTGACGCCAAGAGCACAGACACAATCAGCCATGTCTCCCTGATGAGTCCGATCCAGCGGACGAAAGGCCTAGGAGCAGGCAATATAAGTAGATCAGCCTTCCAGAGGGATTATGATGGTTCTCTCACGCAGCCAGTGAAGGGTTTTCATATTCATTATAGATATTCTAAATTTTATGTTCCCACTTTCTTCATCTTCACCCTCACCCCCCACCTTTTTTTAAAGTTCAAATCATTGCCAAGTCATTACTATAATAATGGAAGAATTGTTAGCCTGCACTTGTTTTCCCCCACTACTTGATTGTTCAGCATTATATATATATATATATATATATATATTGAATTATAAACAAAGCTTGCTCTTATGTCTTAGATTGAAGAAATAGGGGGAATATGCATTCATACCTGCAGTGGCAGATGATTCTGCCTAACTAACAGTATGTGCTTGAGTGGGTGGATGGGGAAAAAATAAAATAAATGCTTCTCAAAATGAACCTTCAGCAAGCTTATATTCTCCAAGGGGGGAGAGACATCCTCCAATAGGGAGGGAAACTCACTAACATATAACTCCTGGTCATATACCGATATTTCGAAACTTGGTGGTTTCTCCTCAGTGACCGCAGAAAGTGGTAATTTGACTCCTCTGCCTTTTCAGTTTTAAGAAGAATACAATCCAGAAAAGGCTGGTGTGCAATACCGTAGTATGTTTGTTGAGTTTTCAAAAAACCAACCAAAGGTGCCATCTAAGAAGCAAAAGAAAATCATGAAAGAGCAAAACAAGCTACATTTTCTTGTGAAAAGTAGAAAATATAAAAAGATATCCTCTAATACACAAGTGCTGAGGGCCAGTTCTTGGAATGAATCCGCAAGGGACTAAAAAACAACAAACTAATAAATTCCAAGGATAAGTCCCGAGCACCGTTCCGAATTTACAGACATTTGGTGTTGCAATGACTGCAAAAAATATTGAATTATAAACAAAGCTTCCCTTTTATGTCTTAGATTGAAGAAATGGGGGAGATACTTCATACCTGCAGTGGCGTGATTCTGCCAACAACAGTATGTGCTTGAGTGGGTGGAGGGGAAAAAATAAAATAAATGCTTCTCAAAAGAACCTTCAGCAAGTTTAAAATTCTCCGGGGGGGGAGGACATCCTCCAATAGGGGGGGAAAACCCCTAAAAATAATCCCCGGTCTTAACCCATATTTCGAAACTTTTTTTTCTCTTTCAGATTTTCTTTTGCTTCTTTGATGGCACCTTTGGTTGGTTTTTTGAAAATCAAAAAAACATACTACGGTATGCACCCACCCTTTTGGGGTTGATTCTCAAAACGAAAAGGCAGAGGAGTCAAAAAAACCATTTCGCGGTCACTGGGAGAAAAACCCCCAAGTTTCGAAAAATCGGAATTACCAGGAGTTATATGTTATGATTTCCCTCCATTGGGGGATGCTTTCCCCGGGGGGGGAATATAAGCTGTAGGGTTCATTTTTTGGGAACATTTATTTTTTTTTTTCCCCCCCCACCCCCTCAAGACATAGTTAGTTAGGGAGAACATCTGCCACGCAGGTAGAAAGCAAACCCCCCCCCCCCCCATTTTTTCAACTAAGACATAAAGCAAGCTTTGTTTATAAATTTAATATTTCTTCAGTCATTGCAACACCAATGCTCTGAAGTTGCTGGAAAGGTGCCGGGACTTATCCTTGGAATTTTTTAGTTTGTTGTATAATTTTACTATATATATATTAATTAAATATATAAAATATATTAAATATATAATATATATATATTATATCACGCACGACGGAGTTACCAGCTCACCCTGCCTTTCTATCATATATGACAGGGGGAAACTCTCCCGCCGGCAAACACATACTTTTCACAGGGAGACAAGGCAAGTTGCTCAGAATTGATCCACCAGATAATGCTGAAACCCACCCACTGAATATGAGAAGAGGTCAGTCAAACACACGGCAAACAAAGAATTAAATTTGAAGCTATTACCTACAACTTAACTCTAAAATTTCATGATAAAAAAAATGATAGTGCATCGTCATCATCATCATAGGGGAAATGGCCTCATTAGTATAAAAATGTTGGGGTAGCTCAATACAATCCCCCTTGCTCCCTAACATTAGTTGCAGATTTTGGCTTCATTTTTTTGTTTTACTTTGTTTGTCTTGAAAAAAGGGAGCGGGTACGTAAGACAAATACCACCGAATAAAACCCTTTTGCTGGTGATATCTCCGTTAGGTTGAAAATTCAGTCCCCGTGCCCAAAGGACACCCGTGATCAACACGCCACTGAAACACACTACTTACCCATGCTTTGGTGACGCCCATTGTGTCTCAAAATCTTCTTTCGAGCTCTCTCGCTTGTTACGTTTAACTGAATGATGTAAGGACTGTGACATTTCGAATTACCATCTTCAACACCCAAAAAGTTAACAAGCTGGTGTTTTCCCAATAAAAAGCGGAGATTCCCAATTTTCGCATCCATTTCTGATGTCTGTAAAAGGTATGGCTAACATTGATTGTATTTTAACTTCCAGGTAATTTGTTGAGAGCACGTTGTTCTGTAAAACGGATTTTGAATAAGAATTTTTGGATGAGGTAAAATTGAAGCGACAACTTAGGCCCTCGTTGGTTGGAGACCTTGGTTGAAACTGCATCACTGAAGTGTGGTCGTCCCCTGCTGGGAAGAAAGGTTGTGAGCTTGGTAACTCATGCCTGATAGTGTGATTTCCTTTGGAACAAGCTGTAAAATTGTTATCTGAAAATATGACGTGTTGAGAATTAGATGTCAGAGACAGCAGCACGACAAACATAAGCTGGGTACTGCAGAAAGCTGCCAACGAACATCCGCAGCCTGAAGATGCTATTGATCTGACAGTGGAGTCATACTGTCACCTTCTTCACTCCCCTGTGTTTATTGACAAACTGTCAGTCATGGAAGGAACAGTGTTTGTTGTTAATTTAGAAGCCTCACAGGTCGTGACTTTTAATCCACTATGTGCCACACGTGGAAAAAAATTCACAACTGCAACTAAGAGAACCCCGGGGTGGTGTGTGGTGTGTGTGTGTGTGTGGTGTGTGTGTGTGTGGTGTGTGTGTGTGTGGTTTTTGTGTGTGTGTGTGTGAGTGTGTGTGTGTGTCTATGTGTTTGTGTGTGTGTGAGTGTGCGCGCGCACACACACACACACACACAAAACATAAATAAAAATATATATATATATATAAATTATATTATATATATAATATATATATATATGTGTGTGGTGTGTGTGGTGTGTGTGTGTGTGTGTGGTGTGGTGTGTGTGTGTGTGTGTGTGTGGTGGTGTTTAGATGCACATAAATCACAATCATGAGATCTTTCTTTCGACGTGCATCAGCAATTATAAATCATTGTAAAACATACCCAACACACACAATACACACACACACACACACACACACACACACACACACACACACACACACACACCACACACACACACACACATAACGTTGATGGCAATGAGGTTCCAGCTAGCTTTGGAAAGGTTAAATCTCTCTCTCTCTCTCTCTCTCTCTCTCTCTCTTCTCTCTCTCTCTCTCTCTCTCTCTCTCTCTCTCTCCAACGAGAGGCTATTTGCTCACCTGTATCTCGAAAACATGAGTTGGTATATACACTATTTCTAGTGCTTTATCTTCTCTGATGATCTATTTGCCTGACTATTGCGTTACAATGTTTTGCCGCTTTTTCTATGCTGGATCCACGGCATGTTATGGACATGGAAGCATGTCATTTTACTACTGATATCGAGACACATAAATTCGAAAACTAAAAAGACAACCAACATTCGGACAACGAAAACGAAGAACGAGCAATCCCTTATCTTCTCGACTTTGGCGCAAGATGGGCGTTGAATGATAATTATTAAAGTTAAATAAATTTCCTCACGAAAAGAAACATGATGACAAGTCTTCAAAACTCTTATCCCACTTAAAAATTCATAAGAATGGCATCCCGCAGGGGTCAGTCATTGCACCTCATCTATTCATTTTTTTTTTCTTTACAGTTAACCAAATTGTTTCTTAAGCACCTTTGTCCTTGTACAGTACTTTGATAACAACCGCACGAAACTGAATGTTAACATGAAAAAGCTAATTTTCTGCAAAAAAATGTCAACTTGCACTTGATAATCTCAGCAAGAAGGACATTGAACATAGCTTACTGTTGTTTTCTGAAAGACTTCTTGATCTCTGCAATAATGGAGTTAATCAACCCGTAATGCGGACAAATGATTAGCCTGTAGTTTATACAGACAAATTATAAAGACAAAGTGCATCCCACTTTAAAATTAACTAGTTACTGATTGGATGAAGATAAGTGATTGTTCGTTTGCTTTCGTTGTCCTGGGTGTTGTGTATCTTACCTGAAGAAGACCTAAGGGATCGAAACGCGTCGTGTTTTGTCTTGTGATTCGTTTGTCCACTTTTTGGGGAGGAGGTTTAGCAATAATTTTTCAAATTTGCTTAGTTACAAAAGTCAAAGAAAGATTAATTTATTCTTCTTTCTCCATTTATTTCTTTATTTCGTTTATTTATTTATTATGTTACCTATCTCTCTGTTCATTCATTTACTACCATCTTTTGAAAATTTGTTTATCGTGAGCGTTGCAGGCTGACTTGCAGCTGATTAGTGTGTCTAGTGTTCCGACGTATTTACTGAGTGGTATATCAAATGTGTTCAGTGCTCCGACGTATTTACTGAGTGGTATATTAAATGTGTTTAGTTCTCCGACATATTTACTGAGCAGTGTATTAAATGTGTTTAGTTCTCCGACATATTTACTGAATGGTATATTAGATGTGTTCAGTGCTCTGATATATTTACTCAGGGGTATATTAAATGTGTTCAGTGATCTGATGTATTTACTGAATGGTATATTGAATGTCTTCAATGCTCTAATATATTTACTGAATGGTATATTGAATGTGTCCAGTGCTCCGGCATATTTACTCAGGGGTATATCAAATGTGTTTAGTGCTCAGGCATATTTACTGATAGTCTGGTCGCCGAGTCAGATGACCTTGCAGTTCGAGCTGATAAGTTTTTATTTGCAATTTCGAATACTATTTGGTCTCCACTTTAATTTTTTGCCGGGTGTGAGCTTCACACCCGCTTGCGTTTTTCAGAATTCAAGATGGCGTCCAAGATGACTGCCAAAAAGGGTCAAATAACAAAATCCTTTATAATTCCTGTTCTAAGCATTAAAAGATGATGTTTTTATCATCTGTGCTAACGTTTTAGGGTTCAACAAAGCCGAAGCTGACCTTAGTGTTGAGTCTCCAGGCCATCCTAATGGCAAAAATACAAAACGGTTGTACAAAATATACAAAAATGCGATTGTTTGCACATTTTAATTGAATATTGATGCCCTTTCTTTATAAACCTTTTTGTTCGGTTGAATCATTCCTTATCCACATAATCCACTTAGCCAAATTAGCTCAAAATTAAGATTGTCATCAATATGATCACAAAAAAACAACTGTGCTGAAAATCAAAAGAATGATTATGAAGGGAATGATCTTTTTCTCGTAATTTGTGATCACGTCTGAGTCACAACTAATCTTACATGGAATTTAACAAAACAGTTACTCAAAGAAAAATAATTATAGAGCTATCCACACAAATACACTTAGCATTTCAATGTTTGGAAGTCAGAACCACACTGCTCCAAGATTGTCTAGATAGTTTTTCTCAAAAGTTTCCAGGCAACGTATTGAAGTGAATACATTATGATTGTCTAACAATCGTCCTCCAAAGTATCCATTTTGCATCTTCCTTGTTCAATGGGTTGTGGCCTATACCAAAAGAAGCACAGCATGTGCAGAAGATGGTGCATGGCAGCTGGCCACTCATGCAACCACAGTTGCCCCCTCTGCATGACTTCTCCGAGTCACAGCCACAGCGGACAAGCTTAAGCACATCCCAAGGTGCGTATGGTGTTCCATGGCACATGTTCTGTGGAGTAAAGCATCTGTTGACATGATTAGCTTCCAGCCAAACTGGACTGGATCCATTCATGGAGGTTCTCCACGCAGAGTAGCACGCCAGTTTGCCACTTGCAGGTGACCCCGTAACAAATTCTCATGAAATGCCTCTGTAGTCGGTGGCAGACTGCGTAGTTTTGGTGCAGAAGAAGACTTGTCAGTCTTCTGAGCCCACACACGCTGTCTACATTCTGTCATGGACGAGCATTCTTTGACACCATAACATGCTGCCATGAACTCAGATGCCTGCTCTACCACCTGTGTAACATCGACTGTCGGATCTCCAAGAAGATTCAGCCTGTGTCCTTTTGACGCAACCTTCAAAGCGGTAGTTTTGCCAATGCCATATGCTGCCGCTACAGAGTCACACCCTGAGACAGCATGAATAGCAAGCAAGTCTGGAGCAATGGCGCTGTGTTTGAGATGTGTTGCACTGATGTCAATGCAATGACGCACGTACACCGGTGACTGCATGTAGATGGCAGATTTGAGAGAAAAGTGTCCAAAGAAAAACAGCAGCAACACCAACTCCTGAGTGCCATCTGCTAATACAAGCAAACGTGCATCTGGATCGGTGCCAATTGCTACAACTTGTTGAGCTACCATACTGTCTGCTTCTTCAAACGATGAAATCATGTCTCTACGTGCCGATCTTTCCCCTTGTATACCTGTGTGGGGACAGGTTCCTCACCTATGACAACGAGGGCATGGAGTCGGTGACCACTTGGAGGTATGCGTCGTCAGTCAGGATCTGTTGGTAAAGAAGCTTGTTGAGCTGGACCTTATTTGTGTAGTTCTTCAAAACTGCGTCCCGAGGTGGAAGTGGGGTCTGCAGATTAAGCTTGAAGACTCGAGCTGTTGTGCTTCTAGAGTTCCGTGTGCTACTCTTGATGGAGTATTCATGGTATCTGTCAAAGCAGAGATAGATGTCAGATTTGTCCAACTTTTCAGAAAGCCAATGCTTGAACGTTGTAATGAAAGTTGTGACTGTGCCGTGTACAGGCCATGCAATGGTCCAAAGGAGAGCAGACACGTCCACCACAATTGCAGTTGGGGTCAGGAAATTCCTCTGAGAGGTCTCACCTTGAAGGTATGTCTTGAGAGGACTTTTCTCTGTGGATCGCTTGGTGCCATCTGCTTCAACCACAGATGCTGGTATGCAGTCAATTCGGTTGCAAACACTGCTTGCAATTCGGTTGTAAACACATGATTGCCTGGAATCCTTAAAGCAAGGCCAGAATCCGATTCCTCATTGCCGAAAATGTAGGTACAGACTATAAAAACATCGTGTTTGAATGGCTAGAACAGAAATTATGAAGGATATTTGAATACGGCTGATTCTGGCAGCCATCTTGGACGCCATCTTGAATTCTGATACACGCAAGTGGGTGTGATGCTCATATCCGGCCAAAAATTAAAGCAGAGACCAAGTTCTATTCAAACAAGCAATAAAATGTTTACCAGGACGAACTGCAAGGTTTTGCTTAAAAATTGGGCTTTGCTACCGGACTATGAGTGGTGGATCAAAGTGGAAGCGTGGTGCAGCGCTTGGTGTGGTCTGTTGAAGAAAGATGGACCGTCCTTGTTACCTTCATAGTCTGACTGTGACGCCAGCCTGCCTTGCCATGGTTCCCAGTCAGGTGATGTGGCCGATGACCTGCAGGTGGTTGTGGTCCTCTGTCAGGTGATGTGGTTGATGGCCTACAGGTGGTTGTGGTCCTCTGTCAGGTGATGTGGTTGATGGCCTACAGGTGGTTGTGGTCCTCTGTCAGGTGATGTGGTTGATGGCCTACAGGTGGTTGTGGTCCTCTGTCAGGTGATGTGGTTGATGGCCTACAGGTGGTTGTGGTCCTCTGTCAGGTGATGAAATTACAAGAGTAGGTAGAAGAAAATAGCATCACAGGGGAATATTAAGCTGGGTTTGATAAAAGCTACTGTTAACATTATGTTCATATTGATGGCATTTATACATAGTTTTGTTTAAATCGTAAATCATAACATCACCTTGAATGATTTGAAAAGGATTTTGATTAACAGAATTTTGCTTTGGCATTTCCTGCCTGAAAACGGTAGTCATTATAAACGTTATAAAAGTGTGAAAACTGTTATGATTGTGTGAAAGCAAGATGCGTTCTGGTGCAGCTTTAACAGACTGTATGACATATGATTGTGGCGTGAAGCAGGGGTACGTTTGCAGCCCTGTTTTGTTTTCTTTATGCATTGATGAACTAATACTTGTTGTAATACATCATGGAAGCCACGGTGCAATATTCGTAAATTACGTTTTGAAGATTTTCTTTCTTATTTTAGCTAATGACGTAGTATTATCAGAAAGAATGATTGGATTACAAATTCAGTTTAGCACTTTAGTTACTGCTTCGTTACAGTGAAAGTCAACATGGCAAACACAGTCTAATTGTTTTTAGGAAGAACGGATATCTTGTCAATGGATTTAACTAACTTGGTATCTATCTTTCCACGCAAGTAAATTTTGCCTTTTGCTTAGGAGGATTCAGCCAGTATAGCACAAAAAGTATACTGACAACAAATATCAATACTAAACGTTTCCCGTATTATGTTTTTAAAGTAATTTGACTGCCACGTTCACCCTTTGGTTCAGTAAGGAGCTGAAATATAGAGCTCTGATACTGCTGCTGTGCCCTTTGAAAACATCCATCTTTTTGGTCCGACATTTCTCTGGGCATCGTTGCCAACACCAAATGATATAGTGAAACAGATAGACATCCTATGTATTTGAATGTTGTTGTCTAACGTGTTCCATACTGGCTAAAAAAAATGTTCAAATGCAGGACCACCGATTGCCACTCAATACGGGTGGAATGCTGTTAGATAATAGAGGTATGAAACACTGGGTGACCAGCATGAGGATGACTGTGTGAGCATGGTTCAAAGTGAGGTGACTGCAGGCGGAAATTGAAACAAAATTTGAAGAGAAATTATAGTAACTCCGCCAGACAAAAGTGACAAACTACAAGACAGAACATCAGGCGTTTCGACATCTTTTGTCTTCTTAATCTTCCGCCCAATTTGAGCAGATAACTGATTGCTCGTTCTTCGTTTTCATTGTCCTGAATTTTTTTTTTCTGTTTTTTTTTTTTAATTTTTTTTCCCAACCTCTGCGCCACCTCAGAGGCAGTGCACACACGCCGCTCATTCCGACACCCCGTCCACAGCCACAGCCCAGTCGGCCCCGCCGCAGCCCCGGCACCGACAATCCACAGGGGGCAGTCAATGTCAAGTCGTCAAGAGGCAACCCACCGGATGAGACACTGCACTGCTGCCGAGTCACTTCGGTGGTGTTCAGTGGCGCCTGTTCTGATCTAACATACGCAGGACACCACCTACTAAGCCCCCTACTGACGACAATAATTGCTTAGTCGCGGAGCCGGCGTGAGTGAGCTCTCCCTCCAGAGGGCGCCACCACGTCCGTCCAACGACAGCCCCCATGGACTCGACCCCGACGGAACCAAACCAAGACCACAGACGTGGAGAGGACATCGAAACTGAGGTCACCATGAGAGCAGGGCATGAAGGGCCACAGAATTTGAGACATTTTTTTTAATGCTGATCAATGAGAATGAGGATGATTAAGATGATGCTACGTCCTGAATGTTGGTTATCTGGCCTAAAGACGTCCAAAGAAGTCCTATTTGTCTTGTAATTTGCTTGTCCCTTTCATTTGGCGGACTAATCATAATTTCTCTTAAAATTTGTGTGAGTATGGTTTGGCATTTATTTGCACAAACCAAGTAATTACGAAACTTCGGCGGTCTGAAAGAAAACACATGCTACTTTAACAGATTTAGTCACACTACCTATAGGTAAGTGTAGAGTGAGAGAGATTTCCTGTGTTAGTTTTTTTTTAAATTTAAATTAAGCTATAACTGTGAGTGGCAATCGGTATATGTTCATAGGATTTACGCAACAAAAGTGAAAATATTACACTTTTTGTACACATAACTCAATATGAAAACAAATTTGCTTACTGACATTTATCTCAATGTTAACTGATGCCTTCATTTCAATTTCATACCGGTACGAAGGACATTTTCAAATTAAGCAACAGTCTGATAATTTCAGTTCAATCGGTTGTCCCTGGGCAATTTTAAAATAATTAGTTTTACACACACACAAATAGGCCATGGGAATTTAAACCTTTAACCTCACGCGCGCGCGTGTGTTTTCGTGTGTGTGTGTGTGTGTGTGTGTGTGTGTGTGTGTGTGTGTGTGTGTGTGTGTGTGTGTGTGTGTGGTTAAAGGTTGAAATCCCCATGGCCTATCTGCGGTATAGACAGTGGACTGACAGAGATAAAGGGCAAAGCATGATAAAGGATGGAGCCGATCCCTCTCCTTCCGCCGCCTTCAACCCTCCCTGAACCGACTCAGGTAGCCACTTGTTGCAGGGTAGACAGAGAAGGTTTTCAAGCCCAAAGAATCCGATCCCACGTGTTGTTCAAACTCACGACAACCAGTTCAGCAGGCAAACACTCCAACCATCTGATTACAGTGTGTGTGCGCGCGCGCGCGTGTGTGTCTGTGTGTGTGTGTATGTGTATGTGTGTAGCTATATATACACAGATAAGACAAGTGTGTGTGTGTGTGTGTGTGCGTGCGTGCGTGCGTGCGTGCGTGCGTGCGTGCGTGCGCGTGCGCGCGCGCGCGCGTGTGTGTGTGTGTGTGTGTGTGTGTGTGTGTGTGTGTGTGTGTGGCTACATACCCAGACATGACAAGAAAGTAAATTCATAGAACAGACTGATAACAAAAGCGTGGGTTATTCCGCTAAAACAAAGTTGTATTGTGAAAAGAAACATTGTGCAATGCCACAATCTGTTTCATCATTGACACGTGCAAAAACATAATCTATGACCAACAATAAACCGTTGTGTTTAAAGCAATACTTTAATGCACGGTACTATCACACAGTTTATCACATGTCATTGGACGGCTTCTGTGATAGTGTCAATACAGTACTGTCAATCAATCAACATCAAATACCAGACTGAAGAGACCAAGAAATATAGTACTGAATTACGAAATGCTGATAGATTAAGAATAGTATTGAATTACGAAATGCTGATAGATTATGAGTATTGACAAGATAACAGTTGGAATAGAATGAATCCATCACATTTATCGTTCCGGATCCAACAGGCAAACAAATATACACACAAAGAACAAACAGGAACAATAAAGTCATTACAAACTAGATAAACATACAGATGAATCAACGAACAACAAGGACTGAACAAATTAGCCAAACAAATTATGAAGTTATAACAAATTAGCCAAACAGACATAAATAAGATTGAGAGAGAACAGAAACTGGCCCCACAGACTGTGGGGAAAAAAAACGAAGGTAAAATAAATGATCGAAGCGCACTGATAGACAAACCTATATCGAATACAGAACAATCTATCAATACAGGCTAGGGCACTAACAAATGACAAGACCAGCCAAACACACTGAAACACAAACGAATAACAAAGACAACAGAACTGACAAACATATTCATAAACAAAGAAGTGCAACGAAGCCAGAGCAAACTATAAAAACAAACTGACAAACAAAAATTGAAATAGACTACCAAAGCATGTTGCCATACAAGTTAATAAGAAAGCTAAGCACAGTGAAAAACAAAATAACATTAAAGACGTAACACATAAGCCGAACGCACTGACAAACACGAGTAACGAAGAACAAGTACCCACACTGAAAACAAACGAGAGACAAAGACAGGACACACTCTTTAAACAAACCGCTGAACAAACGAAGAGAAGATAAATTAGCTAAATATACCGATGCACACACGAATACAAACACACTGATAAACGAACACCGATGCACACACGAATACAAACACACTGATAAACGAACACATACAGCAGAAACTTCCAAGCACACTGATAAACAAATGAATAGATAACAAAGTGGGCCAATAGACTGATTCATAAATAAAAAAAGACAACACAAACTAGCCAAAATGTTGATGCACAAAGAAACAGAAAATATTGTAAAAAGTAGCCAAACACAAAGGACACAGCAATCAGCAAACCAACCTGCCTGTCAACCTCGGGTGATGTCGATGGAGGAAGGACTAGCGCACAGCCCAAACACACTCACAGCTTGCTTACAATCTCATTCATATATCATGCATTCGTCACATCAAACCACTAGTAAAGTCTATAACTTTACTAACACATGATCATAGAACGAAACATCAATGCATATGGAATCAAATGAAATAAAACATTCTCTCTTTCCTGAACTTCACAAATCATTTATCTAAAACATCATTAACTAACCCGGGTATAAACAGATTTCTACTTTACCTGGCCAGGTGATCTTAACTATTCACGAATCACTGTCTTTCTTTTCTTTTCTTTTTCTTTTCACTGTCACTTTCACAAGCACGACACAACTGCTGGCACTGGTTTTGGTCTGCTGGCACTGGTCAGGTTAGACTGCTGGCACTGGTCAGGTTGGACTGCCGATGAAAGTGGCGCTGGCCAAGTATGAGGTCGAACCCCCGGTTAAGATAGAACAGTGACTATCAACATCGATCTGTTCTCCTTTCTTTCTTCCTGCATTAACGCATTGCACTCTCTCTCTCTCTCTCTTCTAGTCTGCTCTTATCAAATGGACATGGTTGCTTTTCTTTCCTTTTTTTTCTCTTCTTTCTTTTCCTCTTCATTAGTTAGCAACTCTCTCTTTCCACATCTCTCTTTAGTCCTCCTCTGCAGACTATCTCCTGCTAATCTCTCAACTTGGTTCTCTTCTCTCCTCCCCTCATCTCTCTCTCTGCCCCTCTCTCCTGCAGAGCTCCACTCAGAACCTCTCTCTCTCTCTCTCTCTGTTCGTTCTCCCCCTCGTTCTCCCGTTCTCTCACTCTCACATCCTTCTTATTCCGTTCCGATCTGTCCAAAAAGGGCGAGTACCATTGGTCAGTATTTTTACCCCTGATACCCGAAGTTATCTCCCTCTAATTCCATTGGATATTCAAATCATGACAGTCACGCCTACACGCCTTACTCTCTGTGGTGGTCAATTGGTCATTTAATTGATTAGCTAGATTTCACCCCCACCACGCACTACCTTCCCCCTTCCCTACTTAACTGGCGCCGTGTGGCTTAAGTCGTGGGCACTGGTCACTCTAAATTGGCTAGATGAGTCTGGCCCAGGCACTGAGATCGGTCCGGGCAGACATCGAGGCGTCGGTCAAACGGCTTAGTCTGTCTGGGTGGATCGGACCGTCTCCGTGAAGCCTCTCCGCTAAGCTTAATTGGCTGGACCCGACCCATGGGCCCGTCTATCTGGCGCCTAGAATGTTTGAGTTGAAGCTTATGTCCGAACAAATTGGCTGGCGACTCCACGAGTTGGGTTGTTTCATTTTTGTCCGTGACAATTTCCCCCTTGCAAAAGACCATGCTCCGCATGTCTCAAAACAACGGTACAAAAAAAAAACAACAACCGAATTTGCTGACACACAGCTACACGTGCAAAGTTTTAAAAAATACTTTACAACCAACGGTTTATAAATTATAAAATATATCATTAGTGAATACCACTCCAATGAGTTATCATTGACGTGCGCTCTTGCGTTATTTCAATTCATTTTATAACGACCTCTGTGCGCACTTATGCGATTCCCCTACCTGCGGTTTTGCCACATCTTCTTTTCACAATTCTTATGAAAAGCACAATATAATATGATCACGATCCATGCACATTCACTGAGGAATCTCCGTCCTCACTTATTGCAAATAATGCATCACTACACAAGCGACTGTATGCTCCAAGCATAACTACATTCACATGAACAAGTCTCACCAAGAAAATATGAACAAGTCTCACACAGAAAATATGAACCATAGCCAACTGGGAATGAACCCATATCCAATCAACATAACTGTAATCAACACATATTATCAACAAAGCACCCCGGATATGACTGACTTCCTCTGAGTTGCAGCTTGCTAGACTACACGACTTAAATAGTCAGCTCCGACATTCTGTCGACCTGGGATGTACTGCACTCGATACCTGTAGGGCTGCAGTGCCATTGCCCAACGCAGAACTCTGCTGTTTTTCAACTGCGCCTCCTGCAGGAATTTGAGTGGTTGATGATCCGTCTCTATCACGAACTCTTTCCCATACAAGTATTTGTGGAACTTCTGCACGGCCCACACGACAGCTAAACACTCCTTCTCCACCGTTGCGTACCCTTCTTCACACTTTGTCAACTTCCTGCTAGCATATCTCACAGGGAACTCGACCCCTTCATGCTCCTGTAACAATACTGCACCTATCCCACCACCTGATGCATCTGTCCGCAACAAAAATGGTTTGGACATATCTGGTAGCTTCAAGATGGGACGGGAACCTAGTCTTTCCAACACCGTCTGCAGTGCTTGCTCTGCAGCGTCTGACCACTCGACCACTGCCGGTTTCCCTGCCTTGACCAAATCACTGAGAGGACTCGTGATTGCTGCGAAGTTTGGAACAAACTCCCTATAGAAGCCAATAAAACCTAGCAGACTCCTGATTTCTGTTTTGGTCTTTGGTCTCTCTGAATTCATCATCTTCTCCACCTTTCCCTTTTCTGGCTGCTTTGTGTCGCCTCCGACAACAAAACCTAGGAACTCCTACTGTCTAGCCCTTCATACAGTGACACATCCCTGTATGACTCTTCTGGAAACTTAGGCAACAAAATCTCCCCTTCTTCTGCTGGGTCTCTTTCACCTCATCAATGATTGCTGCTGTGCCTATGTGCTGGGTCTCACGCTGAATATATTTGCGGAGAAAATTCGCATGGAAAAGTTTTAGTTTCCATTCACATCAATTCGGTAATCCCGACCGACCTTTTCAGTGATGGTGAATGGTCCTTTCCAATGCATCAGCAGCTTGTTGTGACCCGTGGGAAGCAGTACCAGGACTTGATCTCCCACCTTGAGGGATTGCTTCCTCACCTTCCTGTCATATTGCTTCTTCTGAACGACCCTAGCCTCCTGCAAACCTTCCCTTGCAAACTTACATGTCTCATACCTGTGCCCACCTTTGGAACAGGGCGAGATTGGGCCAATCAGATCAATAGCCACCCTCCTGAACGGTGTGTCAATTAAAGGGGGATGTTTAAGAGGCGCCTTCCTCTTCACCCCTCTTGTGGCTGACCTTTGACACACGTCACATGACATGCAGAAACGCTTGATGTCTGCCATTGCTCCTGGCCAATGAAAGTCATCAAAGATTCGGTCAGCTGTTTTGCTGGTGCCGAGATGACCCGCCATGAGCGACTCGTGACCCACTGACATGACAGTGTCACGATAACCTGCTGGTACCTCTAACTGAGTGGTCACCTTACCTGTCTTCCCCTTGGTGAACACTCGGTACAACAGCCCGCCTTTCACAAGAAATTCTGTCTCACCTCCTCTAACCTCCTGTTTCTCTCCACCTCTTGCCAACTCCCAAGACTTCACGAGCGAAGGGTCTTGTTCCTGCGCTGCCCTAAACTCATCAGGCGACACATCTATGCCTGACTTCCTTGCTGGAACGACTAACGGTTTATCAACCTTTTCCTCCTTCTTGCTCCGTGTGTGAACTGCTGCCCCTGTAGCAGTCAACAACTCAGGATCCCCTGGATCCCTTGCACCTGGAATATTTCCGATGATCACATCATGAAGGGGTTTCTCCATCACCAACGCAGACAACTCGCCTGAGAAGTAAGGGGTACGTAACTTCTATCTTAGCAACTGGAAGCTCCCTCACAGTGCCATCGATTAGAGTACAGGTCTGGATTTGCCCTGTCAAATCCCCTTTCTCGACCAGCGTTGTTCTAACTACACCACATGAACAACCAGTGTCTCGTAACACTTTCACCCTCTGCTGGCCAATCCACCCTTCTTCCACTGGTAACGAACCACTCAGCCTAGTGCCTCCATCCCTGACACTGACTGCTGTCCAGTGCTAGCCATAGGCTGCACTCCACCCTCTTCAGACTGAATCCCTTTTGGTTCCACTGCAGGTCGTTTCCCTTGACGACCCATATCCACCTCTTGCAAGGCTGCTGCCTTCTGGAACCTCATGCGACAATCCCTCGCCACATGTCCCTTCTTGTGACAAATGAAACACCTAATGTCCCTTTGCCCTTCCTTCTGCCCCACCACTGGGTTTGCAGACTTTGCAGGAAACTCCCCTAGTCTCCTTGCACTCTTCTCACCTGTGCCTAGCACCTGTTTCTCCTGCACCTTAGTGCCCAAACGTGCCTCTCTATACACCTCTGCGAACTTCAACAGCTCCCTGCTGTCTCTGGCTGTCTCTCTTTCAAATGTATGGTTAACTCAGGGCCGCAACCTGACAAAATCTGTTCCTTCATAACTAGCTCTTTAATTCAGCGAACTCCTTCTTCGTACCACTCAACTCTAACCATTTCTCAAAATAGTGATCTAGACGTGCACCAAACTGAGTGTACGTCTCACCTGCTTGTAATTTCGCTGAACGAAATTTCTTCCTGAACCCCTCCTCTGTGAGGTCAAATCCTTTCATCAATGATTCCTTCACAGCACAAAAATCAGATTGGGTGTCTGCTGGCAATGCAGTGAAAATTTGTAATGCCTTACCCGTCAGTAACGCCGACAAAATGACTGCCCACTCTTCTGGAGGCCAACCCTGACTGGTCGCAAACGTTTCGAAACGACTGATGTATGCATCAATCGAATCGGTTCCTTCCGAGAATTTTGGCAACTTGGGTCGGGGGCATAGCTGCGCACAGAGTCACTGGAAACTGAACTCCCATCCTCGGTGGTCTCCCTCTGTATTCTCACTTTCTCTAACTCTAATTGAACCTTTAATCTTTCCGTTTCCTGCTTCATTCTTTCTGTTTCCTGCGCTTCCCTTATTCTTTCTGTTTCCTGCGTCTCCCTTAATCTTTCTGTTTCCTGCGCTCCTTTAGCCTTTTCCTGCTCTGCTATTTCCAATGCGACACGGCGTCTTTCCGCGCGTTCATCTCTTTCCATCTTTTGTTGGTTTTCAACAATGCACGCAGCTCATCTCCTGAGTAACCTAAATCACGAGCGACGCTCACAAGTTGTTCAATAGGGTGTTCTTTTCTTCCGCCATTATATCTCTTTCTTTTTTTTTTTTTTTTTTTTTTTTTTGAACAAGATTTTATTACTACGACAGCCAAACTGGTGGTTACCGACACGAGTGACGTAATAGCACAATCCTATGAATGATAATATTAGCTTGGGACAACGTAATTAGTTTTTATAAGACGCCCAGCGCCTGACCCAACTATGAGAGCGAATTATAGGCAATCTGTGCGAAATAAGTACTCTGGGGCTGAAATGCCAAGCCTAGTATTACTATCTTGGAAGCAATGCCAAGCCTAGTATTTAACTATCTTGGGAACATACAGTAAGACAACCCCTTGTCTTAGGATTACAATACTTGAATCCCACCCAGCTTCCTCTCTGAGAAGTTGAACAATTATAATAAATGGGCCAGAATATCCTGGCAGGCTCGCCAATAAATTGTCAACCTCGGGTGATGTCAGTGGAGGAAGGACTAGCGCACAGCCCAAACACACTCACAGCTTGCTTACAATCTCATTCATATATCATGCATTCGTCACATCAAACCACTAGTAAAGTCTATAACTTTACTAACACATGATCATAGAACGAAACATCAATGCATATGGAATCAAATGAAATAAAACATTCTCTCTTTCCTGAACTTCACAAAATCATTTATCTAAAACATCATTAACTAACCCGGGTATAAACAGATTTCTACTTTACCTGGCCAGGTGATCTTAACTATTCACGAATCACTGTCTTTTCTTTTCTTTTCTTTTTCTTTTCACTGTCACTTTCACAAGCACGACACAACTGCTGGCACTGGTTTTGGTCTGCTGGCACCTGGTCAGGTTAGACTGCTGGCACTGGTCAGGTTGGACTGCCGATGAAAGTGGCGCTGGCCAAGTATGAGGTCGAACCCCCGGTTAAGATAGAACAGTGACTATCAACATCGATCTGTTCTCCTTTCTTTCTTCCTGCATTAACGCATTGCACTCTCTCTCTCTCTCTCTTCTAGTCTGCTCTTATCAAATGGACATGGTTGCTTTTCTTTCCTTTTTTTTTCTCTTCTTTCTTTTCCTCTTCATTAGTTAGCAACTCTCTCTTTCCACATCTCTCTTTAGTCCTCCTCTGCAGACTATCTCCTGCTAATCTCTCAACTTGGTTCTCTTCTCTCCTCCCCTCATCTCTCTCTCTGCCCCTCTCTCCTGCAGAGCTCCACTCAGAACCTCTCTCTCTCTCTCTCTCTCTGTTCGTTCTCCCCCTCGTTCTCCCGTTCTCTCACTCTCACATCCTTCTTATTCCGTTCCGATCTGTCCAAAAAGGGCGAGTACCATTGGTCAGTATTTTTACCCCTGATACCCGAAGTTATCTCCCTCTAATTCCATTGGATATTCAAATCATGACAGTCACGCCTACACGCCTTACTCTCTGTGGTGGTCAATTGGTCATTTAATTGATTAGCTAGATTTTCACCCCCACCACGCACTACCTTCCCCCCTTCCCTACTTAACTGGCGCCGTGTGGCTTAAGTCGTGGGCACTGGTCACTCTAAATTGGCTAGATGAGTCTGGCCCAGGCACTGAGATCGGTCCGGGCAGACATCGAGGCGTCGGTCAAACGGCTTAGTCTGTCTGGGTGGATCGGACCGTCTCCGTGAAGCCTCTCCGCTAAGCTTAATTGGCTGGACCCGACCCATGGGCCCGTCTATCTGGCGCCTAGAATGTTTGAGTTGAAGCTTATGTCCGAACAAATTGGCTGGCGACTCCACGAGTTGGGTTGTTTCATTTTTGTCCGTGACACTGCCAACTAGAGTGATATGCGAATAACAAAAGAAAGAATAAACAGGCCAAACAGACCAGTACCCTCTCAAAGAACAACTAGGGAACAAACTGACCATACTCACTGGCCTGAATAAACAGACAATACCTGAGACGCAACAAACTACCCACGCACAACAGCATATGAACGGTGGCGGGGGGTCAGAGGTGGGGAGGGGAGGGAATTACCTGTGTTAGACCATGGGATTTAAATGAATCAGCGGGAGACCGGGGGTGTGATGTTCACTGTCAATGATTACAATTCCTTTGAGCAATAGGGCGTATGACTCCAATAATTCAAGACAACACTGTGATGAGAATACCACTAAATAACAGGAGGTACGGGAGGTGGGCGGATAATGCTAATGTTGTACTGATGAGAATACCATTGAGTGGCAGGAGGTATTTTCTGTTAAATCATTTGGATAGGACACCGCCAATGCTGAGGTGATACTAATACCATGATTTATGAGATGTGTATTCCCGCTACAACAGCGAGGATAGGGGAGGTGGTAGTACCACCGAATTGCAAGAGTTGCGTTTCTCTTACACCATGGAAGGACATGTACTACAAATGTGATGAAGATGGTAATGAAGATGCACTTAAGAAGGCATTCTCTGTTATTCTTGGTCTGCTGAATGGTCCGACACATACGTGTGGAGAACGATCCCGCGCTGGCACATCAGTTGATGCTGCATTGTGGTTCCACATGGACGTTTCATGAAATTTTGTGACGTAAAACTTTAACATTCAAGAATTGTAAAGTATCCTGGCCCATCCTTTCAAGTCCATGGCTACAAATGTTACTTTGCTGCCGTGTCGTCATTTTAACAACCCACATATAAACTGCTTTTGTCTAAACTTTGTGATTGATTGTACTTTGCTGCCGTGTCGTCATTTTAACAACCCACATATAAACTGCTTTTGTCTACTAAACTTTGTGATTGATTGTGCTAACTTTCATATCGACCTCGGGCTGCTGGGAGACAGTGAGGCAGAGCTCAAGGATCTGATGACCAGGATGGAGACAGCGTCAGGCAGATACGGAATGGACAAACGGCACTTTAGTCACCCGTTCCGGATAATCTGCTGCATATCAAAGTGACGCTGAATGGGCAGACACTGGAGGAAACGGGCCTTCTCCGATGGCCTGGGTCCATTCTGAGGACTGGAGGAAACGGGCCTTCTCCGATGGCCTGGGTCCATTCTGAGGACTGGAGGAAACGGGCCTTCTCCGATGGCCTGGGTCCATTCTGAGGACTGGAGGAAACGGGCCTTCTCCGATGGCCTGGGTCCATTCTGAGGACTGGAGGAAACGGGCCTTCTCCGATGGCCTGGGTCCATTCTGAGGACTGGAGGAAACGGGCCTTCTCCGATGGCCTGGGTCCATTCTGAGGACTGGAGGAAACTGACCTTCTCCGATGGCCTGGGTCCATTCTGAGGACTGGAGGAAACTGACCTTCTCCGATGGCCTGGGTCCATTCTGAGGACTGGAGGAAACTGACCTTCTCCGATGGCCTGGGTCCATTCTGAGGACTGGAGGAAACGGACCTTCTCCGATGGCCTGGGTCCATTCTGAGCACAGACAACAGGTCAGCAAAGGAGGTCAGGCACTGAAGAAGGAGTCAAATAGAAGTTGGAAATGAGATCAACGTGGGAATAGACGGATCTTAGGTGTAGCCTGGCTGTCTGCTTTCCTTTCTGGGCCTCTTGTTTGTTCAAAAAGTAACTGAGACTACTTCACTGTTATCATGTCTTCCATGGTAAGAATGAAAGTCCCCGGGAAGACCCTCCAATAGCTTTCAAGAGAAGACAAACACTCTGCAAATCACCGGTGGTATCCATTGTTCTCTTTTGATGCGAGAGCTACACACTGACGGGAGAGAATCCGGGAGTGGAAAATAAATCCTTTAGATGGACTCTCAATGGGGAACATACCATAAATAACTTTGCCGCGCAGCAAGTAAACAAAGAAAACCTCGAGGCAAGAACCTTTCATCGTAGTTATCAGTCTTACCACAAGCATGATTTGCACAGGCATATACCCGGCCATAACTCCACGTTGAAGGTAGACGTTCCACAGGCAGACCAACAAACTCCAAACCTATAACACAATGTTAAATATACTGTCGTTGAATAAAGCTGTCACGTTCGATTTTTTTTGAAGTACCCAGTTACTATTATATCAATTCTTACCATTTTACAAAGTGCGATTGGCACTCTAGTACACGATAGAAAAAGACGTTTAAAAAAAATCATCTTTAAAGTGGAGTGCAATGAGCTTGAAACACTTTTTCTTATTTTCAAATGGGGACAATGCAGTGATGGACAAACTCTTCAACAACAGTTGTAATACTTTAATTCAGCTTACGCTGTCAACGGAAGGTTAGAAACAGATAGCACTGTATCGCTGTGGAGTTAAAGCGGTTCCAATCTCAATGTAAAGCTTCTGTCAAAAAAAAACAAACAAACAACAAAACAAAACAAAAACAGCGTCTGGTAGTGTAATGACACTAGAGTGTTATCTGCTTCCATTTCTTTTTTGTTTTGTGGTGAATGTCTTTGAATCAACCTTTAACACACGTTCAGAGTTAAAATACTTAATCAGCTGAGTAAAATATATAATCAATTCAGACCACATAGGTAACATTTTAACCTAATGCAATGCCAAGGACATGCTCTGTAGGCTATATTTGATATATTCATGCCTAAATGTTATCAACATAGAACAAAAAATATTTTCTAGATTTTCTGTTAAACAATGTGTCGCAGAGTCTCAAATATATTAAATATTAATCCATGAGAAAATGAACTTTAAGACCGAGTGCGAGAAAATAAACTTTAAGACTGACACGTTCATTTAATTAACTGTAAGACCGAGTGTGAGAAAATGAACTTTAAGACTGACACGTTCATTTAATTAACTTTAAGATCGAGTGTGAGAAAATGAACTTTAAGACTGACACGTTCATTTAATTAACTTTAAGACCGAGTGTGAGAAAAGGAAAAACCAGATCCACATTCACACCAACTTGCCAGATGTGGCAAAGACGGCTCCATGGTTACATAGTCAATAGGGAAACAGAACCAGGCACACGGATAGTGACGTCAGGTACATCCTAAACTCACGACAGGGAACATTCTTGTACGGAAAAGGTACTCTGGTGACAGACACTTTCAAGGTGAAAGTCACAGTGACATAAAACGTCACGCTGATTGAGCTGTTGAAATCTGACAATGCTACAAGAAACAAGTTGTGGCAGATTCCGGAAACAAACTTTTAAAAAAAGCTGTCACGGTAGTCTCTAGGTGTAGCCATAAAATAGTTTGAAACAAAGAACTTATCAACGGTGATTGAATAATTTGAAACAGAATTTCACCAGGGGCGATGGACTCAGTGTACAATTTTTACAAGCTAACTACTAAATACAAAAAAATGGGATGTTATACATTGCCAACAGATACATAAAAAAGACAAAAAAAAAGACTGAAGAAAGGCGGAGTCAAAGAAAGTGACAGGAGAGAGGGTGTGGCTAGCAGGGAACCTGCAGACGGAGAGGGAGGGGGGGGGGGCTGTTTGCACGGAAAGGGACGGAGCCGTCTGTAAATATTCTTTGAAAGGACGGAAACTCTGGAATTCAGACAATAAAAGTCTCATATGCCAGAGAGCTGGTAGAGTTCTTGCGTAAAGATGCAAGGTATGAGCAATTCTCTCTTTCGTCATCTACAGAATGAAATGTCACTACACCAAACATTACACCTGATATAAACCCTGGCGCTCTGCATCAAACGCCGAAACAGCAAAGTTGGCCAGATAATGTCCATTACTAATAGACATACAGACTCACATGGTTCACCAATGTTGTCATAAAAAGACAGGAAAAATGAGCCGGCTGAAGGCCCCACCATCATTTTCTAAAAGTTGAAAAAAAAAAACCAGGGGGTCGGCGAATTGTCTGAAAAAACTGGAAAGATCACAGTCAACTCCAAGATCAAATTCAGCCTTTTTCAAATGGGGGATAGGGGGGTGGCATTGATTTTTGCGAGGGAGGTGAGACAGTAGTTTGAAATAAACGGCTCCCCGATGGTAATGAAGTGGTTCCAAACGAATGACAACGTTTGAAACATGCAACTCCCCGGGGGTGAAGATACAGACAGTAGCAATATCTAAATAAACTGCCAGCCAACGAAAGACATCAGAAGAGGGGATCCTACTAACTAGTCGTAAAAGCGTCACGGGCTTTGCCAAGATACACTGTGGAATTACAGACTGTTTGACCGGGACAGACACCGATCATTGTAAAGAGTAAAGGACATGCATGTGTTTCCATGTTGATGCAAACGTGTCCACCCCAACCTGCATCGAATCCGAAGCAAAATGCAACTTACTGTTATAAAAAGTCTTCATATGCTTTTGTCACAATGAGAAACATGCGATGCAAGAAAATAAAACAGTGAAAAATTGAGCGCATTGCACAATACAGCTAGCATAACAATACAGGCATACAAAGAGACAGACTGGCCCAAACTAAAAGACCTAACATGATAGAATGCACACAGAACACAACATCATCTTTCCCAACAACCAGAAAATGCCGGAATATGTAAAACAGCCGGCAAGCAGACACAAATCCATTGATTTTAACTGTATTTTATGTGTGTACCTATGATGAAAGTTACCTGTTTTTTTCCCACGTACAAGTTCAAGGTTACCACGGTTAGTTTATTTATATATACAAGCGTACATTGACAAATATGCATGTAACTGTAAAATCAATAAAAGGAAAACAACTCCAATCCAGCTTACAACACACACACACACACACACACACACACACACACACACACACACGCACACACACAAATATTATATATATATATAATATATATATATATATATAATATATATATATATATATTATAATATATATATATATATATATAGAATGCTGAACAATTAAGTATATATATATATATTCACATGCAGAGCAGAACAAAGAATAGCTCCTATCAACAAAGGAACAACAACAGCACAAAAAAGTCAACAACAAACATACTAAACCAAACAATAAAAATAAAAAAAAGAAAAGAAAAGAAACGAAAAGAAGCAAATAGAAATCAACATAAATGAAAACGAGGTGAAAATGATGATGCCAATTCCCGTGAAGGAAGTTTCTCTACAGGGCGCTTCCGGTTGCTTTTTCACGGTTTCTGAAACAAAAAGGGTAATTATCATGACCATAAGAAATGAAAAACAACAACAACACAACAATGATGATGACAATAATGATAGTGATAATAATGATGATGTGACAATAATAATTAGAATAATGATAATAATAATGACAATGACAAAAATGATAATAATGATAGTAATAATTATGATAATGATGATAATAATAATGATAATAATGATAACAATAATGATAATAATAATAACTATAATGATAACAATAATAATGATAATAATTAAAAAAAATGATGATGATAATAAAATTAATAGAAATAATAATGATGACATTAATGATCATGACAGTTATAGTGAGTACCGCAACAAAGGAGAATGTCTTGTAGACAATGACAGATGTATGTCGAAGCTGGCCGTCATTGGTATGGCTTACAAAGGCACATCAGTTCAGTTTAGTTCTGAGAGTCCGTTAAAGAGTTCAGCTCGGTTCTGAGGGATCGTTGAAGTCAAATGAGTTCAGTTAACGGAAAGAAAGTTTATAGTATTTAGTCCCAACCCGAACTAACAGTCACCAAAGTAATGAGCCACGACCAACTGGTCTTTTTCAGACAGAACAAGAAAGCAACCGTTGGATTAAGTCCATTGAGATTTTTCCTGGATGCGTTGCGTATGTTAGGACAGGAATAAACTAAGGCTTCCTTGGTTACATGTCTAGTGCTCTTTGTCCAAACGTGAATGGCTTCTCTGGGTCCCATTGTTACCTTGTGATTAGGACAGGATTCGAAGCTCATGGAGGGCGGTCGTATGGTACTACCTCGATAACAACCCACATTTTCTAAAAAAAAAACATAACACATTTCTAGACAAATGATAATTACGACAATGCATTCGTTTTCAGACGTTACTCCTTTGTGCGTTAGGCTACTCACAAGAGTTGCAGAATAGTTCTAAAAGGCTGTTCAAGTACAAGTCAAGATGGCACATAAAGATACTTTAGTGACTTAAATCCAGCTGTGGAATGCTCTGATTACTGTGTTGACAGATTGTACGTATATTGTTTATGCAAATGATATTAATGTTGACAAAAAGACGACCGTGTTCCCGTCAGTTATTGGTCCGAAGTACTATAATTTACTGCAGATTTGTGACTAGAGATCTGTGAAAAATGCTAAATGTCTTCGAGTATTCTCAGATTTTAAAATGAAAAAAAAAAAAAAAAAAACAGAACAAATTTCAACAACGTTTCGCTAAAGACCGTCTTCAGGACTTGTGACATAAAAAGAAAACAAATTGTTTTCTTTTTATGTCACAAGTCCTGAAGACGGTCTATGACCGAAACGTTGTTGAAATTTGTTCTGTTTTTCTTTTTTTTTCTATTTTAAAATCTTCTGAGAATCCTCAAAGACATTTAGCATATACTTTACTTCGTTCACTATGTGCAACTGATACGCCTTCAACAAAAGCATCTGATGGTCTGGTTGCAACACTGAAAGCACACGACTTACCAAACCACTTGCGATTGCAAAATGGTTCAAATTTCACAACAGATGCCAGCCCAGCATAGAAAAAGTGAAGGACTTTGCTGCGGAACTCAGACACGTAGCATCAGCAAGTGACTGTGGTCAGTTCCTACCAGAAGCATTCAGTGAACGGTGTGTGTATGGACTATTTGATTCTGCAACATTCAGAAAATGATACTGTTGGAAAATGACATCTTCTTTCGAAACGCGACTGGCACTGCTGACTGCGTTGAATCGGCAGCAAGCCATTGTGCAGCTTTTCACTATCAACTTGATCAAGAACCTTAGGAATCTGAGTGTTCCGAGATTAATGCAATCCACATAGGTATAACACTAGAGAACAAACAGTCCATGCACTGGGGTCTTCTGACATTGTGGTTGACAGCATTCGTCGACAGGCTGTCCTTACAAGCTCTACAAATGCAATCATTGCAATAACGTTGGGCTCATGCATCTGAAAACTGGCTTGTGTAAGCAGTTATGAAGCTAATGGTAAAGTTCTTACAACTCGATGTCACATAGCGGAAACAAGCCGTTCACTGTACTTTTCGAGTTGAAGACAAACCAATCGCTTTGAAATTGTCACTGGTTTCTTTGGGTACGCGAACCCCTGGAAGGAGAAGAATCTATCACTCTCCACATGCTAGGTAACGCTGTTGGCCAACACATACACATACTCGTACTTCGCCAAGCTAAAGTTCATTTCTCACAATGTTTCCCATCATTAGTGCTGGACGAAAAGGACCCAAACTACTGAAAAGAAATTAGATCCGAAGACTGGGCGTGGAGTCGGCTGTCTTGGTCAATCAATTGATCAACAGGTCAGCAAGTCAAGCTGAACTCCATTAGTTTCCAGATCTTTTCAAAGATGAACTAGAAAGTGTCACGTCGTTTCCTGCCACACCCTATGTGCAGGGAAACAGAAAGCCGAGTTCTGCAAAGCAAGAACAGTACCGTGTGCCAAACTTCAAAGATGCTGGAATTATTGACCCAGTGAAGTACTCAGCCTGGGTTGCACCCATTGTATCTCTACTCAGACCAGATGAAGCTGTGAGGAAGAGTGAAGATGACAAAGTGACAACGAAACAGATGACCAAGACTGATGTTTACTAACGGCATCGTGCTGACGACCGTGTCAAAACTTGGTCTTGGGAAGATATTCACCAAACTTAATTAGACACGCGCATATCAGGACTCAAATGGTCTCACCACAATCGCATCCTGAAAGAACTCTTGCTTAACCTTCTGCGCTCAGTTGAAACCTACATTCAGCATTTCTGAAATTCACAGATAACTGAGATTCGACTCTGAAGGATTCTGCCTCACGAAAGGAAAATGTGAGTTGATGCTGCCTGGGCCACATCATCACAACAGAAGTGATCCAACCGACGGCAGACAAAGTGAGATCTGTCTAGAATGCCTCAACTCCCAAGGACATTTCTAAACTGAAATCTCTCCTTGGTCTTGTTAATTTCTATGGAAGACTTTGCCACACTGTCCACAGACCTTTAATCCACTGAACAATCTTCTTTATGAAGACGTTAGGTTCAGAAGGGAGCAGCAGCAGTTTCAAGCGTTCGAAAAGTGAAAACAATGCTTTTATATGATGATCTACCAGTATAGTGAGCTTGTTCTGTGACTGTTTGACCGTGGGCCCAGGTGATGTGCCAGCCCACAGACTACCAGATGGTACAGAGCTGCCCTTCGCATATGCTTCATCATCACTAAACAAAAAATTACGCCAGTATTGAATGAGAAGCCCTTGGTCATTACATCTTGAGAAGAAAAAAATCGTGACTACCTCTTTGGGAGTCATTTTATTTCTGGCTTTCACAGACTACCAGCCACTGATGACGTTGGACTCAGCACTGGACTGTGCAGCTATCTGCATACACATATACCATCGACTAAAAGTCTGGATCATCCACGACACACACAGATGCCCTGAGCAGGCTGCCTACACATGAATATAAGGATGATGTGCCCTAAAAGTTTGGGTTCCTAGGTCCACATTTTCTCCGTGTAGAGCGTTATCCAGCACTGTCTCCAGCTAAGAAGTACACACTCGCTGAATTGCCATTGGAACTTTTAGAAAAAGCAGATGGACCTGACATTGTTCCAAAGCAATGAATCAGAGTTGTGCGTTCAGAGAGGTCATATGGCACTGAACCCAGATGTCATTGCCTCAGTCTGTTGGAAGCGCATGCCGGACGACCTACCCTTTTGTCCCTCAGGCATTAATATGATCAAGTGTCCTGCACGCACCTCTGTTTGTGGTCTAGAGTTGACCTTGGCACTGACCCCTTAGTTCAGAAATGTGAAGCCTGTCAGCAAGTTCGTGACATGCCAGAGAAAGCTTTTTTCACCCATGGCAGTGGCTGCAGAAACCATCACTACTGCACATACATTAGCAGGGCCTTCTCTGAGTCAGTTGCTCCTTGTGATTGTGGACTGTCACTCAAAATGAACTGAAGCAAAGATGCTGACGAAAATCACCGCCAAGACAATGAAACACAATTGTCATCATTGCTGCTATCGGGAGGACTGTTTTGTACATTTGTTTACTGTTTGTAACGTTTGAAAAATACAAATTTGTCAAAACGTTATGTAGGTTTCGTATTACACATGAGAGTTGCATTATTTTATACTTTGTTCTGTGTGTATATTTTTCATTTCGGCTAAAAAGAAAATCACTGCAGAAAGGACCATTTGCAGCTTTAAAGAATTCTTTGTAGCGCATGATTTGTAAGTCAAAATTGTCTTACACAATAGCTCCACTTTCATGGGCAGTGAGTTCAAGACCATCATGAAGGACAATGGCACTTGTTATGTATTAGTTTCACCCTATCACCCAGCTCCAAATGGCCTTGCAGAAAGAGCAGTTCAAACGCTCAAGAAACCCATGAAAAAAAAAGGGCACATTGCACTAAAGGTTGGTTTTGTTTCTGATTGTGCACAGTCAACACGTATTTTTCCTATAGAACTACTGACAAGAAGAAGCCGGTTACTGGTAGCTTGCTGTGGATAAAAGAAAGAGTGAAAAGAGATCTCTAAAACTGAATGTTTACGCATAGCAGACACACTATGTGCGTATTCATTTTTCTCTATCTTTAGTGACAAGATAGACCTGTGTGTGTTCTGTATGGGCAATGCTGAAGAGAGCCCAAAGATTAAGAGTTGGTTTCAATGAGAAACTTGAAAATGAGAGTTCAGGCTCCATGATGTGTTTAATCCAACGCACGGCAATGTTTTCAAAGTGGGGGAGGGGGGTCTCAAGGAAGTGACCTCTGAGGGGGAGGGGTGGGAGTGCGGTTGGCCCAAGCGCTTTAAATGACAACAATTCAGAGCGTGGTTGACAAGAGGGTGATTGGCTACTAGCAGTGGGTTTATAGGGGCCCTCACCTAGTGCAGATCTTTGAGCCAGGTGACAGGACATCTTTGGGCAGGGGGACAGAAATTTAAACGAAGAGGGGAAGGATTCCCGATTCAGACCTTTCTGAATAGTCAAGGAGACAAATTATGAACTACTGACGGATATATGGGTCGGCTGATTGCCACAGCCTAAGTTGCATCTCCGTCACGCTGTTTGTTGCCACAGCCAGACCCATATCTCCATTGCTGTTTGTTGCCACAGACAGACCCCTATCTCCAATGCGTTTGTTGCCACATACAGACCCATATCTCCGTCACTGCTGTTTGTTGCCACAGACAGACCCTAACTCCATTGCTGTTTGTTGCCACATACAACCCATATCCCGTCACTGCTGTTTGTTGTCACAGACAGACCCTATCTCCATTGCTGTTTGTTGCCACAGCCAGACCCATATCTCCGTCACTGCTGTTTGTTGTCACAGAACAGACCCATATCTCCATTGCTGTTTTTGCCACAGAACAGACCCCATATCTCCGACACTGCTGTTTTTTTTGCCACAGACAGACCCATATCTCCGTCACTGCTGTTTGTTGTCACAGACAGACCCATATCTCCGTCACTGCTGTTTGTTGCCTCAGACAGACCCACTCTCCATTGCGTTTGTTGTCACAGACAGACCCATATCTCCATTGCTGTTTGTTGCCTCAGACAGACCCACATCTCCATTGCTGTTGTTGTCACAGACAGACCCAAAATCTCCGTCACTGCTGTTTGTTGTCACAGACAGACCCATATCTCCATTGCTGTTTGTTGCCACAGCCAACCTACATCTCCACTGCTGTTGTTTGTCACAGACAGACCCATATCTCCGTCACTGCTTGTTGCCACATACAGACCCATATCTCCTTTGCTTTTTTTTGGCTACAACAGACCCATATCCCATTGCTGTTGTTTCCCCACATACAGACCCATATCTCCATTGCTGTTTTTGCCACAGACAGACCCATATCTCCACTGCTGTTAGTTGCCACAGACAGACCCCTTATCTCCACTGCTGTTTGTTGTCACACACAGACCCATATCTCCATTGCTGTTTGTTGCCCACACACAGACCCATACTCCATGCTGTTTGATGCCCGGACACAGACCCAAAATCTCCGTCACTGCTGTTTGTTGCCACAGACAGACCCATACCCATGCTGTTGTTGTCACACACAGACCCAATCATCCCGCCCACTGTTCTTTGTTGCAACAGACAGACCCATATCACCATTGCTGTTTGTTGCCACAGACAGACCCACATCTCCATTGCTGCTTGTTGTCACAGACAGACCCATATTCCATTGCTGTTTGTTGTCACAGACAGACCCATATCTCCGTCACTGCTGTTTGTTGCCACAGCCAGACCCATATCTCCATTGCTGTTTGTTGCACAGACAGACCAATATCTCCATTGCTGTTTGTTGTCACAGACAAACCCATATTTTACGTCACTGCTGTTTGTTGTCCCAGACAGACCCATATCTCCGTCACTGGCTGTTTGTTGTCACAGACAGACCCATAATCTCCGTCACTGCTGTTTGTTGTCACAGACAGACCCATATCTATGTCACTGCTGTTTGTTGTCACAGACAGACCCATATCTCCGCACTGCTGTTTGTTGTCAAAGACAGACCCATATCTCCGTCATTTCTGTTTGTTGCCACAGACAACCCATATCTCCATTGCTGTTTGTTGCCACAGACAACCCACACCTCCATTGCTGTTTGTTGCTACAGCCAACCTATATCTCCATTGCTGTTTGTTGCCACAGACAGACCCAAAACTCCGTCACTGCTGTTTGTTGCCCAGACAGACCCATAATCTCCATTGCTGTTTGTTGCCACAGACAGACCCATATCTACTTCACTGCCGTTTGTTGCACAGACAGACCCATATCTCCATTGCTGTTTGTTCCCAAATATACAGACCCATATCTACGTCACTGTTGTTTGTTGTCACAGACAGACCCATATCCCATTGTTGTTTTGTTGCCACAGCCAGACCCATATCCCACGCTTTTTTGCTGTCACAGAGAGACCCATATCCCAAATTGCGTTTGCTGCCACAGCCAGACCCATATCTCCACTGCTTGTTTTGTTGTCACAGACAGACCCACATCTCCATTGCTGTTTGTTGCCACATACAGAACCATATCTCCACTGCGGGTTTGTTGTCAAAAGAGAGACCCATATCCCATTGCTGTTTGCTGCCACAGCCAACCCATATCTCCACTGCTGTTTGTTGTCACAGACAGACCCATATCCCACGCTGTTTGTTGTCACACACAGACCCATATCTCCATTGCTGTTCTGTCACACACAGACCCAAATCACCGTCATTGCTGTTTGTTGCCACAGACAGACCATATCTCCATTGCTGTTTGTGTCACCCACAGACCCAAATCTGCGTCACTGTTCTTGTGTCACAGACAGACCTAATCTCCATTGCTGTTTTTTTGCCACAGACAGACCATATCTGCGTCACTGTATTGTTGCCACAGACAGACCCATATCTCCATTGCAGTTTTTTGTCACCCACAGACCATATCTGCGTCACTGTTTCTTTGTTGTCACAGACAGACCCATATCTCCATGCTGTTTTTTGTCACACACAGACCCATATCTCCATTGCTGTTTGTTGTCAAGACCACCAATACTACGCACACTGCTGTTTTTTTTGGCACAGCAGACCCATATCTCTGTCACTGCTGTTTTGTTGCCACAAAACAGACCCATATCTCCATTGCTGTTTGTTGCCACAGACAGAGCCATATCTCCGACACTGCTGTTTGTTGCCACAGACGACCCAATTATCTCATTGCTGTTTGTTGCCACAGACAGACCCTAACTCCGTCCTGCTGTTTGTTGCCACAGACGAGCACCCATTTCTCCATTGCTGTTTGTTGCCACAGACAGACCCATAATCTCCATTGCGTGTTTGTTGCCACAGACAGAACCAAACTCCGTCACTGCTGTTTGTTTTTCACAGACAGACCCATTTCTCCATTGCTGTTTGTTGTCACTGGACAGACCCATATCTCCGTCACTGCTGTATGTTGCCACAGACAGACCCATATCTTCATTGCTGTTTGTTGTCACAGACAGACCCAATCTCCGTCACTGCTGTTTGTTGCCACAGACAGACCCATATCTCCATTGCTGTTTGTTGCACAGACAGACCCATATCTACGTCACTGCTGTTTGTTGGCACAGCCAGACCCATATCTCGTCACTGCTGTTTGTTGCCACAGACAGCCCATATCTCCATTGCTGTTTGTTGCTACAGACAGACCCATACTCCGTCACTGCTGTTTTTTTTGCCACAGACAGACCCATATCTCCATTGCTGTTTGTTGCTACAGACAGACCCAATCACCGTCACTGCTGTTTGTTGCCACAGACAGACCCATATCTCCATTGCTGTTGTTGCCACAGACAGACCCATATCTCCGTCCACTGCTGTTGTTGCACAGACAGACCCATATCCGTCACTGCGTGTTTGTTGCACACACAACGTACCCATATCTCCATTGCTTTTTTTGTCACAGACAGACCATACCCCATTGCTGTTTGTTGTCAGACACAGACCCATATCTCCGCCCACTGCTGTTTGTTGTCACATACAGACCCATACTTCCATTGCTGTTTGTTGCCACAGACAGACCCATACTCCACTGCTGTTTGTTGTCCACACACAGACCCATATCTCCATTGCTAGTTTGTGTCAGACACAGACCCATATCCCATTGCTGTTGTTGACACACACAGACCCATATCCCATTGCTGTTTGTGTCAGACACAGACCCATATCTCCGTCACTGCTGTTTGTTGCCACAGACAGACCCAGCATATCTCCGTCACTGCTGTTTGTTGCCACACACAGACCCACATCTCCATTGCTGTTTGTTGTCACAGACAGACCCATATCTCCATTGCTGTTTGTTGTCACAGACAGACCCATATCTCCGTCACTGCTGTTTGTTGCCACAGCCAGACCCAGTATTCCATTGCTGTTTGTTGTCAAGACAGACCCATACTACATCACTGAGTTTGTTGCACAGACAGACCCATATCTCTGTCACTGCTGTTTGTTGCCACATACAGACCCATATCTCATCATTGCAGTTTGTTGCCTCAGACAGCCCCATATCTCCATTGCTGTTGTTGCCTCAGACAGATCCATATCTCCGTCACTGCTGTTTGTTGCAACAGACAGACCCACATCTCCATTGCTGTTTGTTGCCACAGACAGACCCATATCTCCATTGCTGTTTTTTGTCACAGACAGACCCATATCACCGTCACTGCTGTTTGTTGTCAAAACCAGACCCATATCTCCAGCACTGCTGTTTGTTGCCACAGACAGACCCATATCTCCATTGCTGTTTCTTGCCACAGACAGACCCATATCTCTATTGCTGTTTGTTGTCACAGCCAGACCTATATCTCCGTCACGCTGTTTGTTGTCACAGCCAGACCCATATCCCACTGCTGTGTGTTGCCACAGACAGACCCATATCCCCGGTCCTGCTGCTTGTTGTCACAGACAGACCCATATCTCCATTGCTGTTTGTTGCCACAGACAGACCTATATCTCCGCACTGCTGTTTGTTGTCACAGACAGACCCTAACTCATTGTCTGTTTGTTGTCACAGACAGACCCGTATCTCCATTGCTGTTTGTTGCCACAGACAGACCGATATCTACGCCCACTGTCTGTTTGTTGCCACAGACAGACCCATATCTCCATTGCTGTTTGTTGCTACAGCCAGCCCCAATCTCCGTCACTGCTGTTTTTTAGGCCACAGCCAGAACCCATACTCCATTGCTGTTGTTGCCACAGACAGACCCATATCTCCATTGCTGTTTGTTGCCACAGACAGACCCACATCTCCATTGCTGTTTGTTGCCACAGACAGACCCATATCACTCACTGCTGTTTGTTGTCACAGACAGACCCATATCTCCATTGCTGTTTGTTGCCACATACAGACCCATATCTCCGTCACTGCTGTTTGTTGTCACAGACAGACCCATATCTCCATTGCTGTTTGTTGCCACAGACAGACCCGTATCTCCGTCACTGTTCTTTGTTGCAACAGACAGACCCATATCTCCGTCACTGCTGTTTGTTGCCACATACAGACCCAATATCTCCATTGCTGTTTGTTTGCCACAGCCAGACCTATATCTCTATTGCTGTTTATTGTCACAGACAGACCCATATCTCCATTGCTGTTTGTTGTCACAGACAGACCCATATCTCCATTGCTGTTTGTTGCCACATACAGACCCATATCTCCCATTGCTGTTTGTTGCACAGACAGACCCATATCTCCATTGCTGTTTGTTGTCACAGACATACCCATATCTTCCGTCACTGCTGTTTTTTCTCACACACAGACCCAATCTCCACTGCTGTTTTTTGTCACACACAGACCCATATCTCCATTGCTGTTTCTTGTCCACACACAGACCCATATCTCCGCACACTGCTGTTTGTTGCATAGACAGACCCCAATCTCCATTGCTGTTGTTGCACAGACAGACCCATATTCTCCATTGCGTTGTTGTCACAGACAGACCCATATTTCTCCCGTCACCTGTCTGTTTGTTGCCACAGACAGACCCATATCTCCATTGCTGTTGTTGTCCACAGACAGACCCATATCTCCATTGCTGTTTGTTGTCACAGACAGACCCATATGTACGTCCATGCTGTTTGTTGTCACAGCCAGACCCATATCTCTGCACTGCTGTTTGTTGCACAGACAGACCCATATCTCCATTGCTGTTTGTTGCCACAGACAGACCCACATATCCGTCACTGCTGTTTGTTGCCACAGACAGACCCATATCTCCATTGCTGTTTGTTGCCACAGACAGACCCATATCTCCATTGCTGTTTGTTTGCACAGACAGACCCAATATCTCCGTCACTGCTGTTTGTTGTCACACACAGACCCACATCTCCATTGCTGTTTGTTGTCTACAGACAGACCCATATCTCCGTCACTGCTGTTTGTGTCACAGACAGACCCATATCTCGTCACAGCTGTTTTGTCACAGCCATCCCATATCTCGTCACTGCTTTTGTTGCCACAGACAGACCCAATCCCATTGCGTTTGTTGCCACAGACAGACCCATATCTCCGTCACTGCTGTTTGTTGCCACAGACAGACCCATATCTCCGTCACTGCTTTTGTTGCCACAGACAGACCCATATCTCCATTGCTGTTTGTTGACACAGACAGACCCATATCTCCGTCACTGCTGTTTGTTGCCACAGCCAGACCCATATCTCCGTCACTGCTGTTTGTTGGCACAGACATACCCATATCTCCATTGCTGTTTGTTGCCACACACATACCCATATATCCGTCACTGCAGTTTCATTTGCCACACACAGACCCACATCTCCATTGCTGTTTGTTGTCACAGCCAGACCCATATCCGTCACTGCTGTTTGTTTGCCACAGTCAGACCCATATCTCCATTGCTGTTTTGTTGCCACAGTCAGACCCATATCTCCATTGCTGTTTGTTGCTACAGACAGACCCATATCTCCATTGCTGTTTGTTGCTACAGACAGACCCTTATCTCCCATTGCTGTTTGTTGCCACACACAGACCCATATTCTCCGTCACTGCTGTTTGTTGCCACAGACAGACCCATATCTCCATTGCTGTTTGTTGCCACACACAGACCCATATCTCCATTGCTGTTTGTTGCACAGCCATGCACGACCATATCTCCGTCACTGCTGTTTGTTGCCACAGACAGACCCATATCTCCGCACTGCTGTTTGTTGCCACAGACAGACCCATATTCCATTGCTGTTTGTTGCCACAGACAGACCCATATCTCCATTGCTGTTTGTTGCCACAGACAGACCCATATTCTCCATTGCTGTTGTTGCCACAGACAGACCCATATCTCCGTCACTGCTGTTTTGTTGCCACAGACAGACCCATATCTCCATTGCTGTTTTGTTGCCCACAGACAGACCCATATCTCCGTCACTGCTGTTTTTTGTTGCCACAGACAGACCATATCTCCATTGCTGTTTGTTGCCACAGACAGACCCATATCTCCATTCTGTTTGTTACCACAGCCCAGACCCATATCTCCATTGCTGTTTGTTGCCACAGACAGACCCATATCTCCATGCTGTTTGTTGCCACAGCCCAGACCCATATCTCCATTGCTGTTTGTTACCACAGTCAGACCCATATCTCCATTGCTGTTTGTTGCTACAGACAGACCCCCCAATATCTCCGTCACTCTGTTTGTTTGCCACAGACAGACCCATATCTCCCATATGACTCAATAGCCGTCCAAACAAGACTGCTTTCATTGTTTGATACAGTCAAACGACCATCTAACCGCGTCTTTGTGTTATGCTTTGAGCCATTCAAACGGTATCTTTGTCACGTGTTATGCGCCAGCCATTGTGCTTTAACGCCATTTAGACTTGTCTGTGATAACTGTTTAAAGAAACTTCAACCTTTGTTTCACAAGCCAGTTCAACGCTGTCTTCGTTTGTAATGTTTAATGAGCCGTTCAGACCACGTCTCTATTTGTCCCATTTATAAACCAGTTGAATGGTGCTGTTATTGCTATGATAGATGGGACAGCCAAGCTTGACTGTGTTGTCCAAGTTTTTAAGAGCCGGTTAATCCAGTGTCAGTGTTTTCATGTTTTAGGAGACATTCAATCTTGTCTATGTCATTGCATTTTATGAGATGGTCAAACGGCATCTGCATCATTATTTTTGAGCCAGGTAAAGTTTGTCTTTGTTTGCATGCGCTATGCCCAAATATCGTAATGTTATAAGCATTGGGTCCCAACTCAACGACTAAATTACCACGACGTAAACAAAGTCTCGATACATTTTACCAGTGCGTCTTCCTACTTGCTTCATTTAATGGATTGTCGTTTAAATTCGTTTATTGGAGAGAGAGAGAGAGAGAGAGAGAGAGAGAGAGAGAGAGAGAGAGAGAGAGAGAGAGAGAGAGAGAGAGAGAGAGGAGAGAGAGAGAGAAGAGAGAGAGAGAGAGGGGGGGGGGGAACCAACTTGCTAAGGTTCCTTGGCAGCATCCTCCTTGTTTTTCATTTCTTCATAGCGATCCTTGGCCGTCCGCAGAGGGGTCACCATCACTTCCTCATAAATGAAAACCTACACACACACACACACACGACACAACACACACACACACACACAACACACCAACAACCCACACACACACACACACACACACACACACACACACACACACACACACACACACACCACACACACAAACACACACACACACAACACACACGTTTTAACAGGATCACATGACAGTCCGATTTCGCTTTTATACACCATTAACACCAGAGGATTGTCGATCAGCAATGGTTGTGTGGTACAGTCTTAGTGGCGATGATGATGGTGATGGTAATGATGGTTATATTACGAATAACACTGGTATCATTATTATTATTAATGTTATCATTATATAACTAATACAAATAAATTCTAAGAATAACAGTAGCAGTAATAGTAATATTCAAAGTAATAATTATGTAAAGGTTAAAAAATATAATTAAAATAATATCCACAACAGTAATGATAGTAGTAATAGTAGTAAAATCAAGACTTGTAAATTAAAAGGAAGGAAGGAAGAAAAAGAAGGAGGAGAGGTAGGAAAGGACAGGAAGGACAAAGAGGGAAGAGGAGAGGTAGAAGAGACAGGAAGGCAAAGCAGGTGAGGAGGAGGGGTAGGAAGAGACAGAATGGACCAAAGAGGAACGAGGAGGGGTAGAAAGACAGGAAGTACAAAGAGGGAAGGAGGAAGGTAGGAAGAGACAGGAAGGACAAAGAGGGGAAGGAGAGGGGTAGGAAGAGACAGGAAGGACAAAGAGGGAAGAGAGGGTAGGAAGAGGAAGGAAGACAAAGACGGAAGGAGGAGGGTAGAAGAGAGAGGAAGGACAAAGAGTGAAGGAGGATACAAATATGAAGATGGAATGTCACAGGTATTTCAATAGTTTATTTCTAACTTTTAATTCTGTTTTCATCACTTCCTTCTCCCTGCTCAGTTGCAACTGCTAACTTTTACTCATTGACCATCTCTATTCCTTTCCACCTACTATTACTATTACCAACATTACTTTATAATTATTGTTATCAGTATCACTGTCATCATGTCAGTATCAGCATGATCATCATCATCATCATTAAAAAAAAGTAGTACTACCTCAACTACTATTAACATCACCGTTATCATCATCATCACTATTATGATCACTACTATTACACTTAGTACATTTTTACTTCATTTTCTAAAAATTATTATTATAATCAATATAACTGTTGTTACTTCGTAACTGTTACAACTATTATATTTACTAACATTATCAATATCATCATTATATTTTACAAAATTTCATAAACTCCAATAATAATAAATATAATATTTCCAGCTTCCTATATCATCACCATCATTATTGTATGGTTGCAATCATGATTATTCTTAAAACTAGTAATATATCTATAACATTCCATCCTTCCAATAATTTGTATCCTCCTACTCCTCTTTGTCCTTCCTGTCCTCCCCTTACCCCACCTCCTCCTTTTCCTTCTTCCCTTCCCTCATTATTATTAGTAGCAATATCATTACTATCATTATCATAACCGTTATTCATGGATATTCTTTGTTATATATATTTGTACCTTCACATACACTATTATTACTTATTATTAACATCAACAATCATCATTATCATCACCATCAGCAGCAACAGCATCATCGTCGTCGTCGTCGTCATCATCATTGTTATTATTACAATTAGTATGATCACAATCATGGTCATTATCAATTTGCTTACTTTGTGTTATGTTATGTATTACTGTTTGTGGTTGTTCCTTCGCTGTGGTCACTGACTACTATCATAGTCATTATTACGCTGCTTACTTTTGCACTATTATATTTATTGTCCAACATTTTTGCTCCACCAGTATGGTAACCATTTTGGTCATTATTAATCAATCTTACGTTTTTGCTCCATCAGTATGGTAACCATTTTGGTCATTATTAATCAATCTTACGTTTTTGCTCCATCAGTATGGTAACCATTTTGGTCATTATTAATCAATCTTACGTTTTTGCTCCATCAGTATGGTAACCATTTTGGTCATTATTAATCAATCTTACGTTTTTGCTCCACCAGTATGATAACCATTTTGGTCATTATTAATCAATCTTACGTTTTGCTCCACCAGTATGGTAACCATTTTGGTCATTATTAATCAATCTTACGTTTTTGCTCCATCAGTATGGTTACCATTTTGGTCATTATTTATCAGTCTCACATTTTTAGTCCATCAGTTCGGTTACTAGTTCGGTAGTTAATATCACTGCATGATCATTATTGTTTTTGCTGTGGGTCTGTTTCTTAAAGGCGAATGTCCGTCACAATCGCTAATAGACTGCTTACTTTATGTTATTATCTCTACTATTGTTGTAACAGTGGTCCCGAAAGGACGCCAACAGTTTAGCTGTTAGGTCATGAATGAGTGTACATATATAGACATTGTTTCGGTTCTTGGTTTCATTTTCAGGATTGAACCTCCTTTTCCCCACGTGTTGACCGTACTGAGAGCCTTGCTTGGTCAAGGGCCGGATACAATAACAAACTGAGCTAAAACTGTAGAGGTGGCCACAGTCATGGTCAAGATGAATAATCTTTGCGTTGTTGACGTTATTTTCATATGCCTCTTTATTATGTTTAACATCGTATTCCTTATTACAGTCCTTACTTTCATTGTTGTTGTTGTCATAGCTTTCCTTCACTATGATCGCTACATTGGTACTGCAGTACTTACTTTGGCCATGGTCTCAAACAAGGGGATGAGGACGAACTTGATGAAGCCGATCTGGGCGACGGGTTTGGTCACCTTGTCCCTGTCCATGAATGGGGTCACAGGCAAGCCCTCCATTTTCTCCCGGTCAGACTGAAACACCAACACACACACACGCACCTGTAGTATCGACAGTCCAGCATGAGATCAGTCAGCTTTTACTCATTGATGACTGCAGAAATACCTGTCTTTGATTCTCTTTCCTCTGTCTCAAGGTATGATTTTTTTAATGACTTGTGAGGTGACTTCAATGCGATGACGGCCCTGATAAAGCCCTTTCCGGTTTTGGCTGGGCTATAAGCAACAGTATCTCTCTCTCTCAAGATTTTTTTTTCAGCAGATTTGACTGAAAACATTCAGTTCTCCTTTTACTTTCATTTAGTAGTCATTCCGTCCGTTATCCCCTTGACAGGAAAAGGCCCTTCCTACCGCATCAATACCCTGGCAGGATAACTAGCACTTTGCCTCTTTTCAGGAACTTCTGGACGATCTTCTTGTGGTCGTAAAACGTTTACCCCACTGCCGAGCTTTTTACACTTCATTTCTTGAGTGTTCAAGCATTTCTTCCAGCCCCCCCCCCCCCCCCCCCCCCCGCTCTCTCTCTCTTTTCTCTCTCCCTCATGATAAAACCTAAGAAGAAGTGAGTTTCTACAAATTACTAGGTCTTCCTATAGATAATAACCTATCGTGGTTGTGACGGACCATTTTGTCCGGCCCCAAATTGTGTCTGGGGGCAGTTTTGAGAAGGCGCAAGTTTACCTGTTCATCCGGATTGGTGTGCGGGCGATAGACGATTACTCACCCGCGTTTTGTTGTCAGTCAGGTGGGCGAGGATTTGCTATAGTCTCTGTACATTTGCAGCCTAGAAATATCCGCACGGTGCCGATGAGACACTCCTAGCTTGGCTTTGGTGGTAATGGGTACGTGTGACTAGTGAAATGGAAGTTAGGACTAGCACTAATGGAGTTGGTTTTCCCTACAGGTGGTCGTGAGATTGCCAGTTCTTAGTGAAGGCCTAACATATTTGATTGTTCCCTTGATTGATCTTGTGATTGACAAGACTTGACAGACATAGGGTGACTGTAGGAAGCTGTGGTTAATGTGTGAGTCAAGAGGTGGATGCCAAGAATGGAGTGAGTGGATGGAAGAGAGAATATGTGTATTTATATGTGATCGGGAAAAACTGATCAAATCAAATCAATGTATTATTGGAAAAAAAGAGATGTTTATCTTTTCCCGAAAGTATTATAATGATGCGAGTTTTGATGAGCTCTGGAAGTGAGGAATGAAAATTACTGTGTATGAATTATTGGAAAATGTATTCTGATCCATGTTATGGACACGTCAAGTGGTGATAATGTGGAAAATAAAAACATTCTTTTCTTGTAATGGTCTATCGTCACCATGATAAAAAGGGACAAGTGGAAATCGTTCCTTTATATGTAATGATTGTATTCTTGGTACTTTTAAAAGGATTACGTGAGAAAATCTTTGTTGTATTCTTCAATGTAATCACTCATGGTGCTAATCGATGAATTTTTCTATTGTAATGCACGCATTGTATTGAAACTGAGTGACTATACTTTGGGTATTTTCCCCAAACTCTTGTGAAACGCATTATGTGAAGAGTGACTGCTAGTGACAAGGCAAGGACGATAAATATGTAGGTAGTAGACTAGGTACCCAATGTAGTTATACAATTCCCCAGGTGTTGGTGAGGCCCCTGAATCCGGCTTGGCAGGAACTGATTGCCATCACGCGTGGGTACAGCCAGGTCAGTAGTGTTATTTGTATTGTAAAGGGCCTCAGGATTCTCCGTAATGCTGTCATGGAGAGGCTGACCGCCAGGTCAGTAGTGTTATTTGTATTGTAAAGGGCCTCAGGATTCTCTGTCATGCTGGTGTGAGAGGCCGACCGCCAGGTCAGTAGTGTTATTTGTATTGTAAAGGGCCTCAGGATTCTCCGTCATGTTGGCGTTGAGAGGCCAACCGAGAGTACTTGGTCGGTAGTCCGACATGTATACCCGACCTGGAGCGGTTTGAGGGTTTTTCTCAGTGTGGGTGTGCCCTGTGGGACGCCACTTGGGACTGTGTCCCTGTAGCGGCTCTGCCTGCCGTGAGAGTGCCCTGGTTGGTTCTACAGACTGTAACTAGGGCTCGGTGCAGCCAAGTGTGTAAACTGTGTCTGTTAGGACACTACTGACTGTGCCAGCGAGGTCTGTGCCAGGAAGATATCTGCTGTGACAGCTTTTGTGAATGTTGTGTTGCTGAGAGCGACTGTTAAAGCTTTCACTGGAAGAGGAGGTCGTTGAACTCTCTTGCATCTTTATACATAGTTTTTACTCTTGTTGTACCGCCACATGTGTGTTGCCAGATTCGGTTTAATGCATACCTTTGCTGATGTGATGTGTTGATCTGCGCGCTATGTGGTGGCGTGTACTGATTTTGTGCCTGCTTGTTTATACTGATGATTTATGGCGATACGTCTTTGTGATGTCCTGATGGGTCAGACAGTATATAAATGAAAAGAAACTTAGTTTGTGTATTGCCTGGCCGTCCATGTTCGTGTGGTGTGGGTGTGTGTAGGGAGTAATCAATACACGCATCCAAACTTTTGAAGTGAGAGTCAGACCTTAACACATGCACTACCACACCATCCGTAACACTGGTCCAAACACTTTTCTGTACTTTGCCAAAGACTTTTCAAGAAAAAATTTCAAGTTCAACAGAATAAAACGTTTTCTTGATCAGCATACCTGGAAGCTATTCTTTTCAAGCATACATCCAGCCAGACATTGATTATGCATCAACATGTTGGGATCTGGCCAGTCAAAATTCCTTAAAAAACTCGTCACAGCCAACTCTCCGTCTCCCCCTCCCCCTCTCAAACCCTCACCCTGCTCACTCTTCCCACAGTCTGGTTGAAGTTGCCAACAGTCCAGCTGTGGCAACATTTACACAAAGACACCAGGCACCTCTCTCCTGTCTCCTCGCCCCCTTTCTCCTCCTTCCCCCTCATCTCTTGCATATCTACTCACTCAGCAATCAGCAAGGAGACAGCGTACTTCAGGGAAACCGTCAACCTCCCTCCTTTTCTACCCCCCTCCCCAATATTCACCACTCGCACGCTGACTGCCGTGTGTGAAAACCGAAAGACGAAATAATGTTAAACAACGCTTTGTCAAATTTGCCTGAGCGCTTTAAATTCAAACCCCAACGGTTAAGAAAGCGCATTCTCGAATCTTCTATACTTGCCTCCCACTCTAAGTGGTGGGGGATGACCCCCCCCCCCCCCCCCCCTCCCTTTTCTTTGTCTCCAGTGACACAAAGCCAACCGGAACCGGATTAGATAGCTTAGTTAGCCTACTAAAAGGAGAAACTCAGCCTCTCCAATTCACTGTCTCCACTTACTGGTTTTGCTCATAATGGACATACCTCTGTATGCAAGAAAACTAGAACATATTTAGGTGGGGTTTTTTGTTTTGTTTTTCCCTTCAAAGCGACTCCATCAATTTCGTGCAAAAATCGTACATCTTACAAATTCAACAAAAACTCTTAAGTCTTTACACTCAAATTCAACAAAAAATCTTAAGTCTTTACACTCAACAGCTTGGCAACATGTCATGGAATAAATTGCACCAAAAGGCATCAGAATTGCAAAGTAGATTGTTTTCTTAAAGCATACAAAGTAAGAATTTTTCAAAATTTCAACTCCATTTTTCTCGAAACAAGCATTTTCCCGATATACGGTTTTTGCTCCAAGCCATCGATTTACACTCAATAAACAAAGCATACATATATATGTAGTAAACCAAACCTAAAAATTGTCTAGCAGTGTTTGTAAGAAGACCCGCAGTGTTTGTAAGAAGACCTTCAGTTGCGTTTCAGCTTTAAGATCCATGTTTCTGCCCTCTTTCAACAATAACAAATCTGTTGCCTCTGTATCAAAGGCGGTTTGTATTACCAATGATACATATATATGATTTGTTTTACTACAAAAACACCAAAAGGTCTTTACAACTGAATTATGCGGGAAATCATTCATTTCAATATTCTCTAGGTAATGATATTCATTTCAATGGTGACATTGATGTATCAACCATAGGGAAAGACCTCTTTTAAACCACAATGCGTTCGTTTGTTTGTTTGTTTTTATCTAATTTTCAGTCTTTTTTGTTCAATAGTCATTTAGCTCTCTTGCTTAAATTACAAGAGGATTCACTTTGTGTGTGTATAACATTACAATAACTTATTCAGTTTTACCATGTGACATCTACAAAGTAACTAGACATGAGAAAACATTGTTTTCTAGATTATCACTTCTTGTTTAGTCTTCAGGTATCTGTATAGTGTAGTATTTGATCACAGACATGGGTCACTGTCAATGCATCACCACTCCATGGAACCCAGATTATCGGTACTGGACAAACCCTGCATCTGTCTGGAGTACTATAATTTGATTACACTTCAGCAAAGTTAGGAAGATATGATCCATGAAAAGAGTTCAGGAATGCCCCCGCTCATGGCAGTCCACAACAGATTCATGTGATTAACTTTACAAGAAGCAATGCACAGCATTGTGTGTCAGCTATCTGGAAAGACAGTCAATGATATTGTTTAACATATATCAATCTAACTTCAAATGCCTTCTGTAAGATTGAAGTACTCACTGAAACGTCAAGACACTAAACATCTTTCACTTGGAGCACGCATATTTCAGCTGTACAAGTATCACATTACACAGTGCCAAACTGTTATCATTTTCCACATATTCTAATGCAGCTTTTTAAAGGTTTTATGCTTTGCACATAGAGTTAAATGTGTAGGCCCTACATAGCCTATGAATGAAATCTACCTTTCATATGATAAAATGGGAGGGAAACTATGCACATTTGGATATTAGCTATTGTGTAAAAATAGAACCTGCATGTGTTTCCTTCAATTTTAGCTTGATGCAAGCGTTGCAAAGCATATCTCGGTTAAATCCCTCTTCCTGTAAGTAGCAAAGCGATGACCCTTATAGCGGATCAGAAAGAAGAACCTAAGCCGTGGGAATGAGCTGTGACCACAAGTAAAGATCAGCTATACTGATCATTTCACCGATGCACCAGCGTGCAAAATCACCCAAAAGAACCGTCTGCTGACATCAGATGAGAAAAAAAAAGAGGTTGCATGGACATGGAACATGATTGAAATGACTGACGTAATCAATCCAGCATAGCTGTTTGGGGATGGAGATGGAAGGAAAGACAGGGAAAAAATCAATGGACTGACAAAATGGCAGACTAGATCAGGAAATCCTCTGCGGAAAGCCAGACCTTTGGACTGAAGCAACAAAGCTGGAAGACCCTGCAGCACAGCCCTTCAGAACGGCGGCACATGGACTGTTGTCCACGTTAGAGGAGACGAAGACAAAGATCTTCACATTACCAAATATAACATCAAGTATCTCACAATAACTCAAGGATGTGAAACTCAACTTTTACCAGATTTTGTTTCCATATATAATCTCACAGACGCAAACATCACACAACAACCAAACGGTCTGACAAAGAAGCACAATGTTGACGGTGATGGCACAACATACAGATAGTGTGTGTGAGACTGACCTGGTTAAAGTACTCCTCCAGCAAGCAGTCCACCCAGGGTTCAGAGACTTCCATCGGGCGAACCTCATTGGAGATGTCACAGCACTTGATCAACACCATCTTTAGCTGTATGACATAGCGTTGGATGCTCACTGCTAATGGCTGCATTTGCATACAATTAACTGACTTCACCTCACATTTTGCTTTGTGATGATGAATTTAAAATGGTGCAGTGATGATGATGACGAGATTGACAAGATGACGCGAAAGATAATGTCAATGATGAGATAACGAGGGTTACTTTGATTCATCTTTGACGATAATGAGGAGATAAAACCTGTAGAGAAAAGTAATTTGATTGCTTTAACCTTTCAAGACATCACCAGAAAACGTTATAAATGGAAGGCAACACTGTCACACATGAAATGATGGTCGTAACAAACCAAAGGACAGTGGCAACACCAAACAATGGACGATGGTGGCAACGTCACATGAGCACCAGAGTGGCAGTATTGCACAAAAAATGATGGTAAAATCCAATGATCAACGATGCTGGCAACATCACTTGATTTATGCCGCTGATGATATTTGACATGATTATGATGGCAGCAGCATCACGTGATCAATAATGGCATTAACATCATGTGATCAATTGTGGTAACAATACCACGCGCGCGATCAGTGATGGTGGCATTGTGACAATTTCTAATGGTGAAAATATCACGTGATTAATCACAGTGATAACGTTGAAAGATCAATGGTGCTAACGCCATGTAGTCAATAATGATGGTAACATCACAAAATTACAGATAGTGCTAATATCACATGATAACAAGTGGTAGTAACATCACATGATCATAGATTGTGGTACGTCACAAGAATGTAGATAATGATAACATCACATGATTGTAGATAGTGGTAACAATACACGATTACAGATGGCAGTACCATCACATGATTACAGATGGTGTAACATGACATGAGTAGAGATGGTCTTAACATCACAAGACGAAAGATGATGGTAACGTTACATAACTTCTGATGACAGTAACATGGCATAAAATCATGTTGGAGGTAACATGATATGATGACAGACAGTGATATGACATGATGACAGATGGTGGTAACATCACATGATTGCAGATGTTGTAACATGACATGATTACAGATGGTGATAATGTGACATGATGATAAATGGTGGTAACATCGCATAATTTTAGACGATAGTGACATGATATAATTACAGATGGTGAAATGACATGATGACAAATGGTGATAACATCACATAGTTTCAGATGATGATAACATCATATAATTACAGATGGTGGTAACATGACATGATTACGGACAGTGATATGACATGATGACAGATGGTGGTAACATCACATGATTGCAGATGTTGTAACATGACGTGATTACAGATGGTGATAACATGACATGATGACAAATGGTGGTAACATGACATGATTTCAGATTGTGGTAACATGACACGATGACAGATAGTGATAACATGACATGATTCCAGATGATGGTGACATCGCATGATTAAAGTTGGTGGCAACATGACATGACTATAGATGGTGGCAACATGAAAAGTTTACAGACAACAATACCATCACATGATTACAGTTGATGATGATATGACATGATGACAAATCGTGGTAACATCACATGATATCAGATGATGGTAAAAACATGGCATGATCACAGTTGGTGGTAGCACGACATGATTGCAGATGGTTATAACATCACATAATGACAGATGGTGGTAACATCACATGATGACAGATGGTGGTAACATCACAGTCATGACAGATGGTGGTAACATCACATGATGATAGATGGTGGTCACATCACATGATGATAGATGGTGGTCACATCACATGATGACAGATGGCTGTAATGTCATGTCATGACAGATGATGGTCACATCACATGATGACAGATGGTGGTAACATCACAGTCATGACAGATGGTGGTCACATCACATGATAACAGATGGTTGTAATATCATGTAATGACAGATGATGGTAACACGACATGGTTAACATGGTGATAGCTAACATGATAACAGACGCTAATGCATCACATGATAGCAGATGGTGGTAACATCACATGATAAAAGATGATGGTAACATCACATGATGACAGATGGTTGTAACATCACATGATGACAGATGGTTTAATGTCACGTAATGACAGATGGTGGTAACACGACATGATTAAGATGGTGATAACTGACATGATAACATGGTGATAACATCACATAATAACAGATGATGGTAACATCACATAATAACAGATGGTGGTAACATCACATGATGACAGATGGTGGTAACATCACATGATGACAGATGGTGGTAACATCACATGATGACAGATGGTTATAACATGAAACATTTACAGATAGTGGTAACATAACATTATGAAAAAACGAACAGGTGCCATTTCGAAAAAAGCCTCATTTTTACACGTTACAAAACAGTAACCATAAACAGTTAACAAAATAATTCTGTTCCAGTGACTATCAGCAGCGAATGTAACAAGGACAGACTGATATCAGTGTTGCATTATAGGCTCAGTTGCAGGAAATGCCACATGGACAACAACCCTCTCCATACACATTAACAACACAGTCAAATCATAAAGACACTGGTTAAGCCTCAGAAACGATAAAAAAAAAATATTTGAAAATAAATAGACACATAAACACACAAGAAAAAACACACGCGCAGACACGGAAAGTGTATTGCTTTCAAATGAACTTTGTGGATGTCAGCTGAACCATGCTGTAAGCGCTCTCTAGTAATCCCCTGTCTCGCAGATTTATGAATGTGAGCCATTTGTGACTCTCCTGTGCAGCAAAGTAGAGTGTGATCAGAGTGTCTGTGTGCGTACGTGTTGAGATGTACGTGTGTCATTAGTAAAGTTCAACTTACTCATTTCCTTGGCAGTTATGAAGACGCGCATAATCATAAGAACATGCAGATCTTTTAAGCAGATCGTATCAGTAGGCTACCACTGTCAGACACAACATGTTACGCTCAAAACAGGATTTTCTTTGAAGTCTCCTTCCACTTGCTCAAGTTTTCAAGTCTGGAAACAAATGCACCTCATCTAGAACCCTACCAGACTCTGATGGACTCCTGCAACATGATAAATGGTCACGTTTTCTTATTGTTTACACGGTGTTTATAACCGCTACCCCCCCCCCCCCCCCTCACCGGGTGCAGAGCTGTGCTATCTGCTGAGGTCAAGGGGCCAACATACCGTGTCCATGTGCTCCTTATTGGTGAAGTCAAAACCAGAGGTGAGCTTGTCCTTGAAACTGTCCATGATCTCCGCGTGTCTGGCCATGTCTGTGGCCAGGATCAGCATGGTCATCCCCTGCACGCCAAGCCTTTATCACGGCCCTGGTCACTGTGTGCTGGTATTTCCAGAAGTCATGGTCATCTGTTACTTTTATCACAATGTTCTAATAGCTGCCCTGTTTCTATCATGGGGCTTGAATGTGCCTCTTGGTTTTGTACATCAGTCTGCATGTTCAGCCTATTACACCACAGGTTGAGTAGGCCTTTTATTGTGTGTTCTTCTGTTGCTAGTTTTATGCTTCAGTATTACGAGATCTGAGTATACTCTTGACAATTATTGTTGAATACTATGGTGATCAAAACAGATGTTGGCATGGGCTCAGGTTAGCTTGTGCTCTTTGTTAAACATGTGCGTGCACAACTCAACTTTGGTCATGGGGTTATCGTATTACCTTCAGAGTATTCTTTTTTTTTTTTTAGACATTTACACTGTAAAGCTAAAGTTTGCTGTATCTTCATTCGTTTAAACGTTCGTTTGTTAATAAATTATTCACTGCATTTATGTTTGTTAATAAATTATTCACTGCATTTATTCTTTCATTCATTTTGTGAAAGTAATGCCTTGCGTGATTATGTCGATACATTTAAAAAAAAAAAATACAGTTTATGCCAACAGTTTTGTATTTATACTTTCATTTTGAGAAAGTAATGCCTTGTGTGATTATGTCAATACATTTCAAACAGAGTACAGTTTATGTCAGTAGTTCTTTGGATGTGTTTTATTGATCACTTTCTATATGTTAAATGATCTTTCCAGTTACATCTATCTCTCTCTCTCTCTCTCTCTCTCTCTCTCTCTCTCTCTCTCTCTCTCTCTCTCTCTCTCTCTCACTCGCTCTCTGTTTGACCGTCGGTCTGCCTGTCTCTCTCTCTTCAATTGTATGTCACTATGTTACATTGTACCTTCCACGTATGTTCATGCCACATTAAAAACGATTACGTATTGTGCTTTAATACTGTTTTCCATTTCTCATGTTCTCCCCTTCCCTTCTTTCCCCTTCATCTCTCTCTCTTCTTTATTTCTAATTGCATGTTACTATGTTACATTGTATCTTCTACGTAAATTCACGCCGTAGAAAAAAAAAATGATTACATTTTGCGCTCTGCTGCTTCTTCCCATTTTTCGTGTTCTCCCTCCCCCCCCCCCCCCCCCCCTCTCTCTCTCTCTCTCTTTCTCTCTGTTTGTCTCTCTCTCTCCCTCTCAGTTCCAAATTTTGTGTATACTTCGTCATATTCATCTTGTTGTTTGTTTTATACATGCTAAATGTTGCCAATTATAGTGTATTTGTATACCACCACCACCACCCCATCCCACTCCCCACTTCCTCCTCTTTTTTATTTTCTCTTTTCTTTTAATTGATATTTTATCATCATTGCATGACCAGTTCTTTTCCATTCATATATCATTTCATTTCACTGCATATTGTAGTCCCTACTCAGGCCGAGGACTGCATGTAAAAAGGTGCATCTGTGCTGATCTTTTCTCCTCGTAAATAAAGAATTTTATCTTATCATACTCTTCTCTCTCTCTCTCTCTCTCTCTCTCTCTCTCTCTCTCTCTCTCTCTCTCTCTCTCTCTCTCTGTACATAACTTGAATTAGCTTCTCTCAGTGTTACGTACAGCCCGTATTCTTTTGAAGGCGTCCTTGTCAATGTTGGCAAAGATGTTGGTCTCTGGGTTGGACAGGATCTGGAAGGCCACGGCACAGTGATGGTTCTCCAGGGGAGAGATGTCATTGTACCTGATGGCCAGCTCCGTCCTGGCGTTGATCTGATACCTGTAACAGCCCTGCACCACTCATGATACCTGTAACAGCCCTGCACCACACATGATACCTGTAACACCCCTGCACCACGTCACATGATACCTGTAACACCCCTGCGCCATTCATGATACCTGTAACACCCCTACACCATTCATGACACCTGTAACACCCCTGCACCACTCATGATACCTGTAACACCCCTGCACCACTCATGATACCTGTAACAGCCCTGCACCACTCATGATACCTGTAACAGCCCTGCACCACTCATGATACCTGTAACACTCCTGCGGTATTCATGATACCTGTAACACCCCTGCACCACGTCACATCATCACCTTCATGATACCTGTAACAGCCCTGCACCACGTCACATGATACCTGTAACACCCCTGCACCGTTCATGATACCTGTAACACCCCTGCACCATTCATGATACCTGTAACACCCCTGCGCCACGTCACATCATCACCTTCATGATACCTGTAACACCCCTGCACCACGTCACATGATACCTGTAACACCCCTGCACCATTCATGATACCTGTAACCCCCCTGCACCATTCATGATACCTGTAACACCCCTGCACCATTCATGATACCTGTAACACCCCTGCACCACGTCAGATCATCACCTTCATGATACCTGTAACAACCCTGCACCACGTCAGATCATCACCTTCATGATACATGTAACAGCCCTGCACCACGTCACATCATCACCTTCATGATACCTGTAACACCCAGTTGTGATAACTTCATATCTGGAGCAGCCGTAGAGAAAACGAGTTTCATCTTAGACCACGCAACACGCTGAGCGTTTTCGGTCTTTTCACGGTGCTCATGTATCTACTCCTTTCCACTTGTTGATCGTGGGCTCTGACTCAAGGCCGTCTGTTCACGTCTCTCTTCAAAACTTTGAACGTTTATTGTAAGTGGTTGTAGCCTGTATTTTCTGATAATGTAAAGTCCTGAATTACAACTTTTTCGTTTTTCAAGAAACTGGTTTTTAGATTTTAACGCCTATTCATTGACATATTTTGTTCTGATGGAACATTTGTTCTCACTATATTAAGGGCCTACTTCTTTTTCCATATTTGATTCATTTCCATTTTTAGGAACGTTTTGGATAAATTCTATACACCAATATTTCTACACACAACACACACACACACACACACACCACACACACACACCACACCACACACACACACGAGACCCCCCCCCACCCCACCCCCCACCCCCCACCCCCCCCCCCCACCCCCACACCACACACACACACACACACACACACCTACACGCACGCGCACACACACCTACACGCACGCACACACACACCTAACACACACACAACACACAAAACACACACACACACACACACACGTACATGCATTAGGATCTATGGAATATGGAGTCTATCCACTATACAACCTATCAGCTTGATCCCATGTTTGGCAGTTCGCAAAATCAAGCGGTATGGCTCATAACTGGATTCGTGAGGTCTACTCCCAGCAAAACAGTGGAACACAAAACGGAACACACACACTTACACCGGTGCAACACACACACAGACAGTAGATAGACAAAAACAGAAACACACACACACACACACACACCACACACACACACAACACACACACACACACAGAGCTAGAGATACAGTCAACATACTGACGTGTCGTATACAAGTGTATTCCCATCCTAAGACAAACCAAGCAAACAAAGCGACCCTCCCCACGAGTGCTACAGACAGCAGAGAGAGCAGCCACGCCACTGACGTGTTGTTGTATCCGGGGTGGTCCAGGTCGTGACAGACGGCAGCCGTGAGCAGAATGCCCAGGTCCTCTTTGCTCATCCTCTCCCACAGCCGACACAGGTGGATCATGCCGTACATCATCTGGCTCACGCAGAAACAGTGCCGGAAATTGTGGAATGGATTGTTCCTGTAGTTCTCCTGCACGCACAGCTGTTGCACGCGTACGCATGTCACACACACACACACACACACACACACACACACACACACACACACAACACACACACACACACACACACACACACACACACACACACACACACACACGCGCGCGCGCGCGCGCGCGCGCCCACGAACACGAGCACCACGGTAGAATGGTGGGAAAATGAAGGAAAAGAAGAAAGAAAGAAAAAACCGCCCAATCAAGTTGCCTGCATCATGCAAACGCTAACAGAACACCAAACCCAAATGAAACAAACGTATCATTAGCGTTTGCTCAATCTGCATCAGCTAGGGATTTAAGCCACGTAAGTTACAGCCTTGAGCATCCTCAGTCAAACAGGCTACAGCCCTGAGCACCCTCAGTCAAACAGACTACAGCCCTGAGCACCCTCAGTCAAACAGGCTACAACCCTGAGCATCCACAGTCAAACAGGCTACAACCCTGAGCATCCACAGTCAAACAGGCTACAACCCTGAGCATCCACAGTCAAACAGGCTACAACCCTGAGCACCCTCAGTCAAACAGGTGATTCGTCTGTTTTGTTTTGCAAGGTGGACTGGGAGGTGAAAAAGCCATTGAGCACATCAGCTTTTTCTTTATCCGCATGATAAACAGTGCCATCAAAAAAGTTTAGGAGGAATTTCGTTCGGGTCAGTACCTTTCCTATTTCAAAATGATCAAAGTCCCTTCATAACTTTTTTTTCAATCAAAGTTTGATGAATGTGAGACTTTCTTTCTTCTTCTGCTATATATTCTTCTTGTCTTGCCATTCTTGTGATATAACATCATTAAAACAAATTGTGGGAACTTCTGCCAGTCTGCAGGCCTGTTGCTAAGCTTTGTGCCTCTGTGGATTTCTTTGCGTTCTGTTCGTAACCTAATTTCTGTCTGTCATCCGTGGTACGTCGTTAGGATGCACGGTGATAATTTTCACTGGCAAGCACATTTTAGCTTGTTCAGTAAGGGTTTCTGAGAACATTTTATCTTGTTCAGTAAGGGTTTCTGAGAACATTTTATCTTGTTCAGTAAGGGTTTCTGAGAACATTTTATCTTGTTCAGTAAGGGTTTCTGAGAACATCTGAGCACTTCCATGAACTGATCTATTCTGGAGCACATCATCACAGTCCGCTTGACTCAGTATATCACAGAATCTGTCAACATCTAGCTTGCTATCTCATTGAGTATTGTTCTTTTGAACGGCCGCTGTCTGGTGACGGCGTTTCCAAGGAAGCGCAAGGAGCTCTGCGGTCACTGCAAACAGCTGGTAACACGTCAGTGGATACTACCATGACAGGACACTAACAATCGAATCTAAGCATGTCGCATTGGTTTTCGTAATCCTTGTGGTTTCATTTATCAGTTGAGAACGATTCAGGATATCTAATTAGATGAAGTGATGGAGATTTCAACATAGAATTAAATTCACCTCGAGGGATGAACATTAATGATGTGTTGTAGAGCTCACGAATACTTTCGTCTATAAGATTCCAGTAATTTATCCATGAATTTGGCGATCGATGAAAAGATCCAGTTTATACGTTCGTTTGATCTGGTTTTATGTCGATCCACTCTGCTTCAAGATCTCTAATGCGAAGGTACCACCACCATGCGGGTGGTCAGGTTTGTCTCACCTGATCGGTGGGTGCACACATCTTAAGTATAATGAATCATTATTGTCAGATTGGACTGCCTCGTTTTAGACACTGTGATGGTATCGAACTTGCTCTGCTCCACCTCTGTGAGGTCAGTTTTCATGTTCGACACCCTGAGCGTTCACAGGCGCAATCCAAAAAGTATACTTTGAAATATCTGTTTTCAAACCGAATGCTACCCCCTTTTGCGTTGTCTCTTGTGTTATGTATCCAAATAACGTCTCATTCTTTCAATGTAGACCTTAAGGCACAGGACCAACTATCTAATTACTCATTGCTTTAATTTTATAGCTTATTTCTTTATATATCACTTTCTTACTCTTGTTTGTTCTGCCTTTCAATTGGTCCCTTCGGGATTCCGTTGGTTTGTGATGTTTTCCACGTGGTGTTGATAACACAACAGAATATTCTAGGTGGTGTTTTGCGTCAGACACCATTCTGGGTGGTGTTCTGTGTCAGACACCATTCTGGGTGGTGTTCTGTGTCAGACACCATTCTGGGTGGTGTTCTGTGTCAGACACCATTCTGGGTGGTGTTCTGTGTCAGACACCATTCTGGGTGGTGTTCTGTGTCAGACACCATTCTGGGTGGTGTTTTGTGTCAGACACCATTCTGGTGGTGTTCCGTGTCAGACACCATTCTGGGTGGTGTTCCGTGTCAGACACCATTCTGGGTGGTGTTTTGTGTCAGACACCATTCTGGGTGGTGTTTTGTGTCAGACACCATTCTGGGTGGTGTTTTATGTCAGACACCATTCTGGGTGGTGTTTTGTGTCAGACACCATTCTGGGTGGTGTTCCGTGTCAGACACCATTCTGGGTGGTGTTCCGTGTCAGACACCATTCTGGGTGGTGTTCTGTGTCAGACACCATTCTGGGTGGTGTTCTGTCAGACACCATTCTGGGTGGTGTTCCGTGTCAGACACCATTCTGGGTGGTGTTTTGTGTCAGACACCATTCTGGGTGGTGTTTTGTGTCAGACAACATTCTGGGTGGTGTTCCGTGTCAGACACCATTCTGGGTGGTGTTTTGTGTCAGACAACATTCTGGGTGGTGTTCCGTGTCAGACACCATTCTGGGTGGTGTTTTGTGTCAGACACCATTCTGGGTGGTGTTCCGTGTCAGACACCATTCTGGGTGGTGTTTTGTGTCAGACACCATTCTGGGTGGTGTTTTGTGTCAGACACCATTCTGGGTGGTGTTTTGTGTCAGACACCATTCTGGGTGGTGTTCCGTGTCAGACACCATTCTGGGTGGTGTTTTGTGTCAGACACCATTCTGGGTGGTGTTTTGTGTCAGACAACATTCTGGTGGTGTTCCGTGTCAGACACCATTCTGGGTGGTGTCTCATGTCAGACACCAGGAGTAGACTGCCGCAGCCGGCGGCGTCTGCTGAGGACCCTCATCGAGGAGACCAACGTCTACACAGAACTAAGCAAAGGGTTCTCTTCATAACACACAACTCAGCAGTTCCGTACATTGTCAGTGAAGAATTTTAAGACTCCGAAATGTCCTCTTTCTTTTCTCATCCCATTCCTCCCTTCCATCCCCCATTTCTCTCCATCCCATTCCGTCTTCTTAAGTCCTTGTTCATAGTGACCGAGAATTCGCTCCCTTGCATTGCTTTATTCGTCTCCCTGTCATTCATTCATTTTCGTTCGATTTTTATTGTGCAGCCTAGACTGACCAATAGGTCGAAGCTCGTTACTCTGGTGTCTGATGGCTTCATCGGCTAGTGCAGTATTTTTAGGTTTATTTTCTTGGTTGAGTTTTTTCTTCGTTTACCACACATATCATTAGTTCCTTATTCAGCACACGAGCGTAAATTTCATTGAAGTGACTTTAAGTGCTGTTCCACTTTAGTTTTTTTTCTTATATTTCCTTTTCATAAAGTGGAATAATCACAGAAATCACCCATTCTAATGGACATTGACGTAAATGAACAATGAAACTAGCTATCGCTCATTATCGCTTCAACAAACTCAGTCTTATCTGGTCTCGTATTTACGTCTGTGTTACAAATGTTTTATGGCAGCAAGAATTTCTTCACTACATCTGAAGTTATTGTTAAACAGTGGTTTTAATGCGCCCTTCTTTTTCTTTTAATTTAGTAAAGCGTCTTCTTCATGTGCTGTTTCTTCATCAAGGTCACTAAAACCGTACTGAAATGGTCGTGCAACTTTTGTACGAAGAAATTATGAACAACAGCCTTTCTCAAAGCAAAATTCACAACAGCCTTTCTCAAAACAAAATTCAGAGCATGCCATGATTTTGAAGGATCTTTGTGTCTCTTAAATTCTTTATCCAGTTTTCTTTAATTCCTCTCTTTGTTATTCTTTGGCTAAAATACCCCTCTTGGGGGGGGGGGGGGGGGGATAACATAATTGTCTTTTTTCCTGTTTCCGGCTGAATCTATCTTAATCATCTTTTAACTTTCTCTGTCTTTCTTTCGTACTCGTAATCATCACCAATCTGACACCGCAGAATCCTTAATGCTTTCTTTTCATTCGTACTCGTAATCATCATCTGTCTGATACCGCGGAATCCATCTTCAACATTCATTTTTCATTTTTTCAGTCTTTTATTCGTATCCAGTTTGTTCGACATCTCTGGAAACATTCTTAATAATCTTCGATCTTTCATTCACACTCTTTGTCTTCTTGACCTCTCTGAAACCTTAATCATCCTTTGAATTGTCTTTCGTTCGTAACTTCTTTAGTTTCTAATTCGTATTGATCATCTATTTGAAATTCTGAAACCAGCTTAGTAATCTTCTAACTTCTTTAGTTTTTCGTTTATATTCATTAGTCAAAATAGTTTTTACTTCCCTTTCTCTCCTGTCTGAATCATACGCGAGTGGCCACACACACGCAATGCGTTAACAACTCAATCTGAACCACTTCATTAGAAGCGGTCTCCCGTGTAAGATCGTTTTCTACACATCTGCATTTTCTTCCGATCTTATGATGTTTATCTTCACCTGACAGCTTTGATTTCTGATCTTTCAAAAATCAAATGTATTTTCTACAGTAACTTAACAGGAGAGCGCCTCAAGAAAAATCAAACCGATGACGCTATGTTTAATGAAGGACACAAAAGTGCACTTGCTACGTGCACAGAGAGAGAGAGAGAGAGAGAAGAGAGAGAGAGAGAGAGAGAGGCACTACTTACGAGCCATCTCTTAAGTGTGATGGGGTTGATGTTGAACTCATGCACCAAGCTCAGTTCATGATACATATGTTCCAAAAGGCTCAGCATCTGCACACACACACACACACACACACACACACACACACACACAGAGAGAGAGAGAGAGAGAGATAGGTACAAGCACAAAAATAAACACACGCACTCGCACATAGATCAACACACACACACACACACACACACACACACACACACACACACACACACACACACAAACTCAGTCTCATATACAAACGCGCGCGCGCAACACACACCACACACACACACACACACAACCACACACACACACACCACACACACACTTTACGTGGATCCACGGGACAACTGAACCGGAGGATAATAAGGGAACTATGCTCTCTTGTCTTTGTTGCAGCTGGTTTTTTTGACGTGAAACATGTAACTACAGCATTCAGGTTCTCCATTATCACCTCATTCACATACCGAGCACTCAGCACCAGACCTAATGGAGGAAAACGGGAGAACACCAGGGAAGAAGACTGGCGGACAGGTGGTGAGAGGGAAGGCGGCGAGAGGGAAGGGGAACAACAGCTTCCTAGCGTAGGGTGGGATTGGGGGGGGGGGGGGGGGGGGGGGGGGCAGAGAAGAAGGTACTAGTACGGTCAGTTTGCCACTGAAATTGTGTGTGTGTGTGTGTGTGTGTGTGTGTGGTGTGTGTGTGTGTGTGTGTGTGTTCCTAGAACAGCTAACAAACGGCTCACTCACCTCATTAGGCTCCCAGTGCCAGATGTCAAAGGTCGGCTGCTTCAGATAGTCCACTGTCTCTTGTGATAGCGTGTACTTCAGCAGCAACAGTCACATGAGATCATGTTAGCAACATCAGGATCAATAATCAGGGTGAATTTCAAACGCATGTGATATACCACAGACGACCTCGCCCATTACACACGCTGTAGATTACCTCTCGTACAGCAAAAGGTTAGTTACCTATCGTTTCCGTGTCCTTCCACATGTGTGTAGGTGGAAGCAAGCAAATCCTTCAATGGCCAATAGGTCAGGTTCACAAAACTTGTCACTATGGTAACTGATGACACGAGAAAGCCATTTAAATGAACACCTTTAACAGCATTTTAAACAGCTGCATACGGAGAGTCCATAAACCAAAACGCTAGGCATTACTTTTTGATTTTGAGCTTTTCTTTTCCATCTTTTCGCTTACCATACCATACCATACCGTACTGCTACAGACTGGATTAGGCTATTCAGCCTTTCGTCTGGTCTTTTCACAAAACTGGTAAATCCTACAATGTAAACTTCTTGCGTGGGTGATGATAACGCAGCAATCTGAAAGTCTATCTAGTCGAACATGTACGGTCTGCCCAATGGCTATCCAGACTGGCCTTAAAGCTATCGAGAGATGGTGCACCATTTTTTTCTGGGAGAGCGCTCCAGGGATTCACCACTTTATAGGCGAAATAGTGCTGGCGCAGTTCTCTTTTTCCCCTTTCTCCTGGCGGTGTTATTTTCATGCTGCTCATTATTCCGATCCCTTGCACACAATCCTCCAGCACAGGTCCCATGCCGCTCCTGTAGCCAGCCTCCACAGGAAGCCCTCCAGACCACACCGTCATCAGACAAGACATCACTCACAGCTGCCTCACTGACATCACTCACAGCTGCCTCACTGACATCACTCGCGGCTGCCTCACTGACATCACTCACGGCTGCCTCACTTCCACTGGCTTCAACAAAGCTGCTTAGACCCAGGACCCCGACAACCAAGTCCTCCACTTCCTCAGCTTGCTTGGCTGCAAAGCCGGCGTGAGTGTTCCTGATCTGGTGGGTGAACATGTTCCAAGGAAGCCATCAGCACCAAAGACTTCGAAACAAACGCGACACAGGCAGACATGTGAATAAGACACTGTAACCGGAGGTCGCACTGGCTTGTGGAACACGACAATCTGACGTCATACTACTCAATGACGACGCTGGTCTGATACTACGTCACAGCTTCTGTTCCTGCTGAACGTGGCGTCAAGCAGCCCAGCGGTGCAGTCATCCACTGCGTTAGGTCAGCACACTGGAGCACAGACGCAGACATGTGGATGAAATTCCACGTCACGTGGTTCCAGTCTTCCCGCTGGAGCCCACAGCACACTCAGCAACTCTGGCCCCCTCCCTGCCCCCTCGTCCCAGAGAGGAAACAAAAGCAGAGATGTATACATCTTATTGGACTCAAGCTCACAAACTCCTGGACTGCAAGCAGCGACAGCTGCACTCAGGCAGCGGCAGACTAGGTGGAAGCGAAATGTCCCAGTGTACTGGAGACCACAGTTATATGGTAATTATGCTTTTATGATATTTCATTAACATTTACATTATACATGTCTTCATGGGTTTCATGCTCAATCATGAAAACATTGAAATCCATCTAAAAACATGCGAGTGCATGCGTCCCTTCAGGAACACTCTCCCTCTCGTACACACACCCCGCGCGCGCGCGCGCGCGCGCACCACACACACACACACACCACACACATACACACACACACACTCACACGCAACGCACGCACGCACGCACGCACGCACGCACGACAACAACACACACACACACACACACACCACACACACACATACACATTCATGCACAACATACGCAAGTACGCACGCTCAAAACACACACACATAATTTTCACATGCAAGCAGTTCAGACCGCTTCCGCGCCTCACACCACACACACACAACACACCACACAACAACCCACCACACACACACACACACACACACACACACACAACACACACAACACGCACGCACACACACACACACACACACACACACAACGTTCGCGCACGCACGCACGCTTGCGTGTTCGTTGGGGAGGCGGAAAACAGATTTACTTACAGAAAGACGGATAACACATACAAGAAGGTTGAACAAAGTTATAAATATCAAAGAGTGAGGTGCACAAATACTAAAACTGTCAAGAGGCGAGTGTGTAAAAAGATAATCAAGGAAATTAAGATGAGAGTGAACAAAGGCTAAAAACAATTATATTAACGGCCAGGTGAACAAAGGTTTTAAAAACCGTATTAAGACAAAAGCGGATAATGTTTTTTTTTTTAAAAAAATGAACAAAGGAAAAAAGCAAACACATGAAGGTGTAGCAAGTGAAAAATGTATTATGAGCGAGGTTAATAAAGTTTGGTTTTTTTAAACATGAAAAGCGAGATGGACAACGTTCAAATACAAACATGCCAAGCATGAGATGGCCAGAGGTTAACAACATGTGTATCAAGTGTGGGCACCGATGAAAACAGGTCAAAACTAAACGCACCAGCAGAGTGACGTAAAAAGGCCCAACTGCCCTTTTTTCATTAATCACACTGAGGGTGCTCCTTCTCATTCTTAATTATGATGATGAAGGTTAAAAACTTTCCAGTGTAATTTTCACACACACACACACACACACACACACACACACACACACACACACACACACACACAGAGAGAGAGAGAGAGAGAGAGAGAGAGAGAGAGAGAGAGAGAGAGAGAGACAGAGACAGAGACAGAGACAGAGAGAGAGAGAGACAAATCAAAACTCTTCATGTAATTTAGCATACAGAAAAAAGATCGTTTATAAAGAATCGATAATTCTGGACTGTAATTATCAAATACAAATGTTTGAAAATCCAGTTTTATTATCGTGTATTGGAGAAAGAAAAATCCAACCACAGACAAACTCTCCATTTCAAACGTCACACAGCAATGTTTCTAAGATCTCTTTTAATGACACAAACGGGTGTTAAAACTCTAAATTATCGCACCGACATGCTAGTTATGCGTTTTCATATTTAATCATCGCCGAATCTGAGGAAACCAAGAGGTTCCATAACTCTCGACAGCTACATGTAACGGAAACAATAGGAAATACATACCTAAATTTCACATTACATGGATGATCTAAAGCAACAGTCTACAAGCGTATGGAACAATGCTGAAGCTAAAGGAATCTTGAGATCACCACTGCTGTAACCGAGCACAACTCATCGATCGTCCATGGATTCATTTGCATCTACGGTTATTTGCCAGATCAAAACTTAAGATTATGTCATGGTCGAAAAAAACAAAACCTCACGAACAAGCTTCCATTTGTTTTCTTACATGCTGTTTTTGAAAACAGATGCACACACGCACGCACTCAGAAACACAATAACGCAGAGAGAGAGAGAGAGAGAGAGAGAGAGAGAGAGAGAGAGAGAGAGAGAGAAACATATATCGGAGGAAGAATACGGGGGAGACCTAGAACAGGGACATTTCATGATCACCAAATCAACAACAGTACACATAAATGCAAAGGGGAAATCCCCGACAACATGTATGTGAGAGCATGCATTTACTGACACGCAGCGCCACATTCAACATTGCCACAGCTAACTCGTTTTCTGCACATCACATACATCATTGTAAAAGCGATAATAATAATAAATAATAATAAGGAACATTTAGTGCGTTTAATCTTAAACAAAAGCCCTAAGCGCTTACAGCAATAAGCCCTAACACACACACACACACACACACACACACACACACACACACACACACACACACACACACACCAGCGAAGGAGCAGAAAAATTATGTTTTGAAGAGAGTTGTTTTGAGGGAGGACTTGAAAGAAGAAAGACTGTTTGAGTTTCGGAGTGCAGAAGGGAGATTGTTCCAGCAGGAAGGAGCCTGAAAAGAAAAAGAACGTTCACCAAGTGTTCTGGCTCGAAAACGAGGGATCTGCAGAATGCGAGTGTCAGAAGAAGAGCGAAGCTGTCTGGAAGGAGTATAGGTCGACAGAAGTTTAGAGAGGTAAGATGGAGCGAGGCCATCCAATGCCTTGTAGCAGAGCAAAGAAAGTTTGTACTTGATGCGTTTTTCAACAGGAAGCCAGTGCAAAGATTTAAGCAAGGAGAAACATGAGAGGTTTTCGGAGATTTCGAGACAAGGCGAGCAGCATTATTTTGGACTTTCTGCAATTTTGCAAGGAGATTCTGTGGACAGCCAGCAAGAAGAGAATTACAGTAGTCAAGTCTTGAAAGAATGAAAGCAGAAACCAGAGTCTTGGTGGCTTCTTCAGACAGAAGGTGGCGCACAGAACTGATTCGCCGAAGCTCCAAGTAGCAAGCACGGCAGATAGAAGAAATCTGATTTTGAAAAGAGAGTGTCTGATCAAGTACAACGCCTAGATTTCGCACAGTGGTAGAGGTCTGAATGAGAGAGGTACCAAGTTGGACAGAAGAAGGAACAGAGATTGTAGACATGAGCCGTTTTGGGAGAATGAAGATCAGTTCAGTTTTGTCATTGTTTAACTGAAGTTTGTTGCAAGTCATCCATGCCTTTATGTCAGAGATGCAGAGCTGTGAGCGATCAATGATGGAGGAGAGGAGAGAGATGTCACCAGAAATGTACATTTGATTGTCATCAGAGAAGCAGTGGTGTGAAATGTCATGATGGGCTACAATGTCAGAGATGGGTTGGGTATATAGAACAAACAGAATGGGACCAAGGACAGAGCCTTGGGGAACACATAATTCAAGTCAGCAGAGCTTGAAGAAAAACCATTGACAGAGACAGTTTGGGTTCGAACAGAAAGGTAAGAATAAAACCATGCCAAAGCTTGAGAAGAGATGCCAAAAGTATGTTGAAGTCTAGTGAGGAGGGTGGAGTGATCAATGGTATCAAAGGCAGCGGACAAGTCAAGAAGAGAAAGCAGTGAAACCTGACCATTATCCAGAGCAGAGAGAAGATCGTTTATTATTTTCAGCAGAGCAGTTTCTGTACTGTGTCCAGTGCGATAGGCGGACTGCAACGAATAGAGCAAGTTGTTTTGGTCAAGGTGGTTTTGGAGTTGGAGAAGTGCTATCTTTTCAATTATCTTTGAAAGAAAAGACAAGTTGGAGACAGGTCGATAATTTTTTAGGTTTTCAGCGATGAAAAGAGATATATGGCAGACCGACATGCTTCGTCAGAAACAAAACAGGATAGGTGTGAAACGATGACGGAACAAACGTGAATGCCAGAGGAAAGGACACCACTGCTGGACACAAGCCAAACGTAAAGCAACAAGGAATGCAAGACATGCGGAAGCTTGACAAATGCCGGCTACACTGTTCGGAACATGCCCAACATGAATGGACTGCATTCAAATGTGAATGCGCATGGAAACGGTAACTTTGCCAGTATCAAGGCGATTATACGAATGACATGGACACGATTCAATACTAGCCATCTAAACTGATTCATGCGCGCCCAATTCTGTGTGTGTATGTATGTGTGGGGGGGGGGGGGGGGGAGGGGAGAGAGAGAGAGAGAGAGAGAGAGAGAGAGAGAGAGAGATTCGGATGGTTTATTTATTAGTAGGCCTTGGCCCCTAATGAAGGGATGTGTGAATATCATACAGAAGTAACAAATAAAACAACACCAACAAACAATTCAAGACGAATACATCTTAGAATACTCATAAAGATTAATATTAACATTGATTATTCTCACGAAACAGACTTTTTTTTAGTTTAAATACCTTACATAGAAACAGCGAAAAGTTTTAACTTCTTCAACAGAAGTGGAAGACATCAACAATATGAACTGAAATCAGAAAGGCTACTTATAATATTTATGTTTGATGAATGTATCCCGAATGTTCCTAAGAGCAGGGCAACAGAGAACAAAATGCAACTCATTCTAATGAGATTACTTGCAAATTTGACAAAGTTAATCACTGCCATTAACAGTTTTGAATCTATAATGATGGACAGCTAATTCTGAAATACCAAGTCTGATTTTCGCTGTAATAATCTTTAAATATCAACCCATACCAAGTGTTAAGTAGAGTTTCAGATCATGCAGATTACAAAAATTCCTATAAAAATCAAATCTTTCACTATTCTGGATTTGGTCAGACCATTTTTGCCATCGACACTCGGTGAATTGTTGACGAAAAAGAGATGTAAATTCGTATACATTTCCAACATCTTGATTATGCCATACCAGTCCAACCCAGATTTAAACAAAGGTGAACTTTAGTCACCTAGTTGTTCTTTCCTTTAGAGTCTAGGTTGTGGGGGCTTTGCGTGGTATTCTACTGTCGCCCGTTTGTAACAATTTCAACTAACAGCGGATGCATCTTACTGCTGAAACAAGATATATATATATATGTATGGAATCAATTGGTTTCACCATACACGAGATCATTAGGCGTTTGTCTTGAGAGAGAGACAGAGAGAGACAAACAGACAGACAGAAACAGAGAGAGTGTGTGTGAGAGAAAGAGAGAGAGAGGGGGGGGGGGGCGAAGACAGACAGACAGACAGAAACAGAGAGACAGAAACAGAGGCAGAAACATAGTTACACACACGCGCGCGCGCGCACACAACACACACACACACAGAGGAAAGTAGAGAGAGAGCGGGGGGAGAGAGAGAAGAAAGAAGAGAGAGGAAGAGAGAGAGAGAGAGAGAGAGAGAGAGAGAGAGAGAGAGAGAGAGAGAGAGAAAGAGAGAGATGGGGGGGGGCAAAGAGAAACACAATTACAAAGAGACAGACAGACAAACTGACAGACAATGAGGCAGACAGACAGACAAGGAGGCAGACAGACAGACAGAGAAGGAGGCAGACAGACAAACTGACAGACTAGGAGACAGACAGACAGCAGACAGACAAGGCGATACAAAGGCGACAGAGACAAATAGGATGTTACAAACAGTTCATTTTCACTTTCAATTATCATCGGTCGGTTTAGTCAGCATTCCTATTAGGAGTAATGTGACATTTGTTCACCAAATGACTTATGCACAAGTTGCGTAATGATCTCGGAGACCACATTAAAGTACAATAATAAGGCAGAGGGACCCAGAAGCTTGCAGAAAGTTCTCTCTCTCTCTCTCTCTCTCTCTCTCTCTCTCTCTCTCTCTCTCCCCTCTCTCCACACACACACACACACACACACACACACACACACACACAGATACTTACAGAGAGTGTGACTAGAGTATGAGACGGAGAAAAAAAAAATAGAAAAGAGAGAGAGAGAGAGAGAGAGAGAGAGAGAGAGAGAGAAAAGAGAGAGAGAAACGTCAGAGTGACAGAGACAGAGAGACTGCGAAACGGAAACAGACACACAGCGAGAGGGAGACAAAGTCAGAGAGAGAGAGAGAGAGAGAGAGAGAGAGAGAGAGAGAGAGAGAGAGAGAGAGAGAGAGAGAGAGCGAGAGAGAGAACACTGAACCATTTGAAAGTCAGTAGCTGTATAGCCCTAGTGACGTGGACGGGGCACAACAAAAGACTAATGACGAACACGAAGAATCTAAAGTGGACACGAATTAGTACAAAGCTTGAATTGCAAGCAAAATAAGTCTGAATCACGACAATCCGGTATACTCCTTTTTTCTTAAAAGAAGTCGCAATCTATAAACAACTACAACTAAAATGCCTTATTGTCTTCTTTCAAACCTGCTGGATTCCCTTTTCAGTGTGTTTAACTGACTCTGCAAACCAGTAGATGTATCTACGTGGAAAGCTATTAGATATACGTCAGCAGCACCAGGTAGCATCTGAATTCCATGTTTCCTTTTGCTGATATCTCTATCGCTAACTCATTTTTAAAGAGGGAGGGCTAAGGAGACACCCTTGTTACACTCCCTGCGGGCTGCTGAAATAATCGGTAGAAGCTCCTTTCTCTTGAACACACGCGAAAACAGAGTCATACATTCCATGAACAGCTGCAGACAACTTCCCATTTGAGCCATTATTCCTCAGCATACTCCACAGAACAAACATTTCTGTCCACTGAATTGAAAGCTTTCCGAAAATCAATAAATACAACATACAATTTGGAATTTAATAATACTACATGTTTGTACTACGGCATACAGAGTAAATATATGGTCTATTATACTATATTTAGATCAAAATTCAGCTTGCTCTTCTCTTATTTTCTCTTCTCTCTCTCTCTCTCTCTCTCTCTCTCTCTCTCTCTCTCTCTCTCTCTCTCTCTCTCTCTCTGCCCATGCTTTCAATCTTGTGTTGAGTATGTGTGTATACATTTTACTAGTAACACTTGTCAGTGCAACGCCTCGATAGTGTTACTATCACCTTTGTTATGGAGAGGAACAACTATGGATTCAGACCAAGATTCTGGAAATTTCCTTACAAACACTGGGTAAAAAAATGTTTAAAAAAAAACACACACAACAGAGTTTGCATATTTTAACATTTCTTCCACTAATTTTCCTGGGTTCAGCACTCTTTCCACATTTTATAGGTGTTTTTTTTTAATTAGTGTTTAAGACCTCATTTCCAGTTATTTGATAATGAAACAGCGGTTCATCAGCAGTTTGTTCTTCAATATCTACATCTATGTTCATTTCTTCAAATCGGTATCAAATCCATTGAAAACACTCAAGAAATGTTCATACCATGGTTGCGTGCTGATTTCATTGTAAATTACTGAGTACCAATCCATCGAATAGTAGACCATGATAACTTAGGGTCGTTAACAGATTCTTTCAATTTATTGATTATTTTTTCATCACATACTTTTCATTTTTATTTTTGAAATGTATTACAATCTTTCCTTTTCCTAACGTAGGTTGCCTTATGTTCTTCTTTTTTTCCCAATTCTTTAGATTTAGCTCTTTGAAATCGTTTCGGACACCTTTTCACAACATTTTCTTTTTCTTTTTCTCGCGCTCATAACCAAACAAGTTATTCACTTCGTTCTTATTTTCCCCCATAGTCCGCGCCATACACGCCGCTGAACTATACAAAGCACTCGCAAAATAGTCTAAACCAGCGTTGATGTTCACGTTAAGAGAATTTGTACCTTGGTCACAACACTGTTTGATCTCATCCAAATCTTGTTCCTCTTTATAGGTCTCTGTGTGTTCTTCAGACCAAATAATGCGTTCTCATTTCACAAAAAAGCAAACAAAAACCTTTTTTTTTACATTTATATTATCTGCTTTCCACATCAATTCTTGGGGTAATGACAGTAAGACGAACAATCGCAAACTTTCATCACGCAGTTTTCGTTTGTTTGTTTGTTTGTTGCTGTTTTTCTGGTAAATCTGTAGTGACAATAAAATGACCAATTATGCTACTGTCATCAGGTGACGACACAAATGTAAACTCTCCCTTCGAATCATCGCGGAATGTATTATCTAAGATTTCCAGGTCAAACATGAAATACAGATCTAACACAGATTTACCAGACTTATTTGCATACCAGTCTTTAAAAGGCTCTTAAACACGTCATTTTCATGATCATTTCATGATTATTTTCATGATCATTTTCATGATTATTTTCAATACAACCAGGATCATGATAAGATTCACCGCCATCACACACATCAATATCATCATCACATCCTCATCACCACTATCATCACCTGGTATGAAAATGACATAGTCTCCAGCTTGGGCTGTTGATGTCCAGTCTGTGCTTCAAATCACCACATAACAGGTTTATTTACATCCTTATTTTCTGCCATTTTTAATATAGTGTCTTCAAGAATCAAGCTTCCATCTTTGATTGCATGGTTATTGTATATCGGTTCTCCCCTGGTACCACATAACGAGCAATTAGTAAAAGGTCCCTGGCTGTATTAAACAACGTTTCACTAACATTTAAGACTATAATGTCACCACAATTTACACTGACCTGTGTGACAAACATTTCCAACGTTTTTTCACCATTAGCGTCACCCCACTAGAATTACGAACTTAATGTGTTAATTTCTATGTTGGCGCATGGAATTTCACAAAGTCTAGCCTGTCCCAGTTTACAATACTTTTGTCTTTATCTCAAAGACCTCCCACAGGCATCTTTAGCCAGAAAAAAACTGATATATCAGGCTTTTTTTTTTTTAACCCAGCCCCTCATCCTGCACCGTACGTGGCCACCCCTCCATGCCGTGATCCCTGCTGTTTGGCACACTGGTGGGGGTTTTCTGTCCGCCACACCGCCATCCACCGCCGCCATATGGTGACGTCAACTGGTCGGAGAATCCGGCTCTGGTCAGGCAAAAGGTCACAAGGTCGTGCTCTGCTACCTAACACGTGTGTTGGTGTTCGCACCTCCATTGTGTGCCGGTGTCTCGGCTGATTAGCTGTGAGTCTCTCTGACGTCACACTCACTCGCAGGTTGATCTGCATTGTCACCCCCCCCCCCCCCTCCCCTCCCTTTCCCCCAACAGGTGCTGACCTCCCTTCACCGCTTCCACGGCAGCCATTCCTGCTGCCGCTCCGATTGGCTGCCGTATCGTCTGACGTCATAGTGACGGGGGGGGGGGGGGGGGGGGGAGGCGGGAGAAGAGGGGGGGGGAGGGTTCCCCGTATCACTGTCAGCTGCGCTAGGTGAGTTTTGCAGTCCTTCGGTCAGACATTTTGCCTATCCGCTGCCGCCATCTGGGCACACGATCGTCAATCGGGTCCTCGTGGTCCAACAATCCATTTTCCACGGACAAAGTAGGCTGCCATGCCCTCCCCATTTTGCCTGGGCTGCTGTCGCCATCTGTCTTCCAGTCAGACCGTTTGCAATTCTGACACCTATATTTTCGAGTTCATGTCGTAGCCCGCGATCGGGTATTCTTTTAATTTCGTCTAGCCGTTGCAGAAAACAAATATCCTCGTCCTCATATCGCCTAGTTTTGCCTGGCCCATCTTGTGTGCATGCACAATATCACCCTCTCTCTCCACAGTTTAGAGCTAGCAACGCTGTTTAATAAGTCTGTTGACACAGCGTTGGTTTATCTTCTTTACCTTTTGAAGGGATACCAAAGAACCCTAGATCACTGCGCCTTGAAACCCCTCTCATCTGTTTACTGACGTCATCTGGTGTTCGCTGGTGTTCATTGTCATTCTGTCTCTTAAATTCTCAAATTCTCTTTTCTAATGCCGTTGCGTCAAACAGCTGATCTAGGTCCGTGCAGATGTCTTCAGTGACGTCTGATATTTCTGTGTTGTTCCGTTCCCACTACAGTGCACCAGTAATGATTTCTTAATCTCTTTACACTTCTCAAACTCTATCCTTGTTCTGATGTAATATCTGTCAGCTCGTTGCTTATGTATGCGTTCTATTTCTCTCTCATTCTATCCGCTTTTCCCGGTCCCATTTCCGTTCTTCTCTTTGTACAACGAGAGCCGACATGATTTCCGCAGCAAAATCAGCATTGATTACGCCGTCGTTTGTTAGTGTTGACTCTATCTTACCCTCGTCAGTATGCCTTTCGTCACCAGTGTTCTGAGGATCAGGGCCAGGATTCTGCTCCATGTCTCCACTTAGTAATTGTGTCCCCATCGTAAGCGCAACATTGCCGACACAGCACATCACGATCAGTTCGGGTGCACGTAGGTCACTAACAGAGTCAGCCCACAACATCTACCTCTGTGAGTCAGCCCACATCTACCTCTGTGAGTCAGCCAACATCTACCTCTGTGAGTCAGCCCACAACATCTACTCTGTGAGTCAGCCCACATCTACCTCTGTGAGTCAGCCACATCTACCTCTGTGAGTCAGCCCACATCTACCTCTGTGAGTCAGCCCACATCATCTACCTCTGTGAGTCAGCCACAACATCTACCTCTGTGAGTCAGCCCACAACATCTACCTCTGTGAGTCAGCAACATCTACCTCTGTGAGTCAGCCCATCATCTCCTCTGTGAGTCAGCCCACACCATCTACCTCTGTGAGTCAGTCCACAACATCTACCTCTGTAAGTCCGCCCACAGTATCTACCTCTGTGAGTCAGCCCACAACATCTACCTCTGTGAGTCAGCCAACATCTACCTCTGTGAGTCAGCCCACATCATCTACCTCTGTGAGTCAGCCCACACCATCTACCTCTGTGAGTCAGTCCACAACATTTACCTCTGTAAGTCCGCCCACGTATCTACCTCTGTGAGTCAGCCAACATCTACCTCTGTGAGTCAGCCCACACCATCTACCTCTGTGAGTCAGCCCACAACATCTACCTCTGTAAGTCCGCCACAGTATCTACCTCTGTGAGTCAGCCCACAACATCTACCTCTGTGAGTCAGCCAACATCTACCTCTGTGAGTCAGCCCACACCATCTACCTCTGTGAGTCAGCCACAACATCTACCTTGTAAGTCCGCCCACAGTATCTACCTCTGTGAGTCAGCCACAACATCTACCTCTGTGAGTCAGCCCACAACATCTACCTTTGTCGTTCTAATAAAATAGGAGGCCGAGGAACCAGCTGACGCAGAAGTGTGACGACATGGAGGTGAATAATAGTAACGTAACAGAGGCAGAACCAAGACACATGTTGCTGTTTGAAGCAAATGCACATTTGAACAGAGCCTTAGACACTGTCAGGAGGGCTGACCCATGTCATGATTCACTTGGATTGCCGTGCTATCGGACTGTGGTCAAAGGAACAGGGAAACGCTCCGCTTTTCGGTGCAGTTCCATCTTACGGGGGGGGGGGGGGGGGGGGGGGGGGGGGGGGGGAAGGACGCAGAAGATTAAAAAAAAAATCTCCCAGTCTCAAACAGTCTCTTGAGGCAAACTAAATTCTTGGAATTCATACAAACTATCTTGAGGTTGCTCAGAAGATTTGGAAATAGAAAAGGATTTTTTAAAAAAGAAAAGAAAGAAAAAAAAAAAGCAGAAAAAAAAATCTTCAACGTTTTGGTCATGCACCGTCTTGAGGACAGATGACATAAAATGAAAGACAAATAAATACGTATAGGCGATGACATATGAAAACATAATACGTAAAGTGTTGTTGGCTTGTGTGTATGTGTGTGTGTGTGTGTGCGTGTGTGTGTGGTGTGTGTGTGTGTGTGTGTGTGTGTGTGTGTGTGCGCGCGCGCGCGGCGTGGGTGTGTTAACGGATCTAAAAGCTCTCGACAGGTGCATCCAAAGACAAAGCTACACAAATCACTTGACCAGTCAACCCCTTTCTGGCCATGCAACGGTCAGTTCTCAGCGTCACTGATGTGTCTAGCGACAACACGTCTTTATTTGATCTGTACATGAAGCCTTCTCAACTAGGTCATGTTAAGGACGCCCCATGGCCTGTATACACTAGTCTCTGCAACAGCATGCGTAATAGAAGTACCTGTGGGATCAGATCTTCGACGACATTAACCTTGCGTTATTGGTGTGGATCATAAAACACACCGGGATATTTCTGTCCGAAAGAAGACTTCTGATTTGGTAGTGCAGCTGGTACTCGCTGTCATCAACTTTTAAAAAGTTGACTTAAATTAAGTCGCGCCTGTATGCATGCGTGTGTGCGTGCCTGGGTGCGTACGTGTGGTGTGTGTGTCTGTTGGATCTGTACATGTAGCCTTCTCAACTAGGTCATGGTTAGGACGCTCCATGTAAGCTCTCTCTCTTTCTGTGTGTCTCATGACCTTACTCTGTGTGTGTGTGTGTGTGTGTGTGTGTGTGTGTGTGTGTGTGTGTGAATAGGTGTTCGTGCAAGCCAACACGCGTGCGCGCGCTTATGGT
>CM031628.1:15357480-15374980 GCA_018398815.1 Conus ventricosus
AAGAAATGCTGTCTGTGTGTGTGACTGTGTGTCTGTCTGTGTGTCTGTCTGTGTGTCTGTCTGTCTGTCTGTGTGTCCGTGGTAAAAAAAAAATGTGTTCCACTCGCTCCAGACAAAACTACTGGGTCGATCTTTCTGAAAATTTGTAGGTATGTTCATTATGGGTAACGGATGATGCCCGACGTTTTAGTTTACCGTTACAGCCGTTACTAACGGTTGTAACGGTCTGTAACGCTTTTTCTTCTTTATGGAATATCTCAGAAAGTACTTGGCCGATCTTTGTGAAAATTAGCAGGTATGTTCATTATGGGTCACGGATGATGCCCGATGTTTTAGTTTACCCCGTTATAGCCGTTACTAACGGCTGTAACAGCCCGTAACGCTTTTTCTTCTTTATAGAATATCTCAGTAAGTACTTGGCCGATCTTTCCGAAAAATTTGTAGGTATGTTCATTATGGGTAACGGACGATGCCTGATGTTTTAGTTTACCGTTATAGCTGTTACTAACGGCTGTAACGGCCTGTAATGCTTTTTCTTCTTTATAGAATATCTCAGAAAGCACTTGGCCGATCTTTCTGAAAATTTGTAGGTATGTTCATCATAGGTTACGGATAATGCCCTATGTTTTAGTTTACCGTCACAGCCGTTACTAACGGCTGTAACGGCTTGTAATGCTTTTTTCTTCTTCATGGAATATCTCAGGAAGTACTTGGCCGATCTTTGTGAACATTAGCGAGTACGTTCATTATAGGTCACGAATAATGCCCGATGTTTTAGTTTACCGTTATAGCCGTTACTAAGCTGTAACGGCCTGTAACGGTTGTTTTTCTTCATGGAATATCTCAGAAAAGTACTTGGCCGATCTTTGTGAAAATTAGCAGGTATGTTCATTATGGATCAAGGATGATGCCTGACGTTTTAGTTTACCGTTATAGCCATTTACTAACGGCTGTAACGGCCTGTAACGTTTTGTTTTTCTTTATGGAATATCTCGGAAAGTACCTGGCCGATCTTTGTGAACATTAGCAGGTATGTTCACTGTGGGTTACGGATGATGCCCGATGTTTTAGTTTACCGTTACAGCCGTTACTAACAGCCGTTACTAACGGCTGTAACGGCCTGTAACGCTTTTTTTCTTTATGGAATATCTCGGAAAGTACCTGGCCGATCTTTGTGTAAATTAGCAGGTATCTTCATTATGGGTTACGGATGATGCCCGATGTTTTACTTTACCGTTTTAGCCGTTACAAACGGCTGTAACGGCATGTGACGCTTTTTCTTCTTTATGGAATGTCTCAGAAAGTACGTGGCCAATATTTCTGAAAATTTGTAGGTATGTTCATTATGGGTCACGGATGATGCGCGATGTTTAAGTTTACCGTTATAGCCGTTACTAAACGGCCCATAATGGTTATCTTCTTTATGGAAAATCTCAGAAAGTTCTTGGCCGATCTTTCTGAAAAATTGTAAGTATGTTCACTTTAGGTCACAGACGATAGCCGATGTTTACCAGAATAGCCATTACTAACGGTTACACCAGCCCAAGACGGTTTTTTCCTCTTATGGAATATCTCACGCGTATTCAGGATAAACTGGGAGTACGTTTATATGCTTTTCATCTTGTTAATCCTCCGTCGGCCAAACCTTGAACATTTCTTGAATAAGTATGACAAAAACTGTTGAATCCAAAACTGTACATCAAAAGTAAAGTCCATGAGCTCTCATTTCGTTCGGTGCATGCCTTGGATATTCTCCCAACAAGCTTGAGACTAGACGAATGACTGACGATCCTGCACAGGGGTAACACAGGGGTATCGCTCAGTCATTCGTCTAGTCTCAAGCTTGTTGGGAGAATATCCAAGGCATGCACTGAACGAAATGAGAGCTCATGGACTTTACTTTTGATGTACAGTTTTGGATTCAACAGTTTTTGTCATACTTATTCAAGAAATGTGGGGGGGGGGGGGGGGGGTTTGTTTTTTGTTTGTTTGTTTGTTTGTTGTTGTTGTTGTTGTTGTTGTTTTTGTTGTTGTTTTTTTTTTTTTGGGGGGGGGATCTCTAAAAAATGGAAAACATTGGACTGTGACAAAACCAAGAAAGCTTAAAAGTGTTAAAAGCAACAAAACCGCCGGGTGCATTAAACTCTCATGTTGAAACACTTAGGACAAAAAGATCGATATACTGTAGTAACAGACAAACAGTAACCACCATAAATCAACCAGAATCCCTGAAAGGCAGATCATTCGGTCAGACCAGCTTCTCCAATAAAACATCGATTGGAAGCCAGGAACACTGTGCCGTTTACTTTTCTTAACAGGACGAGACTTGTGGTCATGCGCGGCACGACAGGTAACTGTACACATTAAACTCTCTTGGTTTGTATGGTAATGTTAATTCTAATATAAAGCTTTTCTTACGGAAGGAAGTATTCAGACAAAACAAAGTCGGATATCATTATTCCATACAAAGAGTTTTCCAAAAATAATGTGTATCATGCAGGGGTCAGTAATTGAACTTTAATAATTTAATATCTTACTTCACGATCATCCAAGGTCTTTCTCCCACAATGCAATTCTTGATCAGTTTTGTTGACCGTGTATGCATGTGGATGAGTGTAAGTATGAAAACAAAGCATAAAGAAGGGTTAAACTTTCATTGAAAAAAATATATCAGGTTCAGCCCAATGAACGTTCTACCGATAAAAATGGTTTAACAGTATCTACTGAAAAGACTAATCTTGTTCTTTTTAACACCGGTGCTGGCCAACCAATACTGCCCCCATTCAAAATTGGCTACGGCATTCTGAAATATAAACACACAGCTCTTTTTGTGTGGATTTTATCGTACTACAATCTTAAATTGGAATTATCATTTCAAATATTCTCCGAACAAGGCAAGGAAAAGTTTCAACTTAAAAAAAAACTGATCAGTAAGCAGCACTGGAACCGATATATCAATCTACTGACACATTTCTCATGGTGTGTTGTGAGCTTCACACCGACGTTTGGCAAGATCATTTCTTCAGTATTCCAAAGTACGTTTTAGAGAAAATGTAAGGCTTAGATTGCAAGGCATCTAAACTTGCCTAAGGTGTACCTTTTTCACTCGTCATCTACGGCATCACTGAGAGAGACAGAACATCTGACTTCAGGTGAAAGTCGTCAGCTTGCCCTTGCAACACATCTTTTACGAGTTCCATTAAAGTGAAAGCATAGCTAACATTCGAATATCGAGATCTGATAAAGCTCTCTCCAAAAGATATAAAGCTCTCTCCAAAAGATATAAAGCTATCTCCAAAAGATATAGCATCTCTTTTCATAATTACAACTCACACTATGGATTCTTTTTACAACAATCAAAAATTAATCTGGAAGGCTGGTGAAACACGGTAATCTATCTATCCCTTTTTCACCACAGGAACACTAGATGGCTAATTTTGACATTGTTTTTACTCATTTCTGAAACATAACAGTGTATGTGTGTGTGTGTGTGTGTGTGTGTGTGTGTGTGTGTGTGGTGTGTGTGTGTGTGTGTGTGTGTGTGTGTGTGCGTAAGAGCTCTAAAGAGAACGCTTCCGTTGTGGTTCAATCTGTATACTGACATTTACAAAAAATACAAAGTAAAAGTGATACATCTTGCTTCCCTTAACAGTAACCAGCGGCATGACGTATCTACTCAAGCATTCTCCACTGAATCCTACGCAACGAATGAAGAGCGCCCACATGAAGTAAGAATGAAAGAAATGTCTCTATGCTTTCCGCCTATTGTTTCTCAGTTGACTTTTAAAACTTATGCAGAGGACACACACACACACACACACACCACACACACACACACACACACACACACACACTCGCACGCACGCACACGCACGCATACGAACACACACACACACACACAACATGCATTTCCATTACCGAAAGGAGAGAGAGAGAGAGAGAGAGAGAGAGAGAGAGAGAGAGAGAGAGAGAAAATCCTGTATTAATAAATCAATAAATGAATACATAAATAAAAGGGATTCTGACAACGAACCATACAACATCCCATGACTGACAACAAAGACAAGTGACCACTGACTGAAGGGCAGCCAAAGAACGACGAGGCAGCTGATTACCTTGGGGTAGGTGAGAATATCCCGTTTAAGACAGATCTTTGTCTCGTCGCTCAGAGAGCTATAAAAATGATCCACAGCATTACCGATATAATTATACTGGCCTGGTGAAGTCAGCGGAATACGAGAAAGCAGGAGGCGCATGCAAAGGAGAGCCGTGGCGTCATCAAACAACTCATGATATGAAATACGTCATCATAAACACAAAAAGAAACGCATAACTACACAACCCACCAGAGGTGGTCAATCGTTGACTGTTTTCTAAGCGTTTTCCAACATTACTAAAAGAGCAAGTAAAGAAACATAATTGTCATTGAGTCGTATCTTTAAAGGCAATCATCAAGGTACTTTTGATGGTCTGATACACTACACTAATACTGTCTGCAATAATGTGTATTCTCCTTTGCCTTAAACTATACAAGCTTAAATGTCGACACTGTAAGCTGAGGACCATTCGCCCAGTGGACAACATACTTACACAGGGAGGGGCAGAATCAAGGGTATGTATTAAAGGAGATTTCTCCTCTTTTTTCAACACGCCCCACCCTGTCGGTCTGAGTGCTAGACAGGACACCGAGATCTGAGGTGCTTCACGCAGTTAGTGAAATAACCCAAAGCAAGGTCGGGGTTGTCCCCGCTAAAGTTCTGTGGAAAAATCTATCTTAACAGGTCCACAAAACAGACAGGCAGAAAATTGAAATCGGCGGCTAGCACTATTGCCACGCTCTCTTTGCGGGAACAGCATGCTAAATTTCACATGTAGAAGTCTTTAGTGATGATGAAGTTACAAAACACAACAAATATTGAAAGTCACCAGCTGCCGCAGCGAGGTGGTAAGCAAAACAGATTCCGAGCTGGGAGATCGTCGGTTCGATTCCGAACAGAACCATTTATTTGTGAGATTTTTCTGCCCTGACCGGTTTCTACCCAGACCAGAATTTGCTGTTAGCTCAAATAAAAGAGACCGAAACCACAGTCGAGTTTCATCCACTTAACGGATGCATCTCTGAGGCTTTTGCTCACATATCTGACCAACACTGCTGCTATGTGTCTCTGGGGTCTAGTTGACGCCAGGATGTAATATGGAAGAGAACGTAGTGGACAGTCATGGCATGCAGTCTCAGGCCGGAATGGACCCTCATAGCATCATCTTCATCATCCTCGTCGATCTCATAAAATGTCTCCAATTCTGTGATCCTTCATGTCGGTTCCTACGGTGATCTCAGTTTCGATTTACTTTCTTATCTACGTTTCAAAACAAATTGTGCTCGTGCGGCGAACATGAGAAGATAAGTGGTTTCTCGTTCTTCGTTTTCACTGTCCTAAATGTTATTTCTTTTTGCCTGAAGAAGACCAAGAGGTCGAAATGCATTGTCTTGTCCTTCACTTTGTTTGTCAATTTCCACCTTTGGATTCTCTCTTGAGGGCACATAAGACCGTTATGGCGAAAGCTTGGCTGTGTCTGGAGTGGCACCGTCTTCATCTGTCCGTGCGTGGGCAGGGGTGGTTGGGTCTGTGGGGTGTGCTCGGCAGCTGGAGGGTGGTGTTTTTCGGCGGTGGGCTCTGCAGTCATGAAATACGGGCTGGTACACCATGGGGATGCTACTTTAAGGCTGTTATGAGCTGCATCCTGTAGTCTAATTTACCTCTGTTCAGGAGCAGTTATGTCCCTTGATATCTTAATGGAGTGTCCTGCGCGTGCCTGTACCCATCGTCAACACAGCGCAGGCCTCCAAGGGTGGTACAGGACTGCTCTCAAGGCAGGTGAAGACGGTGCTTCTCTGGGTCCTCCCAGCACCTTCGGGTGTTTCTTTTTCTTCTTTGCCTTAACTAGGCTGACCCTGGAGAAAGGTCCAGTGACGGTGAGGAAAGACCCACTGACCACAGGGAAAGTCCTGTTGACAGTGGGAAAGACTACAACTTTGGATTCTCTCTTGAGGCACATAAGACCGTATGGCGAAAGCTTGGCTGTGTCTGGAGTGGCACCGTCTTCATCTGTCCGTGCGTGGGCAGGGGTGGTTGGGTCTGTGGGGTGTGCTCGGCAGCTGGAGGGTGGTGTTTTTTCGGCGGTGGGCTCTGCAGTCATGAAATACGGGCTGGTACACCCATGGGGATGCTACTTTAAGGCTGTTATGAGCTGCATCCTGTAGTCTAATTTACCTCTGTTCAGGAGCAGTTATGTCCTTGATATCTTAATGGAGTGTCCTGCGCGTGCCTGTACCCATCATCAACACAGCACAGGCCTCCAAGGTGGTACAGGACTGCTCTCAAGGCAGGTGAAGACGGTGCTTCTCTGGGTCCTCCCCAGCACCTTCGGGTGTTTCTTTTCTTCTTTGCCTTAACTAGGCTGACCTGGAGAAAGTCCAGTGACGGTGAGGAAAGACCCACTGACCACAGGAAAGTCCTGTTGACAGTGGGAAAGACTACAACTTTGGATTCTCTCTTGAGGACATAAGACCGTATGGCGAAAGCTTGGGCTGTGTCTGGAGTGGCACCGTCTTCATCTGTCCGTGCGTGGGCAGGGGTGGTGTGGGTCTGTGGGGTGTGCTCGGCAGCTGGAGGGTGGTGTTTTTTCGGCGGTGGGCTCTGCAGTCATGAAATACGGGCTGGTACACCCATGGGGATGCTACTTTAAGGCTGTTATAGCTGCATCCTGTAGTCTAATTTACCTCTGTTCAGGAGCAGTTATGTCCCTTGATATCTTAATGGAGTGTCCTGCGCGTGCCTGTACCCATCGTCAACACAGCGCAGGCCTCCAAGGGTGGTACAGGACTGCTCTCAAGGCAGGTGAAGACGGTGCTTCTCTGGGTCCTCCCCAGCACCTTCGGTGTTTCTTTTTCTTCTTTGCCTTAACTAGGCTGACCCTGGAGAAAGGTCCAGTGACGGTGAGGAAAGACCCACTGACCACAGGGAAAGTCCTGTTGACAGTGGGAAAGACTACAACTTTGGATTCTCTCTTGAGGGCCATAAGACCGTATGGCGAAAGCTTGGCTGTGTCTGGAGTGGCACCGTTTCATCTGTCCGTGCGTGGGCAGGGGTGGTTGGGTCTGTGGGGTGTGCTCGGCAGCTGGAGGGTGGTGTTTTTTCGGCGGTGGGCTCTGCAGTCATGAAATACGGGCTGGTACACCCATGGGGATGCTACTTTAAGGCTGTTATAAGCTGCATCCTGTAGTCTAATTTACCTCTGTTCAGGAGCAGTTATGTCCCTTGATATCTTAATGGAGTGTCCTGCGCGTGCCTGTACCCATCGTCAACACAGCGCAGGCCTCCAAGGGTGGTACAGGACTGCTCTCAAGGCAGGTGAAGACGGTGCTTCTCTGGGTCCTCCCCAGCACCTTCGGGTGTTTCTTTTCTTCTTTGCCTTAACTAGGCTGACCCTGGAGAAAGGTCCAGTGACGGTGAGGAAAGACCCACTGACCACAGGGAAAGTCCTGTTGACAGTGGGAAAGACTACAACTTTGGATTCTCTCTTGAGGGCACATAAGACCGTATGGCGAAAGCTTGGCTGTGTCTGGAGTGGCACCGTCTTCATCTGTCCGTGCGTGGGCAGGGGTGGTTGGGTCTGTGGGGTGTGCTCGGCAGCTGGAGGGTGGTGTTTTTCGGCGGTGGGCTCTGCAGTCATGAAATACGGGCTGGTACACCCATGGGGATGCTACTTTAAGGCTGTTATGAGCTGCATCCTGTAGTCTAATTTACCTCTGTTCAGGAGCAGTTATGTCCCTTGATATCTTAATGGAGTGTCCTGCGCGTGCCTGTACCCATCATCAACACAGCGCAGGCCTCCAAGTGTGGTACAGGACTGCTCTCAAGGCAGGTGAAGACGGTGCTTCTCTGGGTCCTCCCCAGCACCTTCGGATGTTTCTTTTTCTTTCTGTTTGTCAATGTCCATGGCGCTAAATAACCCCCTCTCTTTCTATTATTTTCTTATCTACGGCTCTTGATGACTTCGTGTCCAAGTTGCCAGTACTGGCAAGATGACTTCGTGTCCAAGTTGCCAGTACTGGCAAGCTCTTGAGGACTGGCGTTGGGTAACGATCAGCGCCCTCTGGAAGGGGGCTCCGCGACTAAGTAATAGTTGTTGTCACTCTGCGGCTCAGCGCGTGCTGCCTTGTGTCTGTTGGATAGGAACAAGCCCCATTGAACACAATCGATGTGATTCAGCGGCAGTGCGGTGTGTCCTCTGTGGAATGCCTCCTCACGACCTGACCCGGACTGCTTCTTGTGGACTGTCAATGGAGGTCGGAATAGCTCAGTTGGTAGAGCGCCGACTCGTAATCTTGGTGATCCTGCGGTTGCGGGTTCGAATCTTCGCCGGGCCATTTCGGTACAGGGAGATTTTTCCCTCGGAGTTAACATTGGTTCTGACTCCATTTCTCATACAGTCCTTCGAATGAAACTATAAAACCGAGGTTCCGTGTGTGAACGCACGCATAACATCTTGCACACACGTAAAATCCCATCACCAACTTTCGGAAGAGAAGGCCAGTCTGGCCGTTGGTATGGATGACACGTTACATATAGCATGCACCTTGCGCAAGAAATGGACAGAATGAAGGACGTAAGGAAATTAAGTGAACGATATTGAATGATATGGACTGGATGACACGGGAAAAGACTGAATGAAGCGCCATCTGGCAGCTCTTCAGTCGGCACTACCCAGGTAGGCAGCCCGTTGTGTAAACGAGAGTGGATTGTAAAGCGCTTAGAGCTTGGTCTTTGGCCAAGAACAGGCGCTATGTAAGTATTCATGATAACAATATAATAATGCCGGGGCTGCCAAAGGACTATCCAGGGGGTCACTGACGTGGCGTGAGGGCAGTGCTACTGAGGTGGCACCGACACCGTGACAGAGAGAGAGAGAGAGAGAGAGAGAGAGAGAGAGAGAGAGAGAGAGAGAGAGAGAGAGAGAGAGAGAGAGAGAGAGAGAATGGATGGGCATAGTAGTGACATCTCATTCAGCGGAACAGTTGAACAGAAAGCAAACCCATCAATCCAATTCCTCTGCTTCAGTCACAGGCTGTGGCAGACAGAAAGTGGTCATGGCAAAACTTGGGGAGAAAATAGACAATGAGGAGAATTGACCATAAATTTCCTGATGTTCTTGAATGTCCAAAATCATGTTGCTTGAAACTGCATGGAATTGGAGGGACGAAAATTCAAACTGGATGAACTTTTTGTGTAAAATGGTTAATCTCTTGTTAGCACGGTGAATGTTGATTTTTACCCTAAATGTAGTCTCATCACAATCTGCAAAGGATACCATGCACAAGCATTTTCTACTTTAAAAAAACTGCTCTGTGTGTGTGTGTGTGTGTGTGTGTGGTGTGTGTGTGTGTGTGTGTGTGTGTGTGTGTGTGTGTGTGTGTTGTGTGTGTATTTTTTAGCCAAGAGCATGGCTTTCGTACGCGCAAGGACACAAAAGGTACCTGGCTTTCATTACAATGGTCTGAAACTCGTGGAGGCGTACAAATTCCATCACAAATGATATTTTCAAAATGTGGCACACTTCATAACCTGAATTAATAGTATGCTACTATAGGGTTTTTACTCAAACTTAAGTCACCAGCACTGACTCTTTTTAACACAATCGTTCTGTGTATAGCTAATTGACTCATCATTGTTTTGTTTCAAAGTGAGGTGACTGCACGCGGACATTGAAACACATTTTGAACAAAGGGACAAACAAGTTTCAAGACAAATCACGACGCGTTTCGACATCTTTTGGGCTTCTTCAGGTCAGAAATACAACATTCAGGTCAATGAACACGAAGAACGAGCAATCACGCATCTGCTAAATTGGGCGCACATTGGACGTTGGATACTGATATATATCATGCTGAACCATTTAGTACTGAGAGAAAACAAGTGCAGGCTAACAACTCTTCCGTCATTACATCAATGATTCGGCAAATATTCATATGAAACAACAGAAAATGGAAAAAAAAAAAGGGGGGTGGGAGAGAACGGAATGGAAAATAGGAATCTATTCCATCTTCATGTGTGCCAGAGAGGTACAGACCCTCAGGGCCGATCTGGGAAGAAGAACCCACGCCACGGAAATGAGGCGGTACATCTTCAACATGAACACGTGCGTCAAACCACCAAGAAGCACACCCGACCAGATGAAGATCTACTGACATCAGTTGAGAACAGAACACTATTGTGTTGAATAGCCACAATTTACATTCCACCTCACCCTGTTAAAATCAACACACACTTCTCTCTCTCTCTCTCTCTCTCTCTCTCTCTCTCTCTCTCTCTCTCTCTCTCTCTCTCTCTCTGTTCGCCCACTTGCGTGTATGCCTGTCTGAGTGTGCTTGCCTGAGTGTGTGTGTGTGTGTGTGTGTGTGTGTGTGTGTGTGTGTGTGTGTGTGTGTGTGTGTGTATCAATCTCTTCTCTGTGAGTGTGTGTGTGTGTGTGTGTGTGTGTGTGTGTGTGTGGTGTGTGTGTGTGCGTGCGCGAGTGCGTTGTGCATGCGTGCGTGTGTGACTTGTGTGTGTGTGTGTGTGCTGTGTGTGGTGTGTGTGTGTGTGTGTGTGTGTGTGTGTGTGTGTTATCCATCTCTCTCTCTCTCTCTCTCTCTCTCTCTCTCTCTCTCTCTCTCTCTCTCTCTCTCTCTCTCTCTCTCTCTCGCGTGCATGCGTGTGTGTGTGTGGAGTGCTTTCTCTCTCTAATGATATAGGATGTGTACTGGCAATGAAGGGTTTTCAGAACGCACCTCAATCTGTTAAAGTCCACATACTTTTTCTGGGCATTCCACATCTGGTCCTTGATGTAGGTGATTTCGTTCTTGCACTTTTCCACCTCCACGGCTTTCAGACCCTCCACTAACAAAGACACACACACACACACACACACACACACACACACACACACACACACACACACACACACACGGACGCACGCACGGACGCACGCACGCACCACACGCACACACACACACACATACACACATGCGCAAGTGCGTGACGTCTCTGTTCCACAATGAGTTTACATCCTAAAGGAACAAAGGAATCCAACCACATATTTTATCAATTAATATGTTTGTCAATTGAAAAAAAGAAAATTGTGAATGTGACTGAAAAAATCAACAAATCTCCACGATCACAAATGTGACACGTGAGCTAACTACAGGAAATATATGTTAATGTTCGTACTTCATTTTCCAATGTCGGTAGTTAAAACTGGTTATGACGATATGAGTACTCCTTGGAATTTGCCAGCGTCCATCTCCATTTTTGAGAACCATGATCACTTCTTATCACTCATGATCTCCCCCTCCCCCCGCCCCTTCCCTCCCCTCTCTCTCTCGCAATTACCCCCCCCCCCCCCCCCCCCACACACACACACAACACACACATTTGAGCATCTATACAGTTATTCACTCCCCATCCCTTTCAGTCAGCTGAACACTGATGTGTTGTTACAGGACTGAGATTGACGGACTGATTGCCGACACTTGTCGTTCAGTTGCTCAGTTTGCTCAACTGTTAAGGGCTGCATCTCCTTTGGTAAACACACTTCACGATGAAAAAAACATCTTTGTCTGATACCCAAGCATGGAAAATTCTATGAGCTTGACCAGTTACTTACTTTTAACAAATGACACCCTTCCTACATACATAGAATGTTGTGTGTGTGTGTGTGTGTGTGTGTGTGGTGTGCGTGTGGTGTGTGTGTGTGTGTGTGTGTGTGCGTGCGTGCATGCGTGTAGTTTGTGTGTGTGTGTGTGTGTGTGTGTGTGTGTGTGTGTGTGTGTGTGTGTGTGTGTGTGTGTGTGAGAGAGAGAGAGAGAGAGAGTTTCTTTTAGGTGTTTCATTTTAAGTGTAGCTTTGGCCATATTGTCGTTGTTGTTGTTATGATTGTTGTTGCTGGCAGTGGTGGTAATTTTCTGATTCAAATAAGAGAAGAAATAAAACTGGGTACCATTCCATTGTATATTCTCCCATTCACGTTTTGTTGTTTTATGATCTATTATGCCATTGAATTTTAGAACAACACAGCATTTCCGTGTCATCTGGTACTTCCTCGCTCCCGTACCTTAACACCTTTATTTACCGTCGTTCTGCAAATCTTACCTCATTTCCATTTACATAACACGAAAACACATTTTCTGGAGATTGTTTCAAAAATCATCAGAAGGATCAGGATGCGTGGCCCTTTATTATAATGGTTGTAATCTAAAAGAGCATCAAGACTGGATATTGGTCATGTGGTATTATGAGATCATAATATTGTCAATTTGTTGAAGTTACTTTATGTTCAATGTGCCTGTCCATAATTTCATATCTTCTGGTGTGAGCACGTGATCTGGAAACAGGCTGACACTGCAGTCCTTGACGGTACTCCCTTTCTGAGGGACCTGTGGTGAACTGACACATAGCAATGCGTCAATGCGCCTCACGCCTGTGTGTTTCTTGTGAGGGGACTGCAGTGAACTGACACACAGCAATGCGTCAATGCGGCTCATGCCTGTGTGTTTCTTGTGAGGGGACTGCAGTGTTTGACACATAGCAATGCGTCAATGCGGCTCATGCCTGTGTGTTTCTTGTGAGGGGACTGCAGTGTTTGACATATAGCAATGCGTCAATGCGGCTCACGCCTGTGTGTTTCTGGTGAGGGGACTGCACGATACGGATAACATGGACAGCACGAGTGCTCTGTTGCAATACAAAATGTCACCTAGTGCAAAATGTCATCCGGTGACATTTTGTGCTGACGTTGAGGTGAAACATGTCACCCTGGTACAGAATATCATCCCTGGTGACATTCCATACCGACAGGTCACAAAGTTCATGTCCACTGGAGAGCAAACTGTTGCAATTTGTGCAACTGCAGTTCAAGATCGAGTCTGACTGCTCACCTGTATTACATAATCTGGGTGAACAAGGTGCAGTACAGAAGATGCGCATGCCTACATGATAATCAAAGTCGGGTTTAGATTCAACCGCTATGTAATGGAAATCAGATTCAACCGCTATGTAATGGAGATCAGATTCAACCGCTATGTAATGGAAATCAGATTCAACCGCTACGTAATGGAAATCAGATTCAACCGCTACGAAATGGAAATCAAGGACAACAACTGGATAAAAGCTGTGCAAGTTTAGGGGAGACTCCTGCAGACCCTGGACCACTCGTACCAGAACATAGCACGAACACAGGCCCACCAACACAGGCTCAATGCCGTGTCACACAGTAACAGCATCAGCAGCAGTGCTGTCGTCGTCATCATCATCGTCGTCGTCCTCCTCATCGCTCTCGGTTGAGGAGTTTGTTCTTTCAACGACAGTAATACGAACACAGTATTTCAGATACCACCCACCACATCCAAATCGGCGACTTTTTTTTATACGACCACCGTCGCCACCATCCCTACCACCCTCCAACGCATCACTGCCATCGTAGACTCCATCACTGTCACTGGCAGAAGTTGTAGGCACAGGTGATTATCACCACCTCCCTGCCTCTCCGTGTATTCCTGTATCTCAAAAGAATGACTGGTCTAACTCACTCCCAGATCGTACACTCACAATGGTGACAATTTGTTCCACAGTGAACACAAACACGTGACCTGCTGGGACAGCACGTGACTCAGGTGCCGGGGTGACATTCTGTACCCGCACAGTCATCTACGCTGACATCCTGTATAGGGGTGACGCAGGGGTATCGCTTAATCTGTAAATTCTGTACAGGGGTGACACAGGGGTATCGCTAAGTCTGTACATTCTGTACAGGTGTGACACAGGGGTATCGCTAAGTCTGTACATTCTGTACAGGGGTGACACAGGGGTATCGCTAAGTCTGTACATTCTGTACAGGGGTGACACAGGGGTATCGCTAAGGCTGTACATTCTGTACAGGGGTGACACAGGGTATCGCTAAGTCTGTACATTCTGTACAGGGGTGACACAGGGGTATCGCTAAGGCTGTACATTCTGTACAGGGGTGACACAGGGGTATCGCTAAGGCTGTACATTCTGTACAGGGGTGACACAGGGGTATCGCTAAGTCTGTACATTCTGTACAGGGGTGACACAGGGTTATCGCTCAGTCTATAGAGAATTGAAGCAGGTAACAAATGACAGCGGGGTAACATTCTGTGGTGCCACATTCCCCTCAAGGCTGTGTCCCTGTCTAGAGTACTGCATGACACCGGGAGAAGGGACAGCTGCCATGCGGGCCATGACTGTATCACATTTCTGGGGAAACCGCACGGTGCTGACAGATGAGATTGCTGGGACGTGGCCAGTGGCTGTGTGTCCCTGTGACAGATGACACTGCTGGAACATGGCCATGACTGTGTGTCCCTGTGACAGATGAGACTGCTGGGACGTGGCCATGTGGCTGTGTGTCCCTGTGACAGATGACACTGCTGGAACATGGCCATGACTGTGTATCTCTGTGACAGATGACACTGCTGGAATGTGGCCATGACTGTGTCCCTGTGACAGATAACACTGCTGGAACGTGGCCATGACTGTGTATCCCTGGGACAGATGACACTACTGGAACATGGCCATGACTGTGTGTCCCTGTGACAGATGACACTGCTGGAATGTGGCCAGTGTGTGTCCCTGTGACAGATAACACTGCTGGAACGTGGCCATGACTGTGTGTCCCTGTGACAGATGACACTGCTGGAACGTGGCCATGACTGTGTATCCCTGTGACAGATGACACTGCTGGAACGTGGCCAGTGGCTGTGTGTCCCTGTGACAGATGACACTGCTGGAATGTGGCCAGTGTGTGTCCCTGTGACAGATGACACTGCTGGAACGTGGCCATGACTGTGTATCCCTGTGACAAATGACACTGCTGGAACATGGCCATGACTGTGTGTCCCTGTGACAGATGACATTGCTGGAATGTGGCCAGTGTGTGTCCCTGTGACAGATGACACTGCTGGAACGTGGCCAGTGTGTGTCCCTGTGACAGATGACACTGCTGGAACATGGCCATGACTGTGTATCCCTGTGACAGATGGCACTGCTGGAACGTGGCCATGACTGTATCCCTGTGACAGTTGACACTGCTGGAACGTGGCCATGACTGTGTATCCCTGTGACAGATGACACTGCTGGAATGTGGCCATGACTGTGTGTCCATGTGACAGATGACACTGCTGGAACGTCGCCAGTGCCAGTGTGTCCCTGTGACAGATGACACTGCTGGAAAGTGGCCATGACTGTGTATCCCTGTGACAGATGACACTGCTGGCATGTGGCCATGTGTGTCCCTGTGACAGATGACACTGCTGGAACGTGGCCATGACTGTGTATCCCTGGGACAGATGACACTGCTGGAATGTGGCCAGTGTGTGTCCCTGTGACAGATAACACTGCTGGAATGTGGCCAGTGTGTGTCCCTGTGACAGATGACACTACTGGAACGTGGCCATGACTGTGTATCCCTGTGACAGATGACACTGCTGGAACATGGCCATGACTGTGTGTCCCTGTGACAGATGGCACTGCTGGAATGTGGCCAGTGTGTGTCCATGTGACAGATGACACTGCTGGAATGTGGCCAGTGTGTGTCCCTGTGACAGATGACACTGCTGGAAAGTGGCCACTGTGTGTACATGTGACAGATGACACTGCTGGAACATGGCCATGACTGTGTATCCCTGTGACAGATGACACTGCTGGAATGTGGCCAGTCTGTGTCCCTGTGACAGATGACACTGCTGGAATGTGGCCAGTATGTGTCCCTGTGACAGATGACACTGCTGGAATGTGGCCAGTGTGTGTCCCTGTGACAGTTGACACTGCTGGAACGTGGCCATGACTGTGTATCCCTGTGACAGATGACACTGCTGGAATGTGGCCAGTGTATGTCCTTGTGACAGATGACACTGCTGGAACGTGGCCAGTGTGTGTCCCTGTGACACATGACACTGCTGGAACGTGGCCATGACTGTGTGTCCCTGTGACAGATGATACTGCTGGAACGTGGCCATGACTGTGTGTCCATGTGACAGATGACACTGCTGGAACGTAGCCAGTGGCCGTGTGTCCCTGTGACAGATGACACTGCTGGAACGTGACCATGACTGTGTCCCTGTGACAGATAACACTGCTGGAACGTGGCCAGTGGCTGTGTCCCTGTGACAGATGACACAGCAGCAACGTGGCCATGACTGTGTCCCTGTGACAGATGACACTGCTGGAACATGGCCATGACTGTGCATCCCTGTGACAGATGACACTGCTGGAACGTGGCCACTGTGTGTCCCTGTGACAGATGACACTGCTGGAATGTGGCCAGTGGCCGTGTGTCCCTGTGACAGGTGACACTGCTGGAACGTGGCCATGACTGTGTCCCTGTGACAGATGACACAGCTGCAACGTGGCCATGACTGTGTCCCTGTGACAGATAACACTGCTGGAACGTGGCCAGTGGCTGTGTCCCTGTGACAGATGACACAGCAGCAACGTGGCCATGACTGTGTCCCTGTGACAGATGACACTGCTGGAACATGGCCATGACTGTGCATCCCTGTGACAGATGACACTGCTGGAACGTGGCCACTGTGTGTCCCTGTGACAGATGACACTGCTGGAATGTGGCCAGTGGCCGTGTGTCCCTGTGACAGGTGACACTGCTGGAAACGTGGCCATGACTGTGTCCCTGTGACAGATGACACAGGACAGCTGCAACGTGGCCATGACTGTGTCCCTGTGACAGATGACACTGCTGGAACATGGCCATGACTGTGTATCCCTGTGACAGATGACACTGCTGGACCGTGGCCATGACTGTGTGTCCCTGTGACAGATGACATTGCTGGAATGTGGCCAGTGTGTGTCCATGTGACAGATGACACTGCTGGAACATGGCCAGTGTGTGTCCCTGTGACAGATGACACTGCTGGAACGTGGCCATGACTGTGTGTCCCTGTGACAGATGACACTGCTGGACCGTGGCCATGACTGTGTGTCCCTGTGACAGATGACACTGCTGGAACGTGGCCATGACTGTGTGTCCCTGTGACAGATGACACTACTGGAACGTGGCCATGACTGTGTGTCCCTGTGACAGATGACACTGCTGGAACGTGGCCAGTGTGTGTCCCTGTGACAGATGACACTGCTTGAAAGTGGCCATGACTGTGTGTCCCTGTGACAGATGACACTGCTGGAAAGTGGCCACTGTGTGTCCCTGTGACAGATGACACTGCTGGAACGTGGCCAGTGTGTGTCCCTGTGACAGATGACACTGCTGGAACATGGCCAGTGTGTGTCCCTGTGACAGATGACACTGCTGGAATGTGGCCAGTGTGTGTCCCTGTGACAGATGACACTTCTGGAACGTGGCCATGACTGTGTGTCCCTGTGACAGATGACACTGCTGGAACGTGGCCATGACTGTGTATCCCTGTGAC
>CM031628.1:15379980-15383003 GCA_018398815.1 Conus ventricosus
CTATTTGTCTCTCTGCTATCTGTCAGCCCCCCTCTCTCTCTCTCTCTCTCTCTCTCTCTCTCTCTCTCTCTCTCTCTCTCTCTCTTTCTCTCTGACTGTCTGTTGGATTCTTTGTCAATGCTATCTGTCTCTCTGCTATCTGTCAGCCCCCCCCCCCCCCTCTCTCTCTCTCTCTCTCTCTCTCTCTCTCTCTCTCTCTCTTCTCTTCTCTCCCCTCTCTCTCTCTCTCAAATGTCTTTATTGCCATGTTTGACATGTTGTCCATTGTCCGTCACAATATTGATTAATGGTTGTTAATTGTTTCATTGTTTTCATTACATTGTATATTTCTGATTTATACGTATGTATTGCTTCGAGTTTCTGGTTTTTTCACTATTGTGATTAATATTTATGCTTTTTTGTGAGGGCAGGATGAAAAAAAGCTGCAAAGCTTATCTTTTAACCCTCAAAAAGCTGCAAAGCTTATCTTTTAACCCTCAATAAAGATAATTTTGACTTGACTTGACTTGACAAACGCACTCACACACATACACACACACACATATGTGCGCGCGCGCACACCCGCACGTATGCACAGACACACAAACACACATATGCGCGTGTGCACATGCAACCACGCACGCGTGCATACATACAATTCATTAAATTCAAGTACAGTCAAAGCCGCTTATAACGAAGTCGGATATAACGAGTGCCGGATATAACGATGCAAAAAGGTTGGCCCCTGCAAAAATCCTTCTCAATATGACTAAGAATACGTCGGATGTAACGAAGTAGGTTGTAACGAAATGTCGCTTATAACAAAATGGTTTTGGGTCCCCAGCGGGCGATCGCGCCGGTTATAACGAATCAGCCGCCTAACGAATCATATCTTCGGCCCTGTGAAGGGTTTAAGCCGGATGTAACGAAGTGGTTGTTTTTGAGTATGGGAATCATTTCTCGGAAACGGTTGGTTAGTTCGCTGCGATATATATTGCTTCATACTGTCGCTTGCTATTCCAGGAAAACGGAGGAGTGTCCGCATAGCACATGAAATGCAGACAGCATGAGTTGCACTAAATAGAAATTGCACGTTTATACATATGTTTGTGACTAGCCGCATAACTTAAGCTTGTTTCATTTTCTTACACAACTTGTACTGTAAAGCTTTTCAACCCAAGCAAAAGGTTTACAGCTGCAATCAACAGAGGGAGGGAGGGAGGGAGGGAGGGAGACACACACACACACACACAGAGACTCAAGACTCAAAATTTTTATTCAGATAAAGGCCTAGGCCCCTTACTGAAGGGGGATGTTCACATAACTAAGCGAGAGAAAAGCTAGTGACATATACCAAATCAACAATTAATAAACGAAATAAGATTCTTCATTGTATACACTGAAAACTAACATTCTATGAAGTAACGATTTTCAACCTTTTTTGCGCCAGATAAATATACATTGCTAAATATTTCATTGTAGTCTCATTCTGTGACGACATAAGTAAAGTTAACCTGAAATTGCATGGAGCCTTATAGTATTTCGGTTGTATAAATTTTTCTCTAAGATCATTCAGAGCAGGGCAGCAAAATAAAAAGTGCAATTCATCTTCTTTTCCAGTGTTGCATAGACACCCAAAACCATTTCAACAAAGCAGGCTAGATTTCTTTTTATTGTCCGACACATAAGCATATTTTCATTTCTGACGCTGTATTTAAAGCAATGGCATGCAATACGAGACACACCAAATCGAAACTTGGTCAATTCACTTTTTATATATCTATTCATTTTTAGCTCAATATACAGTTCTCTCAAATGAGTAGTTTTTAAACAACCTGTACTGCATCTGTCACTAGTATATATGTGATCACGCAGTCCTGCCATCTACAATCAGTAATTCTTTGCCTAAAAGATGTTAAAAAACCTGATATATTTTGGGCACCCTGGTTGTCCCAGACATACGCAAATCCATAAGAATTTAAACAATGATTAACTATTAAAGATGTTCATGGTAATTACATAATAGTAACTATTAATACAATGGGAAAGATTTAGTATTAGCAAATATCTATGGGCCAAATAATGACGAAACCGTCTTTCTTTGAAAATATAAAATCAAAAATAGAAGATTTGAATGTCCCCAACATAATAATGGCAGGGGACTGGAACCTGGTCCTTTAATCCTAGTAAGGATTATCACAATTATAAACATGTTAATAATGCTCGAGCACAGGAAGAAGTTACCGAAATTATGTCCAGATTAGAACTAGTTGACATATGGAGCGAATTGAACCAAGACACGAGACGATATACTTGGAGAAGACCAAAACCATTTCAACAAAGCAGGCTAGATTTCTTTTATTGTCCGACACTTTAATCACTTACATAGATGATGCTGATATTTTGTTCGGATATAGAACAGATCACTCTTTGATATACATAAATATTGTTTTTAAAAAGGAAGAGAAACATAAAGGGTTCTGGAAATTTAATTCCTCTCTTCTAAGAGACAAGCAAATATGTAAATCTGGTTAATGAAACGATTGAAAGAAATTAAAGGACAATATGCATTACTGCATTACAAAAAAACTCTGTCAGTAAAATCCCAAACGATCAAATTCAGTTTACAATTTCTGACCAATTATTTCTAGAAACTCTAATTATGGAAATAAGAGCAGAAACAATAACATTCAGTATTCGCAAAAATAGAAAACGAAATGAAAAGGAAAAACAAATTGAAAAAGCAATACAAGATTTGGAAAGCAAAATGACTTACTAGAAAGAGACCTGGAGATCTTGAAAAACAAAAGGAAGAGCTGAGTGAGCTAAGGAAAAACAAAAATTGACGGAATAATAATTCGAATCCAGAGCTAAATGGGCATCTTACAGGGAAAAAATAAGTAAATATTTCTGTGCATTGGAGAAAAGGAATTTCGTAAGCAAAAGAATGCTTAAACTTTCACAGACCAAGGAGAAATCTGACAGAACGGACGATATGTTAACGAGACAAAGAACTATTATGAAAACCTATACGCGAAAAGGAA
>CM031628.1:15392435-15409935 GCA_018398815.1 Conus ventricosus
ATATAACTGGTATGTAATTTATGTACAAGTAACAGAAGCCGGCGTCAGAGAATGGAGAAAATGAGTGGGGTTACGGACAAGTTCATTTTGTACAATCCCGTGGCAGACTTTTATACGCTTCAGTAATTAATCCTATTTATTGCCCGATAATTGCTAACATGTCCGCGCCTAGCAGTACAAAAATGACACATTTAGGTAACTTTAATTGCTCCATGAATGCTGGACAACCATATGGTACATCAAAGATGGATTCCCCAAGTAAAACCATTCGTGTACTGGAATTTAAAGAGATCTGGAAATCACATCATTCATCGCGAAAAAAAAACGTTCACATGTGTGTGAGAGACTGCCATATCACTGGGAATGAGTGATTTGGCACAGGAACGTGGGTCTAGCTAAAGGAGTCTGACCAAGTGACAGTAATGTGTGGTGACAGGCAGCCTGGCCTAATTGTTGCTGATATGAAAGGGAGTCAGCCCAGCCGCAGGAAACTCTCTCTCTCTCTCTCTCTCTCTCTCTCTCTCTCTCTCTCTCCAGCCCTTATGTGATGTACTGTTTTCTTGTTATGGGTAGCATTTTATAATAGAATATGTTATGACCAGGTACAGCTACAATCGACAATAAGAGTGGGTAGCTACCCCCCCCCCCCCCCCCCCCCCCCCCCCCCCCGCCCCTCATGGATGTGGAGAGAGTGACTACAGCCACTGCAACACCACGCGCATTCCCCACGCTTCACGCACCATCTGCTGCCATCTTCCTCGTCCGCCTGTGTCCAAGGATCCCTCACGATCTTAACTCAATAACTCATCAACATGTCTGTGTGCCCAACGTGACTTATGATGAACCTTTCTTTCTACAGTCATCTTAATATCGCTAACTAGAATCATCGGTAAACACAAACTATCATCTGCTACAATGGCATACAAAATGCGTGACACATAATTCAAATCAATGAACTATTGCATTTATGAAATCATTGAGCAACATCAGAATCAAAATCTCATTGATGTCATGACTTAACTAAACAATTAATTGAACAGTTAGCCGACTGAATGACGGGAAAAGGAGGGGCGGAGGTGGGGGGGGGGGGGGGGGGGCATAGGGAAGGGAAGCAACCACGCAATGCCATTGCGCTAACTCCACTGCTCTACTCTAGCTGATGACGAGCATTACACACTGACAACAGAAACACATGTTGTCAATGACGAACATTACACACTGACAACAGAAACACATGTCGTCAATGACGAACATTACACACTGACAACAGAAACACACGTCGTCAATGACGAACATTACACACTGACAACAGAAACACACGTCGTCAATGACGAACATTACACACTGACAACAGAAACACACGTCATCAATGACGAACATTACACACTGACAACAGAAACACACGTCGTCAATGACGAATATTACACACTGACAACAGAAACAAACGTCATCAATGACGAACATTACACACTGACAACAGAAACGCACGTCATCAATGACGAACATTACACACTGACAACAGAAACACACGTCGTCAATGACGAACATTACACACTGACAACAGAAACACACGTCGTCAATGACGAACAATACACACTGACAACAGAAACACACGTCATCAATGACGAACATTATACACTGACAACAGAAACACACGTCATCAATGACGAACATTACACACTGACAACAGAAACACACGTCATCAATGACGAACATTACACACTGACAACAGAAACACATGTCGTCAAAGGTAAGTCAGAAATTGTGTATCTTTTATCTGCCACATGACGCTGACATTGCAGCGTGAAAATGTCTTTTTACTACACAGAGAGTCAAAGATCAGTTCTTATTCAACTTCGTTCTTTCTGTTGAAATGGTCAGACTGTTTATAATTATGATCGAACCCACCAGTTCTTATTCAACTTCGTTCTTTCTGTTGAAATGGTCAGACTGTTTATAATTATGATCGAACCCTCGAAACAACAACGCTCGCACAGATCTAGCATCTACGACAAAAAAAAATCGGACTGGATCAGTGATTCTGGTCCAATGAAGATCATATTTCTACTCTAGCACCCTCTTCATCTGCTTGAACACGTGTTATTGACGAACAGATCTGACATCAATTGAACTGGATTCCACTGACTTCAGTGGGCAACTCGCAGCCTTTCAGAGGCCAGCGGCTCTTCGTTCAGCTAGAGTGTACAACATCAGCCGTTCCTTTTCAAGCTCTCAGGGCGAGACGGGGAATTCCAAAACTGCTAAAAACTACAGGCTTAACCCATCAACACGACATGAAACAGAGCTTTCCTTCATTGGTCAAGTTGAAATATTTCGTCAGTAGTATCGGCCAGGGCTATTGATCAAGTGAGAGGGTGGAAATGTTTTGTCAATGGCACTTTGGGTAGGCAGCAGCAGCAGTATTGCTATAGCGCATCCTTCGCGTCGAAAAGACGCAGTGTGCGCCACACAGCCGGTCGACTTTCAAAAGACAATGTTGGGACATCTGCAAGAGAGGTAGTCTGTGTTCAGGCTCATGCTCAGCAAAGTGACCCCGCCGTTTGCCTGGGGAATGTGTCGCTGATGGGCACGCCAAAAGCAAGGTTACCCCATCGCTCCATAGTTCATTCAGAAAGAGAAAATGCTAAAACGGGGATGTGAAACGGTGCGCCTTTACTGCAGACAGTCGGTAATTGGTTGTTGTAGTGGCGTGCATTTCAATGTAAATGTGTATGTGACTCTCTTGATCTATTTGCTTTGCCTGTAAATTGAGAAATGATAAGTATTTGCATTAGAAAGATATGCACTCTCTCTCTCTCTCTCTCTCTCTCTCTCTCTCTCTCTCTCTCTCTCTCTCTCTCTCTCTCTCCTGTCCCGAAACAGGTCTAATTTGCCCCATCAGTCAGGTTAGCATTTCAGTTAGAGAAAGGCAATGCCCAAAACATGGGACTGAAACGGCGCACCTGTAATGCACGCACTGTTACAAACGGCGCACCTGTAATGCACGCACTGTGTTACAAACGGCGCACCTGTAATGCACGCACTGTTACAAACGCCGCACCTGTAATGCACGCACTGTTACAAACGGCGCACCTGTAATGCACGCACTGTTACAAACGGAGCACCTGTAATGTACGCACTGTTACAAACGGCGCACCTGTAATGCACGCACTGTTAGAAACGGCGCACCTGTAATGCACGCACTGTTAGAAACGGCGCACCTGTAATGCACGCACTGTGTTACAAACGGCGCACCTGTAATGCACGCACTGTGTTACAAACGGCGCACCTGTAATGCACGCACTGTTACAAAGAGTGCGGTTTCCCTTGCTATCACGATCGTCGATCGATTCAGATTTACAACTCTTGCAATGTGTGTTTACCAAATGACGTATGCACAAATTGCGAAATGATCTTGACCCATAAACTGAGAAAAGGCAACTCTATTTGCAACGGAAAGACATGCGTTATGTTTCCCTGATTTTTTTTTCCGAACAGGTTTATTTCAAGAGTGGATTTATCCGTTCACATTTACTCTAACTATACAGGTGTGAAGCAAAGACTGGGGCTTCAAGGAAAGCGAACAAACAAACAAAACACACAAACAAACAAAAAAGGAATGCGTAGATCAGATCCGGGATTAAAGGGACATGGGAAAAGAAGAGCAGTAAGCATTGTTGCAACTTTCAAAAACGAACGAAAAAGACGCAAAGAACGAAATTATTCTGTACAGAGTCGGGGAGAAATAATAACAGACCAGAATGATATGTTGTAGCATTTTTTTTTAACTTACGTAATCAGAAGACAAACACGGATGTTAAAGACCCGGCAAACGCATTTAGGGAAGATAAAAACTGAACTAAATGAGAGATAAAAAATAAAAAAAAGTAGAGGCTGATGCATGTGAAGGTGTCATAAAATTTGGAGGGGCATCTCCGATTTGCTTCGCTGATAAAAGAAAAAAAAATGAATGAGCTTGGGATAGCGATAGTTTAATCGTAGTTGGTTGTTGTTGTTGTTGTTGTTGTTGTCGTCGGGGTTTCTTTTAACGGAACGGAACTGATCACAAGTTTCTTCATTGATTCACTTTATCAAAAAAAGAATTTTATTACCACACAAGCAAGAAATTAACCTTCTTTAACACAAAGGCAAAGAGCATCTTTTAAATTGCAGACTATAAACATTTACTTTTTCTAATAAACGCGCTTTTCTCCATCCCCCTCCACTATCCCTTCCACGTGCACACACATGCTGTTTTGAACAATGACCATAGATTATAGCTTTTTTTCCCCACCCAAACCCAATCGGCAGCTATGGTTGTGGCAATTAAGCTCATGCATAAAACCTTTTTGCTGGATGTTTTGAATCACGCGTGGAACATTTCATTAAAACGAAAACAAAAGAGTGTAAACTTTTAAAAAGTCGACACATCTTTTGAACTGACAGGAGCCACATCTCAGACTTCACATTGTCATTAAAAGTTGAAATAAAAGGGGGAACAGAACGTTTATATTTGAAACAGACATCGGTGATATACTTTTCTACTCCATATAACCTGGGTTTTTTTAATATTCGGGTAATGATTCCTGCCACATTCATACATTGTCTTGAAAACGCTTCGACAGAAATTTGGCAGGTCTGCACAACATTAATTTGGGTACAGATTTTTGCGAGTGACAAATCTCGTTTTGTCGCTGTAGACTCTTTTATGAGTGCTCGGGCACACTGGACACAAGAGCCTGGTTTATTCATTAAACTGAGTACACCATGTTCTGGAATTGCTAGTGAGCATGTACATACTTGCAGATTTTTTTTCTACCAAACGATAGTGTACAAATTGCTCCTTACACTTCCCTTCGTAAAATGTAGGTGCCCTGTCTGGTAACAGCATGCTGTTGATGCACAGTGCCATCAAATTCTTTGTATTTTTTTCTGGCTGAATACATAAATTCTTTCTTAATCAAGATGACCTATATTCAAATTTGTTTCTTTTTTGTCTGTATATACGTACGTTGTGTTTCTTATGCAAATGATTTGTCTACAGTTTTTTTGTTGTTGTTTGTTTGTGTTTTTTTTTTCTGTCTGTATATGAACACACATTGTACTTCTGACTGATTGGGTTTCCATATATATTCGTTTCTTAGGTCTTTGTGCTTACACACATTGTGTTTTATCCAAGTGGATTTGAGTACAGATGTTCTCCGTTCTTCTGTCCAAATATGTGTACTCTGTGTGTGTGTGTGTGTGTGTGTGTGTGTGTGTGTGTGTGTGTGTGTGTGTGTGTGTGTGTGTGTGTGTGTGTGTGTGTGTGTGTGTGTGTGTGTGTTGCAAGTGGATTTTTCTCTAGTTTCTTTTTTTTTCTGTCTGATTACGTGGATTGAGTTTCTTATTGTGTTTGCATTGTAACTCTCATCCCGATGGTAGTTTTCCCATGTGAATTATTTGCTATTTCTTCAGATTATTTTACATCTTCTGAGCAAATGTTGTCCTCCAGCACCTCAACTTGTATCGTCATACGAATATCAGTAATCAGACCATTACTTAGAATGTACTCATGCCCGCAGGCACGCAAGCCGGCGAGAGAGTGCATGCGCATATCCCCCCGTCAGAGTTATCACACGCTTCGTTTAATTTCCATACACGAAGTATTGGCAGCGGAACACAGCGGACTTTTTGTTCGTTTCGTGAGTGTCGTGCGTCCCTTGGGGAACATTTCTCCGTCAACCGATTAGCATGACAACCACAGTGTGGCCAGAAATCGATGGTTGCTAAGCTCCCTTCCCATACAATGCCGCGTGATCCACTGGGTGGATTTCCGTCCGTGTTGTTCAGCAAAAGACCTCTTCGTCACTCATCGCCACAGCAACCAGCACGCTCTCTCCATCCGTGCCACACATCAAAGCAACAGCTTTCCTGCACAACGTTTTACCTGGTGAATAAAATATTTCTGACATCGATTAAAACTGCAGTGCATTTGTTTTCTCTCTCTCTCTCTCTCTCTCTCTCTCTCTCTCTCTCCACGCGAGCATGCGTGTGCATGTGTGTGTTTAAAATTATGTACGTACTTTGTCATAATCATTTTACAGTTTGTTTTTATACATGCTAACTCTTGTACGTTGTAGTGCATTTCCATATGTTCCCCCAGTCCACCTCGCCCCCTACCCCACTCTCTCCTTCCCCTTCATCATTGTTATTCTCATTTTTATTTCTAATTTTTGTTTGTTTATTGTTTTTGGGTTTTTTTTTAATTTCTCTTCTATTTTCATTTGATGTTCAATAATGATTGCATGACCGCTTTGTTTGCTTGTTTGTTTTCTTACATTATTTCATTTCACGGCATGTTGTAGTCCCTACTCAGGGCGAGGACTGGGGGTAAAAAGGTGCGTCAGTGTATCTATTATCCTCGTAAATAAAGAATTTTGTCTCTCTCTCATTCGCTGGTTGGCGCGCGCACCCTCTCTCACTCCTTCTGTCTGTGTGTCTCTCCCTCCTTCCCTTCCTCTCTGCCCCCTCCTCCCCCCCCCCCCCCCCCCCCCCCTCTCGTTCGCTCGCTCGCTCGCGCGCGCACCCTCTCTCACTCCTTGTCTGTGTGTCTCTCCCTCCTTCCCTTCCTCTCTCCCCCCTCCCCCTCCCCTCACCCTTGTGTCTCTCCCTTCCTCCCTCTCTCTCTCTCTCTCTCTCTCTCTCTCTCTCTCTCTCTCTCACTCTCTCTCTCTCTCTCTCTCTCCCTCTCATTGTCTTTCAAACCGTTCGCGTCCTCTGACTGAAACCGTCTATATCTTAACCTTTCTGTCTCTGCCTACCTGTCTCTGTCTTCGTCTGTCTATCTCAGTATGTGTGTATGTGTGTGTGCGTTCGTGCGTGCGTGCGTACGTGCTCGCGCGCGCGCGCGCGCGCGCGCGCGCGCGTGTGTGTGTGTGTGTGTGTGTGTGTGTGTGTGTGTGTGTGTGTGTGTGTTTCTCTGTGTCTCTTCACGTTGACGGTGATTGTGGTGAAAACAAAATAATGGCGAGGAAGATGATAAACTGGAATCAAAGTGTTCATGAAAATATAAAACTCAACAAACATACTACAGTATTGCACACCAGCTTTTTTCTGGGATAGCATTCTTCTTAAAACCGAAAAGGCACAGGAGTCAAATTACCACTTTCCGCGGTCATTGAGGAGAAACAATCAGGTTTCAAAATATCGGTATCTGACCAGGAGTTATATGTTAGTGAGTTTCCTCCCCATTGGAGACTGTCTCCCTCTTGGAGACTATAAGCTTGCTGAAGGCTCATTTTGAGAAGCATTTATTTTATTTTTCCCCATTCACCCACTCAAGCACATACTGTTAGTTAGGCAGAATTATCTACCACTGCAGATATGAATGCTTATCTCCCCCTATTTCTTCAATCTAAGACATAAGAGCAAGCTTTGTTTATAATTAAATATTTCTTGCAGTCATTGCAACACCAAGCTGCTCTGTAAGTTGCTGGAATGGTGCTCGGTACTTATCCTTGGAATTTATTACTTTATATATATATATATATATATATATATATATATATATATATATATATTGTCAAAGGAGTAAAACCTCTAATTAAAGGCCTTAAGCGCTTTGGACGACAAGAATGCCAGGCGTAGTGGAGAATAGGTAATCGGCCGATTAGCAGTAGCGCCCTCACCTAACGCATGTGGTGGAACTGCATCAAGTGGGCGCTAAAGGCCCAGGCAGCTGAAGGTGCTTTGTAACCAGACCTTGAAGAACAGGAGTCTTGGGCTTGTTCAGCAGGTATTGCTGTGGGGCACTGTGTTGATGTTATTGTCAGGCTAGTCGAATGCAGGTGGACGTTGTCGTTGAAGCTTCTATAGGATTACTATTACTGTGTGAAAGTGGCCTCGAAGTCGGCGGGAATTTTCGATGTCCGTTTGGTGCCAAATGGTTGTTTGCTAGGCTATTTTGAAGGGATGTGAGTAAATGCTGACGTGTGGAAGAATGTAGCTAGAGGGGAATGTAGTGAACATGGTGGTGGAGAAGCAACATGGACAAAAGGCATGGCCCAAAGGGAAATCCTTTGTTTCCATCCTTACACAGACTGAATGGAGAACGGCAGGGAGATTTTGTAACAAGTAGTTTCTATCCATAATAGATATTCATGCCATTTATATTTTATTCTCCTACCCCCGGGACACTTTGTGGACAGCAATGGTCAATGATTCATGCGATAATTCATTTAGACTCAACCATTGCCAAATGATCTACTCTGTGTGTGTGTGTGCGTGCGTGCGTGCGTGCGTACGTGCGCGCGCGCGCGCGCGCAATTCTGTTATTATCCAATCAGGTCTGGTATGGTTGTTAATCGCTTCCGGACTGGCTGCACACCGAGAGGGTCGGAAGAAAGAATCAACGTCCACACAGTTGTATGGCATGGCAAGGCAGGGCAGGTTCACAGTGTTTCTGTGACGACACTAGGCAGGACATGTTCACAGTGTTTCTATAACGACGCTAGGCAGGACATGTTCACAGTGTTTCTATAACGACGCTAGGAAGGACAGGTTCACAGTGTTTCTACAACGACACTAGGCAGGACATGTTCACAGTGTTTCTATAACGACGCTAGGCAGGACAGGTTCACAGTGTTTCTATAACGACGCTACGCAGGACAGGTTCACAGTATTTCTATAATGACGCTAGGCAGGACAGGTTCACAGTGTTTCTATAACGACACTAGGCAGGACAGGTTCACAGTGTTTCTATGACGACACTAGGCAGGACAGGTTCACAGTGTTTCTATAACGACGCTAGGCAGGACAGGTTCACAGTGTTTCTATGACGACACTAGGCAGGACAGGTTCACAGTGTTTCTATAACGACACTAGGCAGGACATGTTCACAGTGTTTCTATGACGACACTAGGCAGGACAGGTTCACAGTGTTTCTATAACGACGCTAGGCAGGACAGGTTCACAGTGTTTCTATCACGACACTAGGCAGGACAGGTTCACAGTGTTTCTATGACGACGCTAGGCAGGACAGGTTCACAGTGTTTCTATGACGACACTGGGCAGGACAGGTTCACGGTGTTTCTATAACGACGCTAGGCAGAACAGGTTCACAGCATTTCTATAACGACGCTAGGCAGGACAGGATCACGGTGTTTCTATAACGACGCTAGGCAGAACAGGTTCACAGCATTTCTATAACGACGCTAGGCAGAACAGGTTCACAGTGATTCTATAACGACGCTAGGCAGGACAGGTTCACAGTGTTTCTATAACGACGCTAGGCAGGACAGGTTCACAGTGTTTCTATAACGATACTAGGCAGGACAGGTTCACAGTGTTTCTATAACGACACTAGGCAGAACAGGTTCAGTGTTTCTATAACGACACTAGGCAGGACAGGTTCAGTGTTTCTATAACGACGCTAGGCAGGACAGGTTCACAGTGTTTCTATAACGACACTAGGCAGGACAGGTTCACAGTGTTTCTATAACGACACTAGGCAGAACAGGTTCAGTGTTTCTATAACGACGCTAGGCAGGATAGGTTCACAGTATTTCTATAACGACACTAGGCAGGACAGGTTCACAGTGTTTCTATAACGACGCTAGGCAGGACAGGTTCACAGTATTTCTATAACGACACTAGGCAGAACAGGTTCACAGTGTTTCTATAACGACGCTAGGCAGGACAGGTTCACAGTGTTTCTATAACGATACTAGGCAGGACAGGTTCACAGTGTTTCTATAACGACGCTAGGCAGGACAGGTTCACAGTATTTCTATAACGACACTAGGCAGGACAGGTTCAGTATTTCTATAACGACACTAAGCAGAACAGGTTCACAGTGTTGCTATAACGACGCTAGGCAGGACAGGTTCACAGTATTTCTATAACGACACTAAGCAGGACAGGTTCACAGTATTTCTATAACGACACTAGGCAGGACAGGTTCAGTATTTCTATAACGACACTAGGCAGAACAGGTTCACAGTATTTCTATAACGACGCTAGGCAGGACAGGTTCACGGTGTTTCTATAACGACGCTAGGCAGGACAGGTTCAGTGTTTCTATAACGACACTAGGCAGGACAGGTTCACAGTGTTTCTGTAACGACACTAGGCAGGACAGGTTCACGGTGTTTCTATAACGACACTAGGCAGGACAGGTTCACAGTATTTCTATAACGACACTAGGCAGGACAGGTTCACAGTGTGTCTATAACGACACTAGGCAGGACAGGTTCATGGTGTTTCTATAACGACACTAGGCAGGACAGGTTCACAGTATTTCTATAACGACACTAGGCAGGACAGGTTCACATTGTTTCTATAACGACACTAGGCAGAACAGGTTCACAGTGTTTCTATAACGACACTAGGCAGAACAGGTTCACAGTGTTTCTATAACGACACTAGGCAGGACAGGTTCAGTGTTTCTATAACGACACTAGGCAGGACAGGTTCACAGTATTTCAATAACGACACTAGGCAGGACAGGTTCACAGCATTTCTATAATGACACTAGGCAGGACAGGTTCACAGTATTTCTATAACGACACTAGGCAGGACAGGTTCACAGTATTTCTATAACGACACTAGGCAGGACAGGTTCGCAGTATTTCTATAATGACACTAGGCAGGACAGGTTCACAGTATTTCTATAACGACACTAGGCAGGACAGGTTCACAGTATTTCTATAATGACGCTAGGCAGGACAGGTTCACAGGGTTTCTATAACGACACTAGGCAGGACAGGTTCAAAGTGTTTCTATAACGACACTAGGCAGGACAGGTTCACAGTATTTCTATAACGACACTAGACAGGACAGGTTCACAGTGTTTCTATGACGACACTAGGCAGGACAGGTTCACAGTATTTCTATGACGACGCTAGGCAGGACAGGTTCACAGTGTTTCTATGACGACACTGGGCAGGACAGGTTCACGGTGTTTCTATAACGACGCTAGGCAGAACAGGTTCACAGCATTTCTATAACGACGCTAGGCAGGACAGGATCACGGTGTTTCTATAACGACGCTAGGCAGAACAGGTTCACAGCATTTCTATAACGACGCTAGGCAGAACAGGTTCACAGTGATTCTATAACGACGCTAGGCAGGACAGGTTCACAGTGTTTCTATAACGACGCTAGGCAGGACAGGTTCACAGTGTTTCTATAACGATACTAGGCAGGACAGGTTCACAGTGTTTCTATAACGACACTAGGCAGGACAGGTTCACAGTGTTTCTATAACGACGCTAGGCAGGACAGGTTCACAGTGTTTCTATAACGACGCTAGGCAGGACAGGTTCACAGTGTTTCTATAACGACACTAGGCAGGACAGGTTCACAGTGTTTCTATAACGACACTAGGCAGAACAGGTTCAGTGTTTCTATAACGACGCTAGGCAGGATAGGTTCACAGTATTTCTATAACGACACTAGGCAGGACAGGTTCACAGTGTTTCTATAACGACGCTAGGTAGGACAGGTTCACAGTATTTCTATAACGACACTAGGCAGAACAGGTTCACAGTGTTTCTATAACGACGCTAGGCAGGACAGGTTCACAGTGTTTCTATAACGATACTAGGCAGGACAGGTTCACAGTGTTTCTATAACGACGCTAGGCAGGACAGGTTCACAGTATTTCTATAACGACACTAGGCATGACAGGTTCAGTATTTCTATAACGACACTAAGCAGAACAGGTTCACAGTGTTTCTATAACGACGCTAGGCAGGACAGGTTCACAGTATTTCTATAACGACACTAAGCAGGACAGGTTCACAGTATTTCTATAACGACACTAGGCAGGACAGGTTCAGTATTTCTATAGCGACACTAGGCAGAACAGGTTCACAGTATTTCTATAACGACGCTAGGCAGGACAGGTTCACGGTGTTTCTATAACGACGCTAGGCAGGACAGGTTCAGTGTTTCTATAACGACACTAGGCAGGACAGGTTCACAGTGTTTCTGTAACGACACTAGGCAGGACAGGTTCACGGTGTTTCTATAACGACACTAGGCAGGACAGGTTCACAGTATTTCTATAACGACACTAGGCAGGACAGGTTCACAGTGTTTCTATAACGACACTAGGCAGGACAGGTTCATGGTGTTTCTATAACGACACTAGGCAGGACAGGTTCACAGTATTTCTATAACGACACTAGGCAGGACAGGTTCAAAATAATAATAATAATAATAATGAATACTTATATAGCGCCTATTCTCGGCTAGAGGCCAAGCTCTAAGCGCTTTACAATCAACACTCGTTTACACAACGGGCTGCCTACCTGGGTAGTGCCGACTGAAGAGCTGCCAGCTGGCGCTTCATTCAGTCGTTTCCCGTGTCATCCAGTCAGTATCGTTCAATATCGATCACTCATTCTCATTACTTCCTTCATTCTTTCCATTTCTCACGCAGGGTGCATGCTATGTGTAACGTGTCATCCATACCAACGGCCAAACTGGCCTACTCTTCCGAAAGTTGGTGATGGGATTTTACGTGTGTGCAAGATGTTATGCGTGCGTTCACACACGGAACCTCGGTTTATAGTCTCATTCGAAGGACTGTATGGGAAATGGAGTCAGAACCAATGTTAACTCCGAGGGAAAAATCCCCCTGCACTGAAACGCCCGGCGGAGGTTCGAACCCGCAACCCCAGGATCACCAAGATTACGAGTCCGGCGCTCTACCAACTGAGCTATTCCGGCTTCACATTGTTTCTATAACGACACTAGGCAGAACAGGTTCACAGTGTTTCTATAACGACACTAGGCAGAACAGGTTCACAGTGTTTCTATAACGACACTAGTCAGGACAGGTTCAGTGTTTCTATAACGACACTAGGCAGGACAGGTTCACAGTATTTCTATAACGACACTAGGCAGGACAGGTTCACAGCATTTCTATAATGACACTAGGCAGGACAGGTTCACAGTATTTCTATAACGACACTAGGCAGGACAGGTTCACAGTATTTCTATAACGACACTAGGCAGGACAGGTTCGCAGTATTTCTATAATGACACTAGGCAGGACAGGTTCACAGTATTTCTATAACGACACTAGGCAGGACAGGTTCACAGTATTTCTATAATGACGCTAGGCAGGACAGGTTCACAGGGTTTCTATAACGACACTAGGCAGGACAGGTTCAAAGTGTTTCTATAACGACACTAGGCAGGACAGGTTCACAGTATTTCTATAACGACACTAGGCAGGACAGGTTCACAGTATTTCTATAACGACACTAGGCAGGACAGGTTCACAGTGTTTCTATAACGACACTAGGCAGGACAGGTTCACGGTATTTCTATAACGACACTAGGGAGGACAGGTTCAGTATTTCTATAACGACACTAGGCAGGACAGGTTCACAGTATTTCTATAACGACACTAGGCAGGACAGGTTCACAGTATTTCTATAACGACACTAGGCAGGACAGGTTCACAATGTTTCTATAACGACGCTAGGCAGGACAGGTTCACAGTGTTTCTATAACGATACTAGGCAGGACAGGTTCACAGTATTTCTATAACGACACTAGGCAGGACAGGTTCAGTATTTCTATAACGACACTAAGCAGGACAGGTTCACGGTGTTTCTATAACGACGCTAGGCAGGACAGGTTCAGTGTTTCTATAACGACACTAGGCAGGACAGGTTCACAGTGTTTCTATAACGACACTAGGCAGGACAGGTAAACAGTATTTCTATTACGACACTAGGCAGGACAGGTTCACAGTATTTCTATAACGACACTAAGCAGGACAGGTTCACGGTGTTTCTATAACGACGCTAGGCAGGACAGGTTCAGTGTTTCTATAACGACACTAGGCAGGACAGGTTCACAGTGTTTCTATAACGACACTAGGCAGGACAGGTTCACAGTATTTCTATAACGACACTAAGCAGGACAGGTTCACGGTGTTTCTATAACGACGCTAGGCAGGACAGGTTCAGTGTTTCTATAATGACACTAGGCAGGACAGGTTCACAGTGTTTCTATAACGACACTAGCCAGGCAGGTTCACGGTGTTTCTATAACGACGCTAGGCAGGACAGTTTCAGTGTTTCTATAACGACACTAGGCAGGACAGGTTCACAGTGTTTCTATAACGACGCTAGGCAGGACATGTTCACAGTGTTTCTATAACGACACTAGGCAGGACAGGTTCACAGTGTTTCTATAACGACACTAGCCAGGACAGGTTCACAGTGTTTCTATAGCGACACTAGGTAGGACAGATTCACAGCATTTCTATAACGACGCTAGGCAGGACAGGTTCACAGCATTTCTATAACGACGCTAGGCAGGACAGGTTCACAGTGTTTCTATAACGACGCTAGGCAGGACAGGTTCACAGTGTTTCTATAACGACACTAGGCAGGACAGGTTCACAGTATTTCTATAACGACACTATGCAGGACATGTTCACAGCATTTCTATAACGACGCTAGGCAGGACAGGTTCACAGTGTTTCTATAACGACACTAGGCAGGACATGTTCACAGTGTTTCTATAACGACACTAGGCAGGACAGGTTCACAGTGTTTCTATAACGACACTAGGCAGGACAGGTTCAGTGTTTCTATAACGACACTAGGCAGGACAGGTTCACAGTGTTTCTTTAACGATACTAGGCAGGACAGGTTCACAGTGTTTCTATAATGACACTAGGCAGGACAGGTTCACAGTGTTTCTATAACGACACTAGGCAGGACAGGTTCAGTGTTTCTATAACGACACTAGGCAGGATAGGTTCACAGTGTTTCTATAATGACACTAGGCAGGACAGGTTCACAGTATTTCTATAACGACACTAGGCAGGACAGGTTCAGTGTTTCTATAACGACACTAGGCAGGACAGGTTCACAGTGTTTCTATAACGACACTTGGCAGGCCATGTTCACAGTGTTTCTATAACGACACTAGGCAGGACAGGTTCACAGTGTTTCTATAACGACACTAGGCAGGACAGGTTCACAGTGTTTCTATAACGACACTAGGCAGGACAGGTTCACAGTGTTTCTATAACGACACTAGGCAGGACAGGTTCACAGTGTTTCTATAGCGACACTAGGCAGGACAGGTTCACAGTGTTTCTATAACGACACTAGGCAGAACAGGTTCACAGCATTTCTATAACGACGCTAGGCAGGACAGGTTCACAGTATTTCTATAACGACGCTAGGCAGGACAGGTTCACAGTGTTTCTATAACGACACTAGGCAGGACAGGTTCACAGTATTTCTATAACGACGCTAGGCAGGACAGGTTCACAGTGTTTCTATAACGACGAAGGGCAAGGCAAGATAAGGTTCGTGGTATACGTACGACGATACAACATCAGGAGGTAAGACTGTTCACTGTGTACCAATATTGACACAGCATGACAAAACAAGGCAAGACAGGTTAACATTTGGCACATGGGAATTATCTGAGCCAGCTTAAGGCAATATCAATTCAAAGTGTAGTACATGAATATTCAACTTGACAAGGTAAGCCCGAACAAGTTCACAATATGCATCTATCAACAAAATATGGCAAAGCAAGACAAGATAGAAAAAAAAAAAAGAAGATAGATTCCTAGCAGTATACATGAATGCTCTATGCTGTGTTAAGGCAAGATCGGTTTACAGTATATTTATGTTAACACACTTAGTCAGATTCAACAGTGACCTCTAAAAACCCTTCCCAATCTGAATCCTTAATGGAGTAAAGCAGGGTTGCGTCCTGGCACCGATTCTCTTTACCACATACTTCAGCACGATGCTCAAACAAGCCTCCATGACAGCCTTTTCCACCTCAGACGAATACAGGCCGACACGAACAAACCCTGGATTAACTCATTCCAGACCTCTTTGCTGACGATGCCGCCTTTGTTGCCCATACAGAGCCTTGCAGCGAACGTCATCCTGCATGCTTTACAGGCGAGGAGTCAACTTGAAGAAGACGGAAGTCCTCCACCAGCCTGCACTTTGGGAAGAGTATCATCCTCCCCACATCAACTTAGAGACACTGAACTGACAACAGTCCCTCAGTTCACCTACCAGGGCGCATCACCTCATCGGACGCCAAGATCAACAGGGAAATCGATACCAGACCAGCAATGGCGAACAGTGTTATTAGTATATAGTTTACATAGGGGTGTGGGGCAACAAATGTCTGAAGAAGGGCACCAAGACCAGAGTGTACGAAGCCATTGTACTTACCACCCTTCTGTACGGCTCGGAGTCGTGGTCACCTGTCCTCACCACCTGAGACTCCTTTCCTTTAGCGCTGCCTTTGCTCCATCCTCAATACTCACTAGAGTGACTTCGTCACCAACGTCGATGTCTTCGAACTGACGGAGCTCACCGGCATCGAGGCCATGCTACTGGCAGATTGTACAAACGAGTGTGGAACAACAAATGTCTGAGGAAGAGCATCAAGATCAGAGTGTACAAAGCCATTGTACTTACCACCCTTCTGTACGGCTCTGAGTCGTGGGTCACCTGCCCTCACCACCTGAGACTATTTAAGAGCTTCCATCAGCGCTGCCTGTGCTCTATCCTCAGTATTCAGTGGACTGGCATCGTCACCAACATTGAAGTCCTGGAAGATGAGAGCTCACCAGCTTCAAGGCCATACTACGCCAGGCAGGACACGTCTCCAGGATGGAGGATCATCACCTGCCCAAGACTGCCCTGTATGGCGAACTCTCCATCAGCCATTGCGACAGAGACTGGAAAAAACACAACTCGATGCCTGTCATATCAAACAAGGCCAGTGGTCCCCCTTGGCTGCAGTTGGCAACGCCTGGCTTCACACCGCTAACAAAGCTGTCTCCTTCACAAACACCTGCAGGGCCTCCCTTGAGGACCAACGGCACAAGAGGGAGAACCGTGATGCTGCGACATGGAACCCTAAATCAGACCGGCCGGGCCAGGCCTCCTATCCTGCATTGGCCTTGTCAGCCACGACGCGCCTCCAGTCGACGTGCGCCACTTCTTCCACAATCATCGTCTGCAAAGCCCACCCCACAGACACTAACACAGGATGACAAGGCAAGTCAAGACAGAGTCACGGTTTATCCGCATTAGTAGACCGACATGCCAAGACAACACAGGTACACAGTATGTCTGGACTGACCTGTTGACACCAGAAGCTTGGGCGATGAGGTCATGAATGTCTCGTGAACTACTATGGCGGCTAAACACAATCTGCAACAAAGGGACAGGGTAGCTGTCAGATGTATGGAACGGGGCATAGCAGTTGATTGGCTGTTCTGGTGTAACACGAAGGCAGCAATCACACATTGGGAGAGAGACAGACAGACAAACAGACAGAGAGAGCAACAAGTAATACTTGAGAAGGCCACAATATTTATCGTTTTATTATACGTTTGTGGTACATTTTGAAGTTACACATTAATTGGCATGATCAAAATGAGTGCGAACGCGCGCACGCGCGCGCGCGTGCGTGCGTGCGTGCGTGTGTGTGTGTGTGT
>CM031628.1:15414935-15422435 GCA_018398815.1 Conus ventricosus
GGAATTAGAGGGAGATAACTTCGGGTACGAGGCGGTAAAAATACTGACCAATGGTACTCTCCTTGGACACGGAGTTGGGGCATAAAGTAATGCGTGAGTGAGAGAGAGAGGAGAACGAACAGGGAGAGAGAGATGAGGAGGTTCTGGGTGTAAGTCTCTGCACGAGAGAAAAAGCAGAGAGATGAAGAGAGGAGGAGGAAGACAGAACAGGGAGAGAGAGATGAGGAGGTTCTGGGTGTAAGTCTCTGCACGAGAGAAAAAGGCAGGAGAGATGAAGAGAGGAGGAGAAAAAAGGAGAACGAACAGAGAGACAGAGAGAGGAGAGGTTCTAGGTCTGCTTGAGAGAGAAGCAGAGAGATGAAGGGAGGAGAGAAGAGAACCAAGTTGAGAGATTAGCAGGAGATAGTCTGCAGAGGAAGGACTAAAGAGAGATGTGGGGAGAGAGAGTTGCTAACTAATGAAGAGAAAAAGAAAGAAAAGAAAAGGAAAAGAAAAGCAACCATGTCCATTTGATAGAGCAGACTAGAAGAGAGAGAGAGAGAGTGAAATGCGTTAATGCAGGAAGGAAGAAAGGAGAACAGATCGATGTTGATAGTCACTGTTCCATCTTAACCGGGGTTCGACCTCATACCTGGCAGCGTCACTTCGTCAAGCAGAACCACAGACCAACGCCAGTGCCAGCAGTCTAACCTGACCAGGCGCCAGCAGACCAAGACCAGTGCCAGCAGTTGTGTCGTGCTTGTGAAAGTGACAGTGAAAAGAAAAAGAAAAAAAAAAAAGAAGAAAGACAGTGATTCGTGAATAGTTAAGATCACCTGGCCAGGTAAAGTAGAAATCTATTTATACCCGGGTTAGTTATGTTGTTTTAGATAAATGATTTTGTGAAGTTCAGGAAAAGAGAATGTTTTATTTTGTTTGATTCCATATGCATTGATGTTTCGTTCTATGATAAAGTGTAGAAAAGTATAGACTTTACTAGTTGTTTGATGGACGAATGCATGATATATGATGAGATCGTAAGCAAGCTGTGAGTGTGTTTGGGCTGTGCGCTAGTCCTTCCTCCATCGACAATCACCCGAGGTTGACAATTTATTGGCGAGCCTGCCAGGATATTCTGGCCCATTTATTATAATTGTTCAAACTTCTCGGGAGAGGAAGTGGGTGGGATTCAAGTATTGTAATCCTAAGACAAGGGTTGGTCTTACTGTATGTTCCCAAGATAGTTAAATACTAGGCTTGGCATTGCTTCCAAGATAGTTAATACTAGGCTTGGCATTTCAGCCCCAGATACTTATTTCGCACAGTTTACCTATAATTCGCTCTCATAGTTGGGTCAGGCGCTGGGCGTCTTATAAAAACTAACTACGTTGTCCCAAGCTAATATTATCATTCATAGGATGTGCTATTACGTCACTCGTGTTGGTAACCACCAGTTTGGCTGTCGTAGTAATAAAATCTTGTTCAAAAAAAAAAAGAGATATAAGGCGGAAGAAAAGAACACCCCTATTGAACAACTTGTGGCGTCGCTCGTGATTTAGGTTTCACAGGAGAAGAGTTGCGAGCGTTCGTGGAAACCAGCAAAAGATGGAAAGGGGATGAGCGAGCGGAAAGACGACGTGTCGCGGTAGAAAAAAGAAGAAACAGAAAGGTTAAGGATTCAGGCTAACAAAACCCGCAGGAAACGGAAAGAGAAAGCAGGAAACGGAAAGATTTAAAGGTTCAATTAGAGTTAGAGAAAGTGAGGATACAAAGGGAGACCCACCGGAGGATGGGAGTTCAGTTTCCATTTGACTCTGTGCGCAAGTTACGCTCCCCGACCCAAGTTGCCAAAATTCTCTGAAGGAACCGATTCGATTGATGCATACATCAGTCGTTTCGAAACGTTTGCTACCAGTCAGGGTTGGCTCCAGAAGAGTGGGCAGTCATTTTGTCAGCGTTACTGACGGGTAGGCATTACAAATTTTCACTGCGTTACCAGCAGAACAACGTTGATTTCGGCGCTGTGAAGGAAAACGTTGATGAAAGGATTTGACCTCACAGAGGAGGGGTTCAGAAAGAAATTTTTGTTCAGCTAGATTGCAAGCAGGGGAAACGTACACTCAGTTTGGGGCACGTTTAGATCACTATTTTGATAAATGGTTAGAGTTGAGCGGTACGAGAAGGAGTTCACTGAATTGAAAGACCTGGTTATGAAAGAACAGATTGTTTTCAGGTTTTTAGTCCAGAGTTAACTTACATTTGAAGAGAGGCAGCCAGAGACGCAGGGGAGTTGTTGAAGTTCGCAGAGGTGTATAGAGAGGCACGTTTGGGCACGAAGGTGCAGGAGAAACAGGTGTAGGCACAGGTGAGAAGAGTGCAAGGAGACTAGGAGAGTTTTCTGCAAAGTTGCAAACCCAGTGGTGGGGAGAAGGAAGGGTAAAGGGACATTAGGTGTTTCATTTGTCACAAGAAGGGACATGTGGTGGGGATTGTCGCATGAGGTTCCAGAAGGCAGCAGCCCTTTCAAGAAGTCGATAAGGGTCGCCAGGGGAAACGACCTGCAGTGGAACCAAAAGGGATTCAGTCTGAAGAGGGTGGAGTGCAGCCTATGGCTAGCACTGGACAGCAGTCAGTGTCAGGGATGGGGGCACTGGTGAGTGGTTCGTTACCAGTGGAAGAAGGGGGGATTGGCCAGCAGAGGGTGAAAGTGTTACGAGACACTGGTTGTTCATGCGGTGTGGTGAGAACAACGCTGGTCGAGAAAGGGGATTTGACAGGGCAAATCCGACCTTACTCTAATCGATGGCACTGTGAGGGAGTTCCCAGTTGCTAAGATAGAAGTACGTACCCCTTACTTCTCAGGCGAGTTGTCTGCGTGGTGATGGAGAAACCCCTTCATGATTTGATCATCGGAAATATTCCAGGTGCAAGGGATCCAGGGGATCCTGAGTTGTTGACTGCTACAGGGGCAGCAGTTCAAAAACGGAGCAAGAAGGAGGAAAGGTTGATAAACCGTTAGTCGTTCCGGCAAGGAAGTCGGGCATAGATGTGTCGCCTAAAGAGTTTAGGGCAGCGCAGGAACAAGACCCTTCGCTCGTGAAGTCTTGGGAGTTGGCAAGAGTGGAGAGAAACAGGAGGTTAGAGGAGGTGAGACAGAATTTCTTGTGAAAGGCGGGCTGTTGTACCGAGTGTTCACCAAGGGAAGACAGGTAAGGTGACCACTCAGTTAGAGGTACCAGCAGGTTATCGTGACACTGTCATGTCAGTGGGTCACGAGTCGCTCATGGCGGGTCATCTCGGCACCAGCAAAACAGCTGACCGAATCTTTGATGACTTTCATTGGCCAGGGGCAATGGCAGACATCAAGCGTTTCTGCATTTTCATGTGACATGTGTCAAAGGTCAGCCACAAGAGGGGTGAAGAGGAAGGCGCCTCTTAAACATCCCCCTTTAATTGACACTCCATTCAGGAGGGTGGCTGTTGATCTGATTGGCCCAATCTCGCCCTGTTCCAAAGGTGGGCACAGGTATGAGACATGCAAGTTTGCAAGGGAAGGTTTGCAGGAGGCTAGGGTCGTTCAGAAAAGCAAAAACAAAGGGTGGGGAAAAGAATCCTCAAGGTGGAATAAGTCCTTTCTGTTCCCACGGATCAAAACCAAGCTGCTGAGCATTGGAAGGGACATTCACCATCATTGGGTAATCGGGACTACCAAATCGATGTGAAGGGGAAATAAAAAAACTTTTCCATGCAAATTGCTCCGCAAATATATTCACGTGGACTCACACATGGCCAGCACAATCATTGGGGAGTGAAGGAGACCCAAAAGAAGGGGAGATTTTGTTGCCTGATTTTCCAAAAAGAGCATAAGGATTGTCACGTAAAAGGGGCTAACAGTAGGAGACAGGGGAATTGGGGCTTTTGAACATATAGGCGTCCCTGACGATAAACCGGCAGGACAACTCTAGAGACATTCGGGGGAGTTAACATCGCAAAAACCCGTACAGTAAACCTACCCACCCCATATGCCCCCAAAGAAAGTGACGAGGAGGGGGTAAAAAAGTTTGGACTTGGGGGGTGATTAAACCCGCCCAAATCAATCGTATAGGGCCCCCGCGTCTTAGTGGGGAAAAAAAGTCAGGTGAGCATGATTCTTTTTTGCTTAGACGCTGAACATGTTCCAAGGCCCGATGCGAGGCAACCGAACAGGGAAGACCTGTCCGTCAGATCCCACAACAAAGCCAGATTTCCCCCGGGATGATCTGGAAAGGGGTTTTACTGGCAAATACCCTATGGGACTCAAAGGAAGTCAAGCATTCTCCACTCCTTGGGGTAAAAACCTGGCGATACTTCCTTTGGGATGGAAACCACCCACTTCTCTGGGATATGGGGAAGTTTATTGACGGTTTGGGAAGGGCGTTGTGAATTTCATGGAGACATCGAACCCGGACAGGGGAGGAGCAATAGGCACTAGGACTTTTTTTAGAGAGTTAGACAAGCCAATCTCAACCCAAACCCAACAAATGCCAGGTTGGTTTTCCAAGCCTGGATTCCTGGGTTTTGTTGTCGGGGGCGACACAAACACCCGGAAAAAAAGGAAAGGTGGAAAAGATGATGAATTCAGAGAGACCAAGACCAAAACAGAAGTCGGGAGCGCTAGGTTTTTTTTTTCTATAGGGAGTTTGTTCCAAATTTCGCAAAATCACGATCCTCTCAGTAAAATTTGGTAAAGGCGGGAAACCGCGGGGTGAGGGGGTCAAACGCTGAGAGAAGCACTGCAGAGGGTGGGAAAGACTGGGTTCCCGTCCCTCCTAAAGTAACCAGTATTGCCCAAACCCTTTTTTGTTGGGGACAGATCATCACGGGGGGATAGGTCTTTTTGTTTCAGGACATAAGGGGGTGAGTTTCCTGTGGGGTATGCAGCGGAAGTTGACAAAGTGTGAAGAAGGGTACCAACGGGGGAAAAGGGGATTTTTTAGCCGTTTTGGGGGCCGTGCAAAAATTCCACAAATTTTGTTTGGAAGAGTTCGTGATAGAGTGCAAAACCCACTAAAATTCCTGCAGGGGCGCGCTGAAAAAAGAGATTTTCGGGTTTGGGGAAATGGCTTGCAGCCCTCAGGTACGAGTGCAGTACACCCCGGCGACAAAATTTGGGGGAGCTGACTATTTAAGCCGTTAGCTAGCAACTGCAACTAAAGGGGAATCAGTCATATCCGGGGTCTTTGTTGATAATATGTGTTATTACAGTTATTTTTGATGGATAGGGGTTCATTCCCATTTGGCTAGGGTTCTATTTTTTTTTGGTGAGACTTGTTCATATTTCCTTGTGAACTTGCTCTGTGAATGTATTATGCTTGGAGATACATCGCTTTTTAGTGATGCATTATTTGAAATAAGTGGGGAGGAGATTCCTCGTGAAATGTCATGGGTCGTGTCATATTAATTGACTTTTCATAGAAAAAGGAAGAGAAGATGTGGCAAATCCCCCAGGGGGGGGAAATTTCATAGGTGCCACAGAGGGCGTTTAAAAAAAGGGCGGAAAAAACCAAAGCGCACATCAATGAAATCATTGGGGCGGTATTCATAATTTTTCCTATAATTTATAAACCTTTTTTGTAAAGTATTTTTTAAAATTTGCACGTGTAGCGGTGTAGAAATTCGGTTGTTTTTTTTTTTTTGTACCGTGTTTTGAGACAAACGGTCATAGTCTTTTGCAAGGGGGGGAAATTGTCACGGCAAAATAAACACAAGCAAAGTGGGTCCGCGCCAGCCAGTGGTGGGACAAAGCCCCAACTCAATATTCTGGGGGCCACGAAGACGGCTCCAGCTCTCACCCCCAATTAAACAGCGAGGGGACGGACATCTGAGTAGCTGACCGACAGATTTCGATGTCTGGTCAAAAAACCCCCGTCTCGGCGCCTACCCAGACTCACTAGCCAATTTTTCGACGCGCCGGAAAGGGGGAGGGGAAGGGGTAGGGTGGGGGGAAATCAAGCTAATCAATAAATGACCAATTGCCACCACAGAGAGTAAGGGTGAGGGGTGACTGTCAGATTAATACCAAGGAATTTGAGGGAATAACTTCGGGGACGGGCGGGAAAAATACTGAAAATGGTACTCGCCCTTTGGACACGGAGTTGGGGGATAAAGTAATGCTGAGTAGAGAGAGGGAAAAGAACAGGGAAGAGAGATGGGAGGTTTTTTTGGGGGGAAGTCTCTGCACGAGAGAAAAAGCAGAGAGATAAGAGAGGGGGAAGACAGAACAGGGAGAGAGAATTGGGGGGTTCTGGGGGGTAAGTTTCCCCGAAGGGGAAAAAGGGAGAGAATGAAGGAGGAAGGAAAAAAAAGGGGAACGAACAAGAGACAGAGAGAGAAAAAGTTCAGGCTGCTTGAAGAGAAGCAGAGAAAGAAGGGGGGGGGAAAAAAGAACCAATTGGGGATTAGCAGGATATCTGCAGAGGAAGGACTAAAGAAGATGTGGGGGGAGAGAGTTGCTAACTAATGAAGAAAAAAGAAAGAAAAAAAAGGAAAAAAAACAACCCTGTCCCTTTGATAGAGCAGACAGAAGAGAGAGAGAGAGAGGAAATGCTTAATGCAGGAAGGAAAAAAGGAGAACAGATCGATGTTGATATCACTGTTCCTCTTAACCGGGGCGACCCCGGCAGCGTCACTTCGTCAAGCAGAACCACGACCAACCCATGCCAGCAGTCTAACCTGACCAGGCGCCAGCAACCCAAACCAGTGCCAGCATTGGTCGGCTTGTGAAAGGACAGTGAAAAGAAAAAGAAAAAAAAAAAAAAGAAAAAAAAAACAGGATTTGTGAATAGTTAAAATCACCTGGCCAGGTAAAATTAAAATCTATTTATACCCCCGGGGTTTGTTTAAAGAGTTTTGAAAATGTTTTGTGAAATTCAAGGAAAGAGAGTGTTTTATTTTGTTTGATTCCATATGCATTTATGTTTTTTTCTATGATCATGTGTAGTAAAGTTATAGACTTTACTAGTTGTTTGATGTGACGAATGCATGATATATGAATGAGATCGTAAGCAAGCTGTGAGTGTGTTTGGGCTGTGCGCTAGTCCTTCCTCCATCGACATCACCCGAGGTTGACAGTGTACACCGCTTTGTTACTCTCTTTAGAAACCTAGGTACTCCCATCCAGTTAAGTCATGGCTGGATTTGAGATAATTCTTCCTGTCAGTGTAAAATTACAGGTCTAATTCTAACATGTATTCATACAAGGGTAACACACCAACCTCTGTGCACGTCAAATCAATCCAAGCTCATTGGGAAAGCCCTAACTCAAATTTAAAAGCTAGCGAGTCAATACTGGCTAGCTTGTGTCAATCTGTCTTTCATCCTGTAAAAAACTATATTTTGACCATAGATAAAATTAAACAAATTATCCATGAAACAACGTGGACAAGGTCGGACCCACCGTTAATCAGAGGATTGCCAGAAAGTAACATAACAAAGCACTGTTTTTCCTAACCTTCTTTTTATTAGAAGGTTAAATTTTAAATG
>CM031628.1:15427435-15428609 GCA_018398815.1 Conus ventricosus
TGACGGCTAAAATATGTAAATGGGCTTATGAATTCAAATTTTATGTCCCATTCTAAATATGGTTCTAAGTGCCATTTGAGGTCAGGTTTTCGAACTATTTTATATTCATACTGGCCAACATTATTTGCCTCTAGATTGCGCAGTTGTTCTAGTTTAGGAAACTTTTGCTGTCGCCAACCTCTTTGCGTTTATAATCGCCATCTTTAGTGTACTCAAAACCATACAAAGTGCCTATTTCACCATTCTGTTCAAAGTCCGCAACGTCTGCAAGGTCTTTTAATTCTAAGGTTATACACCTTACAGGCGCTAATGTAACTCCTGATTCTTCTGGCCCACGCGACATTATTTTTTAGTAACGTATTATTTTATTTCCAAAACAATGTGCAGGTTATCACATTTCACAACTTTCCCCGCTTTGTCTTTGATTTTTATATTAAATGATCCGACCCTCCCACAAACTAATCTTTTAAACTGTAAATTAGGGAATTGTATAATTTCATAATCGCAATATGCAGCTTTCCCTGACGGAAGAGCTCTTAAAACAGTTGAGGGCCTTCCGTCATATAAGTTTTCATCAGTGCTCAGCTCATCCAAATGAACATAGAGTAATGAATGTAATGCAAGATCGAGCGGACTTTCCCCCTCATAAGTAGTTTTGGTTGGTGTAACTCTAAATCTATAATTGTTAGCTGTAAAGCCTAACATTTTAGCTAGCTCTTTATCAAAATAGTAACCTCCTTCTTCTTCAGGCTTGAATGTTAACATTGTTTTTAGATTTGCATTGTTAAGTTTGAGAGTAATGTCAAAGTTACTCATTGCTTCTTTTAGTGAGCAAAACCCGTAATAACCATCAGGTATTGTTAACTCGCTAACTTTGACCCCTGTTTTGTCAACTTTTAGAACCTTATTATTCTCCTTGGCTTCACTTATATTAAACCATACGACTTTGTAAAATATTTCATGAAGTGCAACCATTTTGGCTCCGCAATTGTTATCAATAGCATGTTCTAAAAACGAAGGGCGGTCTTGGGTTGTTATTGTTACAAACATTTTTTTAAACGAAATAAAAATGAGTGCATTCAAATATACTGGTGCAAAATATTTTGTTGGCCGCACTACAATCTTAAAAATATAGCAACTGATACTCTTGACATTGCGTGACCCAGACTGCCTC
>CM031628.1:15429609-15437109 GCA_018398815.1 Conus ventricosus
GATCTACACCTTCACAGTGTAAGACTTGATGATTATTTAACAACAAAATACGCTTTATGGATTGACCTAAGGTCAACGGAGGATAATCGGTTACATGGAAGCGGGAGAACTGTGAGAGACGTAATAAACATTCAAATCGATAAAGAAAAAGATGCCGCTAAACCGCTTACTGTACATTTGTTTTTAATATATGATGCGCAGCTGAATATTGGAGATAACAGATTACAAGATGTACTATACTAAATTATTTTTTCATTTTATAAAAAGCATGTCTGTTCGGGTTTATCCAAATGCGCCTACAGCACCGGGGAATGCCAAGAGAAGAGATAGTAGAAACCCTAGCATAAAACCTTCAGATTAACAAACATTACACAAATGCAACAAAAACTAGAGCAGGACCTTTCAAAATACAGCAAAACCAAACGAAGGTATTCTGCTGCCTTTAATGCTGTTACATATGTTAATACTGGAACATCGACTATAAGCGCTCTATCAGCAGGAACGAGTGTTGGTCTTTTAGCAACAGGTATTGGGGCACCCGCGCTTTACCTCTAGGCGGCTGTCTTTAGCTCTCGGCCTGTGTTCATTAGCTGTAAGTGCTGCTGGCAAAAAATTAAAAACTAAACTCCAAAAGCACACAGCTATGGTTCAACTAATAACAGCTAAACTTAGCTCGTTCAAACTGACAATAAATAAAGCACTAGCTGACTCAAACATCACGGATGAAGAATTTAAACCGTTTACAGGCCGATTTTGATGACTACAAAAGACAAAAGTTTGATCTTCAAAGAAAGGCGGGGACAAGTTTTTCTCAACAGCCAGACCCCGAGCAGATAAAAAAGGAATGCTTAAAAAAAGTAAACGAAACATTAAACTCTGTTCTAAACAGCTCACATTAACAACGCCAAAGGGTGTTATACTTTAGTTTATGAGTCCAAGCACAAAAAGACCGTCGATATTGATTCTGATTAATTATTTTTTTTTCAATTTAAATAAATATTTTGAGTTAGAAAAGAAACTCAACATGGCTAAGACATATGAAGGACCAGACGAATTGTTTGAAGGAATGCTTGAGGAGAGCGTTTATCAAGAGCACTGAATGATATTGATTTAGAAGTCATTGATCCTGCAAACGTACGGGCAAGTGTTGTGCATGCTATTTCTCAAGTTCCGGAAACTAACAATAGACCCGCCAGTTAAAGTAATGTTAGCTGTTTTAATCGACTATGTAACAATAAATGAAGAAAATCTAGAAGTCTGGGTCTCGACTAAACAACAGACTATTCTTTCTCATAATGACTTAACGCCCGGTTGGGCAGACCAACTGCTTACGCAGTTTGATGTGGCCGCTGAAGAAGCCAAAATGAGAGGCTCTGGTTGGTCAGAGGGCGAAGTCTTAGAGATCAGATTAAAACAGTCTAAGTATGCACCGATTGTAGGCAAGTCTTACATTCCACTACCTCCAGCATTAGGTTGCAAAAGAGCAGTTTTAAACATAAAGAATACAGACGACAAATGTTTTATGTGGTGTGTTCTCGCAAGGCTGCATTATATCCGCAAAAACGCAGAGAGAGTGTCTAACTATCACCCTTACATCAATGATCTTAACTTTAGTGGGAGTGCCCTTTCCTGTTAGTGTAGACCAAATTGATCAGTTTGAAGACAAAACAAACCAATAACTGTTAATGATTACACATGGGATGAGGAAACAAATTTGGTGCCAATTAAAGTGTCCAAGAACAGTCCAACATGCGAACCAGACAAAAATCATGTTGACTTACTACTGATGCTTTTCGCCAGCGGGGCTACCGCATTACACATTGATTCGAACAATGAGTAAACTAATGCAGCATGCTTCAAAGAATGGGCATAAACAAGAATTTTCTGCAAAAAAAGTTTAACAAAAATTTCCAAACGTCAAGCCGCGAGTGAACATATAAAACATTGTAAAAGTTCTTAACGTAATACAGAACAAATTTACCCCCCCCACCGGATCAAAAATTTATTTTTAAGAACTGGAAACGGATGCAACTTTCCCTCCAACTATTTTACGAGCCCTTTCAGTCGCTTATTGTTCCTTTTTAAGGGGGCCACCCCCCCAAAAACTTCAAAAAACCCGTCTTAAGGGAAAAACCATAAATTTTGTTCATTTGCCTCATCTTTAAAAGTGGGAAGGGGGCGCTCTTTCCCAACCCAAAATTTAAACAGGGGGCCAGATGCTGCAGAATCCCAATAAAAAAACCGCATGCAGCAAGTGCGAATGATTGTTCTAATAATCCCGAATTTACTAAATCATAATTTCGCCAGAAGACCAAGAACATATGAACTCAGCCACTCACTGTTTGGTTTTTTGGGTTTAAAAAACCAGTGGGGGAAGCCAAAACCAAAAATAAGAAAACCAAGATCACATTTGTGGAAAGTTAGAGGACACACATAGTTAAAAGCAAACTTCAACAAAGTTTTTGGGTCCTAAGACATGGAAGCTGCCCATCTTCCTTTTTATAACTGCGAGGTTACGAAAACCCCAAACCCTTTTAAAAAAAGCAGTGGACCCAAGGCCTTTTAGTAGCATGCATTGCACAGTCATCAGAAAAGTACCTGGTTTTTACTTTAAAAACATTCCTTTTTTTTTGGGTCAAAGCCGCCCAAATGGGGTTTAAATTTGAGTCGCTGGCATGTCCCTTAAAATCCTGCCCATAAAAAGGGAAAAATATTTTTACCCAACGCTTTTTAGAAAAGGGGGGTTTTTTCCCTTTTGATAAATAACAGTTGGGAAAGGTTTGATGAAGATACACTCCCCCAAAAGGGGCCCTTCTTTTTCAAATCCCAAAGGGGAAAAACATCAGTGTTTTAAATTTCCAAACAAGGGTCAAGAAAACATGGCAGAAGTTAGAGTGAAAAAAAGATGGGAAAAATCATGACCCTTTCAATGGCCGAAACATGTTTTTTTGGCGGGGTCTTTGAAAATTATAGGAAGACCCGCATGAAAAAATTTTAGCCGGGGTCCCGCGCCTTTAAAAATTTTTGCCCCGGGGGAGCTGGGAAAAAACTTTCTTAAAAGGGTTTAAATGGGGTAAAGAAATTTATTTTTGCAGATTTTAAACCCAAAGAAACAGAATTTAAACCGGGGTTTCGTGGGGGAATTAGTATGGCGTTTGCATCATTACGTAAAAACAAACAACAAATACTTGGACGACTATTAACCGAGTAAAAGGCAAAATATCTCATGATTTAGACCAAACAAACTGTATTTTTGGGGAATTTTCGCAAATTTAAATTCCCTTAAAGGGAACTTCAAGATGTACAAAAGGGACGAAAAATATTTAAAAAAGGGATTAAAAATGGGTTTAACATTTAACGCCTGAACAGCACGTGGGGGTTCATTTTAAAAAATTGACTTAGAAAATCCCCCCATGAACCCCATGGGCCTGCATAAAACTATCCATTAGGGAAACAAAAGTCTAAAGATGGACCCAAAAAGCCCCTAAACTTTTGCCTTTAAACTTCGGGGCAAAAAAAAATTTTGTCCCGTCATTAAAAGACTTTTTGCAATTTTATTTTTAAAACCTGGGTTTAAGGGGACAGCAGTTTTACGCAAAATTGGGTTTTTTTATCAAAACCCGTTCAGAAACCCAAAAATCTTAAGAACAAAATGCCTCAGAACTAAAAACCACGATGCTTTCAGAAAAAGACTTTTTCAAACTATTAACAACACTGTTTTGGAAAAACAAGGAGAATCCGCACAAGCCAAAGAATCAGATTTTCCCCCCGAGAACGAAGCAATTTTAAAAATGACCCTTTAAAACCTAATTTTCAGGCTTCAGAAGATTTTTATGATCAGCTTTTTGGGAAAAATGATGAAAAAAAAGGGAAAATCAAAATTTGACAAAAACCCTTTATTTAAATTTGGGGTTTTCTGTTTTAGAATTATCAAAACATTGATGTTAGAGTTTTTTAAGCTACTTAAAAAGCCCCCGAAACCTTATCCCCCCTACTTTACCCCAAATACCGACAGTTTTGTTTTAATATTCCTACTTAATACCCTCTAAAAAACATTAAACCCCAAGTGGCTAAAGGGCATGCGGTGGTCCAAAACATCTGATTTTCCTAAAGATTCGCCTTTTTTCCCTTCAAAATTTTAAAAAGAAAGGGTTTTTGGGAAAAATTAAGGATGAATTATCTGGGAAAGGGATCCAAAGGGGTTTTTTGGTTTAAGGTCAAAAAGTACAGTATTTCGAGCCAGGATAAAATCATTAAGAAAGCAAAGGGAATATCTCGCAGCGTTTGCAGTCAAACATATCACATGACAACTACAAAGAAGCATTGTTTGGCAATAAGACTTTTCATCATGACAACGTAAAACTGCGATCTAATCTACATGAGATCAACACAACTGTTGTAACAAAGAAGTCATTAGATAGAACAAACACAAAACGGTGTTTGTTAATCCAGAGTTTTCATATGCAATTGGGCACGGGAGAACCGTAAATTAATTAAAGCGGAACTGTGTCTGCGAATTATCTGCATTCTTCCTTCACAAAAGATCTTTGAGGAGCTGGTTGTTTTGTTGTGTCATTCTCGTAAATAATACACGGCGGATTCATTTTTACAATTCTTTTATTTCATATGGATCAACACTCCAAACCGGGATCGGTTGCCCTGATGCGAGTGTCCCCTTCTGCTTCCCCCGGTAAATAAAGGTACCTTACTTTCAAACCAAAGGGTAATAGTTTGCCGGATGAAAGACTCTCCTTCAACAGCATTTATTGTTTTTCTTTTGATTGCTTGTACTGGTTGTAGCCTTTTAAATTCTTCATTATTCATTGCGCGCAAAACTGAGGGCAGTCTTCTAACCCATTCTGTGTTGCGAGAGTTGTCAATAAGCTCTCTGTGATACTGGTAGGAGAAAAGTCTTTCGGCTAACTGTTTGTTAAAGTTTTCAACTAAAGCCTGTGATCTGTGAACTCCCGAATGCCCCTTCTAATAGTAACTCTGTGTTTTAACAATAATTGATTCACTTGGCCTTTAAATTCTTTTCCATCATCAACTTGAATCATGCGAGGGAAAGTTAAGGGGCCTCGTTGGTATATCAGTTGTATGGGAACAGCAACAGCAGAAGCACTCTTTTGTGTTAATGGCTCCGCATCTTTGTATCTTGAAGCCATGTCAATGACTGTGAGTGCGTACTTAAATCTTTTCGTCTAATCGTATCAGAGGGTAAATATAGAAGATCCATTTGATGGTGTCGTTTGGAGTTGTGTTCACAAAGTGCGGTCTCTGTATTCGTCTAGGTGCAGGTAAATAAATTTGCCAAATTGCTTGTTTAGATAACCATTCCTTTGCTGTTTGTTCACTGACTCCTGCCGCTTGGCTTAGCTTTGTATTGCTGTGATACCCTTCCAATATCCTTTGGGGCGAATAATAGATTTTGTTCATTTTTTATTCAGCCAATTTTATGTCAACAAAATACACGACGGTCATACCAAAGGCAATAAACGCGATTTCTTGCATCTTTTGTTTTTCTGATGATTGATAAAAGTCACTGAATTTTGGTGGGGCAATGTCGGGATTGGGTTGCCTGTTACTAGATAATAATTGTTTTTATTGCCTGATCAACATCTTAAAAAATGTAAGCTGCATGCCCCTGTTTTTTCAGTGTGTCATTAATAAAATCTAACTGCTCAAGTCTCTGCTTTTCATAGGCGTCTTGTGCAGCTGCTAGTTGCTCCATAGCTTTGTTATGTCTTTTTTCTCTCGCCGTCATCCCGTAGTTTACTAAATGCGAAATTACTTCCGCTAAAAGCAAGCGCATTCACCACAGCGCCACCTATCATCATTACGAGTGAAGCCATTTTTATAAATGTATTTTTATTTACATATTTATACTGTCTGGAATTATTCCTTGCTTGACTAGAAAATCTTTCGTGGCAACCGAAGCTGCAATGATAGCAATCAGCTTTGCTGAATCCTCAAAGTCTAGTTTGCCAAGATCTGCTGGTTTAATTCTTAACAAGCTTTTACCAAGCATTGAGTATCCTACACTTAGACCTCCAATAACAGCAGAATGGTATACAAGGTTAGTAACAGTTTTTTCGGTGCTCATTTTAAAAAATAAAATAATTATAATTAATATAAAAAACATGAACAGCGATGATCTACTACAGCTACAGGGCAGCCTAAACCTTCCTGAACTTATGAATGACCAAGTTGATGATCAAGCTATATGCCCAAAAAGGAGAGGCTGTATTCTTTGGCAGCATGTGGAAAACAAAACAGTTCCTCGGAACTGAATTCAGCATAGAACAGATTCAACAGATGCCTCCACAAGACATTATAAAGTATCATAACAGTATGAAGCGCAGCTGGGGTCTAGAATGGTGAAAAGTGTGGGGCAAACGGTTCTTAGTTTGTACACTAAACTAGTCAGTAGATTTGCCCCCATTGATTCTGAACAAGATCTTACGTATGATTTAACGCAAGATCCAGTTTTAACAAAGTCATTAGAGTCTCTAGGGTGTGATCTATACTACAGATTTGGAACATTGTTATCGCCATTAATCATGGGATTAATAACTTTTAATCATATAGATTTTGTTTCCCTTCAAAATGAACGAGCTGGAAAATCATCAGAACCAAATCAGGAAACATTGAATCAGGTGGAGAAAGTAACCAAGCCAGAAAATCAGCAGAAAACACTGAACCAGTGGGGCCAGTGAAAAGTGTCCTCATCCTGGGCGTGTTAAAGCAGGAAAAAATTAGCAGAGTGGAACAGACAAAAAAAATTAATGTTACAGAATAGAACTCATCATGAAAACATAAACACCGCCAACGCCAGAACAAGTTGATTCAATGCCGGCTATAAAAACTCCATGTGATTCAAGGGCCCCAAAGTCTTCATGGAATATTGAACTTAAAAACGTGTTGCCATTTTGGCGCCATTGCTGCTGTTGGGGGGAGTTATTACGGTTATAAAATATATACACAATGGCAACAAAACAAAAGCAATCAAAAAAATCTGAACCACTAAATACAGAAAAAGACAACAGCACGCCAAAACCGCCAATAACAAAGCATCCTTTTGATCCATTTATAATGCAATAATATTTTAAAAACTTAATTTTAAATTTTTTAATAAAAATAGATCATGGCGTATTATAAAATGATAAAGTCAATAAATAAAGACATGGAGTCTATAAAAGACATTTCCATAGACCAGAATTGTAATCAATGCGGTTTGCTTAGGATGTAAGAACTTCATTAAGATCTATGCAGAGAACGCTGAGCAAGACATCCTCAACGATGACGCGTTTTTTGAGGCGGGGTGTGTACTATATTAGACATCTGCTATTTAAGATAAAAACATAGATTGTATTTTTTTGATAATTATAAGAACTTGAATAAGAACTTGGTTGTACTTAAAGGATGACTTAGTTAAAAACTTAATCAAGAACTTATTAAGAACTTGAAGTAACTTAATTAAAACTTAATTAAGAACTTGGG
>CM031628.1:15439609-15472109 GCA_018398815.1 Conus ventricosus
CTTGATTGTGATGATTCTTGTATTATGTATCATCTCCGAGGACAAGTGATTCTCATCCTCTGGAGCATCATCACATATCGGATAGGGGGGACGTTTGTACTACACGACATTTTATTCGCATATAGTCCCAAGGTTCTTCATCTAAACATGGCAAGACAGACTCTTTGCCATCTCTTAATAAAGCTGCATGAAACATATCTTTCTGTTTCAAACAATCATTTAAACGAAAAGAACCAGCTATGTTTATTATCGCTTTCCATTTTCCCTGGCCAGATTTGATTACATGATGCTTTTAATCTATCTGTACATTCAGATATAAAACCATATTCGTACCCTACTCCCTGGCACATCCAACAATTGCAAATTCATGCTCTGTTAAAGTTTTCTTGGTTTGGAACACCCAGTACTGTTTCCCCTCGTCTTCTTGCGTTAGCTGCATTTCGTATGCCTATCTACACAGCCTCGATACAGTTGATCTATTTCGTATGCCTATCTACACAGCCTCAATACAGTTGATCTATTTCGTATGCCTATCTACACAGCCTCGATACAGTTGATCTATTTCGTATGCCTATCTACACAGCCTCGACACAGTTGATCTATTTCGTATGCCTATCTACACAGCCTCAATACAGTTGATCTATTCGTATGCCTATCTACACAGCCTCGATACAGTTGATCTATTTCGTATGCCTATCTACACAGCCTCAATACAGTTGATCTATTTCGTATGCCTATCTACACAGCCTCAATACAGTTGATCTATTTTCGTATGCCTATCTACACAGCCTCAATACAGTTGATCTATTTCGTATGCCTATCTACACAATCTCGATAGGCCTATAGTAAATCTGACTATCCTTATCCAGAGTTTTAAACGTTTTACAAATGATTATAAATATAATGGACGCCTGCTCAATTCATCCTACAAAACGGTATTCGACGAGTACAGTGGCACGCCAGTAAAACACTTAATGGCAAGGGTACAAAAAGAGAGAGAGAGCGAGAGACAGAGACAGAGAGACAGAGAGAGATTCAGATTCAGATGTTTTATTCTTACAGGCCTTGGCCCCTCAGAAGGGGGATATACATGAAACATAACAAAGTCGCTTTACGAAACTAATAATAAGAGAGAGAGAGAGAGAGAGAGAGAGAGAGAGAGAGAGAGAGAGAGAGTCTGTTTACAGGGATGGGATTCCTGCACGCTGAAGCTTGCAACCTGGCGCATAGTAATTTTGTCTATTTCTGTATGCGAGCAATCGACAGACCATCAATCAACTCCACTGACGTCATCACAAACATCTCATGCACCTGAGACTCATGAATTACGCATGTGCCCGTGTGTCCGTTATAAAAGTGATCTGATTCGGTTTCCGTGCTGACAGGTGGCACTGTTGTGTGCTGTATGTGTGACACCCATGTTTGAAGTTCGTCACTACTGTGTGTTGGATGTAATTATTTTTGTCCATGCTGCGTGTTAATCTCTGTCTCTGTCTGTCTGTCTGTCTGTCTGTCTGTCTGTCTCTCTCTCTCTCTCTCTCTCTCTCTCTCTCTCTCTCTCTCTCTCTCTCTCTCTCTCTTACACCGGTAGATAGTCTCTTAGTATAAAACCAAGTATGAGATGTGTTAGATGTGGGCTGAAGCCACATAAACTACCCATGTCACGACTATGCAGACAGGCATATAAAATGCTTCTTGTTCAGCATGAATCTGGGCATAACAATTGGGTAACCGATGTGCAGGACGTTTTATGTGAAAATGGATTTGGTGTAGTGTGGATTGGGAGGGATATAGTTTCTTGCTGATTCTAAAGCCAGACTTATTTTGATTCTAAAACCAGACTTATCTGTTTAATATGCAAAACCGGCATTCAGCATTAGAAAACAATGACAAATATAAATGGTTTATTCTTTTAAGAACATTTTCCAGCCAGAAAAATACTTGTCTTTAATTACAAATAAATGGCACAGAGATAACTCTGTAACATTTCGCTAAGGGTTAGTGCGTTTAATGACTGTAAGCGATGGTTTCTTAATGAAGAAGAGACTGATGGTAAATGTCCGTTGTGTGAAAAAGAAACTGAAAATGAAATTCATTTCTTATTCTGCTGCACAGCATACAAAGACATCCGAATGCAATGTATTCTATTCGAGTCACCTTCTTATAGTACTGACCAGAATTGCATTGCCAATGTTCTGTCGAGCAACAATGAAAACGTGATAACAGAGCTAGCAAAATTCAGATCAAAAGCTATGAGCATTGTCATTGCCATAGAGTATTTAAAGCCGTACACCACAAAATACAAGGCAACGCTACTGGACCTGATTTTACATGTTTCTTCAATATTTAGGGGACAACGCCATACATTTTTTGTGTGTAAAAATTGTTCCAAGGTTTTGATAAACATGGGTTCTTTCCCGATAGTTGAACCGAGTCGATCGTTCTTCCCGTGTATGAAATATACGAACATTACTGAATGATTGAAATGTTTGTCAAGATGATCCGCCGTCGTGTGCCGCCTGTATGTGCGCAAGTGTGTGGATGAGGTAGCGGGAGTGGGCATTCGAGTGGGGCTGGGGAGAGGGGGAGGAAGGGAGGAAGCTATTGGAACGAGTTGTGGGCAAGGGGTTGCGGGAGGGAGAAGGAAGGGTGAGGTGGGCAACTGATTTTTACTGTGTTTGTGTTCAAACATGCCCCATTGTCTAAAGGGCTTAACTGCTGAATGGATAATAAATATTTGTCATAGTCTCTCTCTCTCTCTCTCTCTCTCTCTCTCTCTCTCTCTCTCTCTCTCTCTCTCTGACGTCAGTGCAAGTGGAGTGTAACATGATCGGGGGCTTAGTTCTGCATGTAGCTACTATAATGAAAAAAATCTATATCTGTATACTGGGGTTCCACATGCGTGTAGTGAGACGAACTGCTTTCCTGACATACCGAACAAAAGTAGAAAAGTAAGAGAATTAGTGAGATATTCATACCCGCACATAGAAAAGTAAGAGAATTAGTGAGATATTCATACCCGCACATAGAAAAGTAAGAGAATTAGTGAGATATTCATACCCGCACATAGAAAAGTAAGAGAATTAGTGAGACATTCATACCCGCACATAGAAAAGTAAGAGAATTAGTGAGATATTCATACCCGCACATAGAAAAGTAAGAGAATTAGTGAGATATTCATACCCGCACATAGAAAAGTAAGAGAATTAGTGAGACATTCATACCCGCACCGGAACGTTAGCGGTTAACTTTCTGAGAATTCTGATCACGACACATCAGCTGTCGATTTTGTGTGCTAAGTGGACACTTTTGTTTCAGAATTTCAGTCCATTCGTTCATCTGATCGCTCTGTCTTTGTCAAACCTGCGCTTAGATTTGCTGAATGTAGAATATAGGGAAAATGGGGCGTGGGACATACCTTCAATCAGAAATAAACTTACACGTGGAAAAAAAAAAAACCTTCATGCAAACTGTGACGTTTCGATGTTTACAGCCTTTGAAATAATCAGTGATGTTGAAAAGTTTGCTGCCTACTCCATAAAACACCGAACTTCCCCCGCTGTGATAGAAGACCACGATCAATGGTTTTATAAAGAATATAAAAGTACAAAAGTAAGAGAATTATTGAGAATTTGCCACAATGGATAATACTGGCTATAGTTTGTGGTGTGTCGGCAGAAGAGTGTAAGAGTTTCAAAAGTAATTAATTCAGTTAATAATCAGTAAAAGTTTGGAACAAAATTAATGTAAGATGTATTTTTAAGTGCAGAGTCCCCCACAATTTATCAATGGCAAGAGCATCTAAAAAAAAGTTTTAGAATTGGATCATGGCACAACTTCTGACATTTGTAATAATCGACAGTCAAATGATGACGACGCCATAGAGTATTTAAAGCCGTACACCACAAAATACAAGGCAACGCTACTGGACCTGATTTTACATGTTTCTTCAATATTTAGGGACATCGCCATACATGTTTTGTGTGTAAAAATTGTTCAAGGTTTTGATAAACATGGTTCTTTCCCGATAGTTGAACCGAGTCGATCGTTCTTCCCGTGTATGAAATATACGAACACTCAATGTCAATGGTTCAAACGAGTACAGGGAAATGCCATTATGTAGCATTGCAAATAAACTGTACGGTTCCATAACTCAAAAAGATCAGAGTGATCGAACCAAATAGTATTTATACGTGAGTGTTACCTTTGATTAAAGACAAAGGGTATATAGCACTATATAGCATTTCTTTCCTCCACTCGCTGCTGTTTAGAAAAATGTTATTGATCGAAAATTAAACGTTGCTTTTGCCCAGATTGAAAAAGCTTTCAACTGTTATTGGAAGTCAAGTATGAAAAATAGTGTGAAGGGAAAGTTTTACAGTTGTGTGAGAAGTAAATATGAAAACGTGAAAGACAAATTGAGTGTCGCTAAGCTCTCAGAGATAATAAAATTATCATGTGAGTACAAGAAGAAGGGAGTAGGCGTATACAGACGGATGTTAGTATACCTGTTTTATTTTTACTTATTTGTCAATGTACTAGCTCTTGAGACTCTTGGAAAAGGTAGGCACGAGGTTACATTTGGTTTAAAATAACTATTCGTTCTACCATTTGCAGACGATGCAAACTGTTTTCGACGCCTGTGCAGTGATGACCAGGACCTAAAGGCGTTGGAAATGGCATCCTTTTCGAGACACGTGGTCATCCACACACCATTGTTCCTGAGTCTCTTGTTTGAGCACACTCCGTCTCCCAGTATGAAGGTGTGATGTGCACACCTGGTGCAGACAAGCAAGACCGTGTTCCTTTGACCGTAATCCACCACCCCCATAATATCCCTGACGGCATTTCAAAATCGACACTCTGATCCAAAACTAAAAATCTATCTTCCCCAAACTCGCCTCATCACATACAAGAGAGACAAAAACCTTTGTGACGACCTGGTACCGACCACGTTCAGTGTAAACACTAACTCCACAGCCTGGAACTGCCCATGCAGTCAACCAGGGTGTAAAACCCGCTCCTTCGTTGCCAGAATCCACAGCATCACTGGCCCAAGGGAAAATTCAAAGTCCAATCCCGTTTCGCTTGCCGGTCCACCAACGTGGTGCATGTACTGAGAAACAGCTTCTGCTCAAAGTTGTGTGTTGGGAGACACATTGCACCCTCAACGAACGCTTTGTACAGCACCTAAGAGCCATCTGGTTCACCCTTCCAGCGCCAGCGGGGATCCATTTTAATGGCGACTGCCACAGCCAGACCCATTATCTCCGTCACTGCTGTCTGGCAAAACAGGCTCCTCAGCTCAAGAAAGAAAATTCTTGGAATCAATGATCATCTCCCGCCTTGGCACCACAGTTCGTGATGGACTCAATTCTCCTGTTAGTTTCAATCATTCCAGCCTGTGCCGTCTTTCCTTCCCCTCCCCATCTCTCCTCCACCTCCACCATCTATTCATTTCCATCCCATCCACATATGCATGAACTATTCATATCATGACATAGAGCCTGTACCACATACACCCAAAACATTGTTTCCACAATGCGGGCATGTATGTATGTATAGACACATGCAGCGGTGGGCAATCCATATGGATCCATTTTAATAGATTTTCTATCCCCACTCCATCCCCTACACCCCTCCCTCCCTTCCCCCCTTTCCCTCCCTTCCCCCCCCCCCCCCCCCCCCCCCCTCCCCACCCTTTCACCCCTCTCAAGCGCCCATTCCAAGTATAAGACTCCCCCTCTATCACTCATTCCCTTTTTTTCTTTCTTTTTTCTCTATTTCTGTTTGCCTTCTCCCTCAATTTTTCCTTCTCCGCATGACAGACAGACAGACAGACAGACACACACACACACACACACACACACACACACACACACACACACACACACACACACACACACACACACATTTAAATACCTATTTGTGCATTCACGTATATGTTTTTATACGTCATTATTTGTCGTTCATTCGATGTCATCAGTCTGCAATTTTTTTTCTGGGAGACGTTTCAGAAACAGAATTACGACAGATTCGCAGAGCTGGTTTCAGTTCATCTATGAAGGGGCAGATGACTTCAGCATTGACTAAGCAAAAGTTACATTGAGATTAGACGTTCGGTTTGCTATTTTAAAGGAATAGGAGATTTACCCGTGAAAGCAGAGTTTTGTGTGACAGTCCGAAGTGATCAGCCACTGGCCAACCTGCAGTATGTTTGCCGATTCATTCCACAATCCAACTTTCACTGCTGTATAAAGAAGGTCAAGACACGCACAACACACTACCTACCTTCTCCTCTTTGCCATTGATGTCCAGATAGACCGTTTTGGACGGCTCTATTGACGACCCGTTGCCCATGGCAACAGAGGATTGTCTGGCGCGTGTCTGACGGTAGCCTTTCCTTGGCTGTGTTCTGCTGGTCTGGTTGCCAGTTGGAAGTAGAGCACTGCTCTCACCTGGAACAGCTCCTGATTCCTGAGGAATAGGGGATAGTTCACCGTCAGTCCGAATGTTTGGGAAACACACACACACACACACACACACACACACACACACACACACACACACATACGCACGCGCGCACACCACACACACACTCTCACACGCGCGCGCACACCACACACACACACACACACACACACACGCACGCACGCACGCACGCACGCACACACACACACACACACACACACACACACACACGCACACACACACACACACACACACACACAGAGGCGCGCGCGCACGCACTCGCGCACGCACACACAAACACACACACACGCGCGCGCGCGCGCGCGCGTGTGCGCGCTCTCTTTTTCTCTTGACATAAATATGACAACTGACACTGACTAAACGTAACTCGTTAAAATGCTTTTGTCTTTTTTTAACGTCCCATCTTCTGTGCCGCCTCTGTGGCACTGCGCCCAGCTGCTCACTGCGACCCCCTGTCCACAGCCATAGCCATGTCCAGCCCACTGTGACCCCCTGTCCACAGCCACAGCCATGTCCAGCCCACTGCGACCCCCTGTCCACAGCCACAGCCATGTCCAGCCCACTGCGACCCCCTGTCCACAGCCACAGCCATGTCCAGCCCACTGTGACCCCCTGTCCACAGCCACAGCCATGTCCAGCCCACTGCGACCCCCTGTCCACAGCCACAGCCATGTCCAGCCCACTGTGACCCCCTGTCCACAGCCACAGCCATGTCCAGCCCGCTGTGACCCCCTGTCCACAGCCACAGCCATGTCCAGCCCGCTGTGACCCCCTGTCCACAGCCACAGCCATGTCCAGCCCACTGCGATCCCCTGTCCACAGCCACAGCCATGTCCAGCCCACTGCGATCCCCTGTCCACAGCCACAGCCATGTCCAGCCCACTGAGACCCCCTGTCCACAGCCACAGCCATTTCCAGCCCACTGCGACCCCCTGTCCACAGCCACAGCCATGTCCAGCCCACTGCGACCCCCTGTCCACAGCCACAGCCATGTCCAGCCCACTGTGACCCCCTGTCCACAGCCACAGCCACAGCCATGTCCAGCCCACTGCGACCCCCTGTCCACAGCCACAGCCATGTCCAGCCCGCCGCAGCCCCAGCACCGGCAATCCACAGGGAGCAGTCAATGTCAGGTCAAGAAACAACCTACCGGTGTAGACACTGCACTGCTGCCGAGTCAGTGGTGTTCAGTGGCGCCTGTTCTGATCCAACATACGCTGGACTCCTTCTACGAAGCCCCCTACTGACGACAATAATTGCTTGGTCGCGGAGCCGGCGTGAGCGAGCTCTCCCTCCACAGGGCGCCACCACGTCCGTCCAACGACAGACCCCATGGACTCGCCGATACCGGTGACCCCGACGGAATCAAACCAAGAACACGGACGTGGAGAGGGCATCAAAACTGAGGTCACCATGAGAGCAGGACATAAAGGGCCACAGAATTTGAGACTTTTTCCATGCTGATCGATGAAATGAGGGTGATGAAGATGATGCTACTGATTTCCATTCCGGTCTAAGACAGCGCGACAGGGTTGAACTCCACACTTACTTTCATAATATATCCTGGCGTCAACCAGGCCCGAGCAATACAGACACCTGTAGTGTTGGTCTGGAAAACTGGAGCAACACTCTCAGAGAAACATCCATTAAGTAGATGAAACTCGACTGTGTGGTCCCAGTCTTCCCAACCGGCTTTTGTCTTTATCACTAATAGTAGTTTGAGTTCGCAACTGCGAGTGTCAGTGTGTATACGTGTATACGAGTACTTGAGTACAGAAGTGTAAGTGTGTATACGTGTATACGAGTACTTGAGTACAGAAGTGTAAGCGTGACTCAGACTCAGACTCACATTTTAATCGTCGAGAACCCTTAAGAGTCTATAGACATGCCATGGACTTATCAGAAATCATAATTAATGGATAGACCAAGGGAGACAATATTGTCTTTTCATATTCATCAATCATTTTCATCAATCAGGAACATAATATAATACTGACTTCCATAAAAAACGCGAAAATTTGAAAGGCTATTTTTCGGGTGAAAAGGGGTGAATATACAATATTGAACCATTGTGGCAAGTTGTTTGGGTCCAAGACTCACGTGCAGTGAAAAAATTGTGTGAGCAACACATCATTCCCGGCATTGGAGGGTCAACAAAAATGGCAAACTGGTTGCTGCATGTGAGGCACGTGCACACCATGCAGAGCAAAGTTAACCAGCGACAAGTACGCAGGCATGCAGCCTTTATAAAGCCGCGCTACAAGGTTCAGGTAGCGACTTGCCGTCTGAGCGCTACAGAGATGCCAAGACTACGAGCAGAGGAACGCAATCGTGCCCTAGGCCATCTGGAGGCTGGTGTGGATGCCAGGCAGGTCGCCAACATCTTTAACGTCCACATCTCAACCATCTATCGTCTGCAGCACCGCATGCGAGTCACTGGTACCACTGATGATCGTCCCCGGCCAGGCCGTCCTTGGGTCACCACACAAAGAGAGGATCGCCATCTTGTTCGAACCCATCTGAGGGACAGGCGGCAAACAGCCGCTAACACTGCTCGACAGGTGTCTGGGAATCTCCAGCAACGAATCAGCCTCAACACTATGCGGCAGCATCTTCAGGAGAACGGGCTGGCATGTAGGTGTCCTCACAGAGGTCTGGTACTGACACCAAGACACCGGCAGGACAGGCTGCAGCGGGCACAAGCCCGAATCAACTGGCGCAGGCAGCAGTGGGGACGCATACTGTTCTCAGATGAGAGCCGTTTTTGTATTGACATGGCTGACGGTCGTGTCAGAATATGGCGTCGACCTGGTGAACGCTATGCTGACTCCTGTGTGGTAGAGCGGAACCCCTGGGGAGGCCCGAACGTTATGATATGGGGTGCAATTGGCATTAACCACGCCATAGGACCAGTCATCTTTCAGAACATTGGTCCTGGTCACGGACAGGGTGTCAATGCACAGCACTACATCCACCAGGTGCTCAGACCCCATGTCGATCCTTTTTTTGCGCAACACCCAAACTGGACATTCCAACAGGACAATGCAAGACCACACACCGCCAGGGCCACCCAGCAATTTCTTCAGCATAACAACGTCAATGTGCTGCCCTGGCCAGCCCTCAGTCCCGATTTAAATCCAATAGAACATTTTTGGGATGAACTTGGCAGACGGTTGGACCTCCTGCGTCCACGACCAGCAACAGCGGCTCAACTTCACCAGGCCATCGTCCATGTGTGGGCTGGTGTGCCAAGGGGACGCATCAACCACCTGGTCCACTCAATGAGCCGCAGGTGTCAAGCAGTTGTCCATGCAAATGGTGGCCACACACGGTATTAGGACTTCAAGCTGGTTTGTCACGTGACCTTGGACTTTCCACACAAAGACATATCGCTGATGACATTTTCACACATTACCGGTGTAATGAATCAAATCACGTTGAATTCTCGCTTCCACTCTGTACAATTGTGACCAATAAAATTCACCCCCAACCTTCAGCTTGTTTTGTTTTCGCGTTTTTTATGGAAGTCAGTATATTTGCAAATGAGTTTGTAGGTCGTCATTGCCTAGTCTTTCACTTGATCATAGTTTGTGCAAGTTTGGGTCTGGTATATCTTTTGATAGCTGATCTATTAGCTTCAATCGTGGCAGTTTGTATCTAGAGATGCTGTCCAGAAAATGAGTTTCATCTTCAAAATGCTGAGTATTTTCTGTGTTTGTTGTAGTGTTTGTGTATATATATTCTGCTGAAATCACGTCTCATTTTCATCTAAACGTCTGTATGCAAAATACATCATTTTCGATCCATTTTCATATAAAAACATGTCTGCTCCCGATCCTCAAATATATATAACAAAACAGAAGTTCTGATCAGAGTTCCTCTTCATTTTTAACACAAACAATACTGCCAATTTTTTTTAATATGTTTTGAATACGTCTCTCCAGAAGTTATTTATTTTATCATGTCCTGACAGATCAGCATGCAATTCATAAATATAATAAGAAAAATATTTTCTTCCATCTGTGATTACTTGAACAAAAAATTACTAACTCAAGATAATTTCAAAGAATTTATTTGTTTATATATTTGGTGTTCTAATTCCCTCATGCTGTATATTTTTTACCACAAGTTTTCAGATTAAATCCGTGTCTCTCTCTCTCTCTCTCTTTTTTTTTTTTTTTTTTTTTTTTTTAACCCCGTACAAACTTGAATGTAAATCTCTGAATTTCATCAATCACGTAATCTGGTGGGTTTGGCTGTAGCATCTACAGATGGGTTAAAAACAAAATTAAAAGGAAAGTACCATCATACGAAAGAACAACAACAACAAAAAATCAAAACGAACACGACGCGTTTCGATCTCTTTGGTCTTCTTCAGGCAAGACACCTTTCAAGACAATGAAGACGAAATACAAGCGGTCATTCGTCTTCTCAAATTGTGCACAAAATGGATGTGGAATGGAAAGGAGGCTGCTGGGAGGGGAGACAATCCGGGTTAGAATAACGATAATGACCAAAAAATGAAAACAGAAAAATAATGAATAAAACTACCACTACTTTTAATATTAGGAATAATGGTCGTATAATCTCATAGTGATTAAACGAAATGATAATTGCAGTAATAAGAGTGACTATATATACTGACAGACAGGGAGAAAGGAGACGGGTCAGACGTTATATGACTATAGCAGCAATAATAATAACAGTGAGGAGGAGGAGGATAAGAATTATAACAAAAATAATAACATTTTTAATTTTAAAAAATCACAATATGATGAAGGTGATAATAATAATAATAATAATAATAATAATAATAATAATATGATCATGATAATAATAATGAGAGAAAAGAGGAAGAAGGGAAGGGATAGTAGAAGAAGGAGAACAAAGAGGAGAAGGAGGATATAGATCATGGGAAAGATAGTCAGAATCTATATCAGTGGCTGCAATAATCATTGTGATCATAATCATTCAATTAATATAGTGGTAATATTGGAAATTGGAATGATAGTACGTTTGAATCTAAGGAATGTACTCCTGTATAACAACAACAACAACAACAATAACAACAACAGCAATAATAGTGATAGTTTCAACAGTTATGATGGCAATGCCAACATTGACAATATTAACAATAATTTCAGTATTATACTAGTAATAATAATAACAGCAACGTTCGTCTGTTTCTAGCTGTTAGTGCACTGAAGTCTGCACATCATCATGCACACACCATCTATCCGTGTGCTTTGTACAACGCATCTTCCAACACCATGATTGAGCTACATGTTTTTATAAACTGGTCCGCCTTTAGACGTAGTGTAACAAGCTTTGAATGAAAGCATCACTAAAGCTCCCAAATGAACATTTGTCTACTCTGAATGCATTCTATCACATTCTACATTCATTTGTTTAATAAACAAATTCTTCTTTATTGTTGAAAAAAAATGATGACATTCTACATTTATTTGTTTAATCAACTAAAATTCTTCTTTATTGTTGAAAAAAACAACATGATGACATTCTGCATTTATTTGTCATTTAACCTAACTAAATTTCTTCCATATCATTGAAACAGAAACGCCTTAATTCCTGCTGTGTGTAATTTCTTTGCTTTGCACAACATAATCTAACAACAGAACGCCGAGGTCCAAGTTACACCCCATGAAAGTTTCTGCGAGGCCAATGAAATCAAAATTTGCCATGAACCCCACAAATGATATGACTCCATTTTACGCAACAAATTTTCAACATGGTAGTTCCAAAAAGATATCTCCAGTGCTCTGTGATTTTGCCTCTCCTCAATACTTCATTGTTTCACTGGAACGTAGCGCGTATTGGGTTCTCGAAGTCCCAGTCGCTGTCTGAGATGGTGGGGTGGGGGGGGGGGGGGGGGGGGGGGGGGGGGTGGTGTAGGCTAACTTGTGGTTTGCATGCGGTTCACTGGTACAAGGCCTACCCCCTTCGTCACTCCGTATCTGCACCGATACTCTTAGCCGTAAACCCCCGTCACGTGATAAAAGAAGATTCCTTGCAGCATCACGTTGGGATCGCAACGCCGAAACGTCCTTGTTGCACGTGTGGGCAGAATTATGCTCACATTTGTTTCTGGCTCTGTGTGCGTGTCTTGGTATCGCCAGCACTGCCGTCACGCAGCTGACCTTGACCGGCATCCCTGGCACAGCTGGCTTCGTCACTACAGGAAGGCTGCCTCGCGTCGTTTGTCAATCAGCTGACAGCTGGGTCGATTTGGTTTCAGATCAACTTCTACAATCAGCTTCCCTCCGCTGCAAAATGCCGCTTTTATTTTCTCTTCTAGCCTGTGCCACAAGATCGGACTGCTTTCGTGTCAAGTGGCTGGCAAGCCTAATACCTGCCTCTCGAGGTTTGCTCCTGAAACCTCTGTCTCTAAACTACTCTATTGTGTCCCTCCAGTTTTCCATTTCCACAATCTCAGAAGATGGAGCATGGTGTAAGTGACTAATCGGTGTGAACGCACAACGACTGTTTGAACCTATGTTCTCCACCCCACCCCGCCCCCTTCCCTTGTCCCCTCTTTACGCTGTTCAAGACTTCCGCCACAGCAGTTGTGCATGTACCGAAAAGTTCGCTTTCATTCTGACGTGGTTTGCCACAGAATCTAAGCTGATCTCTTTCTAGAGAAACCCTCAAGCCTGTCCATCTCTTCCTGTAGCATGGCCATTTGTCTGCATGTTTTCTACTGTTTCATCTAGCTTTGCATTTCATGCGTGTCTTCAGGAATCTGTCTTAACGAGGGGCGTGTGTGTGTGTGTGTGTGTGTGTGTGTGTGTGTGTGTGTGTGTGTGTGCGCGCGCGCGCACGCGCGCGCGCGAACGTAGATCTATTCTGGGAGTTGGCCAGCGAAGTGACAGCCCTGATATGGCTGTGTGTGGTCGGCTGCGCTGAAAGTAACATTACTTCTCTCTGACTTTGCCCATGTGCTAGTGTTCCCCTCTCGCGATTCGATATACAGCTTGTTGACGTCGTCGTCTATTCCTGCAACCGTTCCCGTTAGATTGGCCTACATGTTTTCTTATTTAGTTTTGTATCGATATGGCGGGGGGAAAAAGATGGGGGAAAATCCACGGTGTGCAATCTTAATATTTCACCTTTCTTTTCCTAATTTCAACAGCTATGAAATTATAAATTACGTTTAAAAGAGGCAAACTATGCATTTGTACCCGAATTCAGATTTCACGTATTTGTACTTTTTTTTTCATCCAAATGTGTCCCTTATAAACAATTAATAGAAAAAGATTTTTGCCTAAGATAATGAAAAGCATCTCACTTTTTTTGTTGATTTCCAAGGCCCTGACAATTTAGTGACGAAATTATTAACCTACCTATATCCAGCTAGATTAAGCGAATATCAGAGTAAGACAACAAGGTACATCAGAAACGTACTACGCAAAAGCTTATTTTGAAAAGCTTCATGCTCTGACAAAAGAACGCAACAGACCAAGCGGCCATCAAATACATGCACGGTTTGCATCAGCAGACAGTCGGCAGACATGAACTCATAAATTCAAACCTACATGTGAAAAAATAAACACATTTCATTGAAATATGCACATCACAGATGGCCGCAAATGCACTCGTTCACACATTGTCTTGACGTACTCCACCTTACAACAACAAAAAAAAGCCAAAACAAACAAGCAAACACTGAAAAAAACAACAGGAACCAATCTACTTGACTAACATCGGCAGTCTTCAGCGCAGGTAAATGAAGTTTTTGTTTAAGTTTTTTTTTTTATTTGAATAAGAACGGCACACTATTCCCAATGGGAAAAAACGGGGAAGTTTCCAGCAGATGAAAAAAAATGTTATGGCCTTTTGTGATGGAAGACGTACACTGTGTAAGCACACACGTGTGTATCATCTGTTCCTTATGAATTTAAACGCATTATCTGTTTATCATGTACATCGCAATTGATTGCATAACATCTAAAAGTGGCTCATTCCAATTTTTCGTGGTTTTTTTTTTGTTTTTTTGTTTGTTTGTTTGTTTTAAACGGGGGTGGGGTGGAGGAGAAGAGAGCGAGGTCTATTGACATTCTATTCCATATAATAGAAGAAAAAAATCCATGTGTTGTCCTTTTGCATCATAACCTAGCGGAGTGCGGGGACGGGGGAGGGGAGGGAGGGAGCGAGAGAGAGAGAGAGAGAGAGAGAGAGAGAGAGAGAGAGAGAGAGAGGTTCCTGAGGATCTACACCAGACTTACGGTCAAGCGCCTGCCATTATGACACGTATATCAATTTACTTTTTACCTAAGTCATGCATAGAACACCTGCCATCATTTTCTGTTAGCAGGTGTATCATTACTCCTCATTTCTCATCAACATGAATCTTTATCTGAACATACAGCAAAGCGAACACGTTGATCTAAAAAGTTATAAAGGGAAGGAAAAAGGAGAGAAAAAAGACGTAAACAGGAACTGTTTCAAAGTACCATGATTAAAATATTGCTTAACCATTATACGGCGATTTCTACATACGATTTCCATACATAGCCAGCTCACCGCACCCATCCAACCCAACCCTCACCCCCACACAAGCCAATAAATTTATACAAACACACATGCACACAACCACTTGCGCCCAAACGCACACGAAGAAGAGAGAGAGAGAGAGAGAGAGAGAGAGAATACATTGAAGGATCGCACGACGTAAGAAAGAAGACCGAGCAGACAGACGCAGACACGCACGCGCTGGACCGGGCACACGCAAACGCGCACGGGCGCGCGCCCGCGCATGCAGGCACCCCCGCACGCGCGTGCGTTGACCCCAGATTCAGGAGCCTCTCCGCACATCACACATTTCTTCAACTCTCAGCTCCCCGACCCCTACCCCCCCCCCCTCTCATCGTACCACCTCCCCCCATCCCCGGTATAGGGTATAAATGACAGAGAGAGAGAGACAGACAGACAGAGAGAGACAGAGAGAAGAAGAAAAGATGAAAGAAACAGAGAACGAAAGAAAGAACGCAAGAAGAAGAAAAAGAAGGTGAGTCAGAAGAAAGGAAGGAAGAAACAAAGTAGGAAAGAAAGAAAGAAGAAGCGATCTCCAAACTTTCCTGACGATATTGGTTGTCCTATCATAACAATGGGGACTCTCGCCATGGAATCTGTGACGAGAAGGGGGGGGGGGGGGGGGGGGGGGCATGGGATCGCGACATTCCACGGTGTAACATGCCCCATACCACAGATGACGTTAAATACATTCATTGAGAGAGAGAGAGAGAGAGGAGAGAGAGAGAGAGACAGAGACAGAGAGAGAGACAGAGAGAGAGAGAGATGCAAAGGCACGAGAGGAAGGGTGGGGCCAGCGGGACGGGGGATGGGGGGAAGGGGCTACATGCACGCACGGAGACTAGACAATAACAATATTGAGAGAGATCGACAGGGAAACGGAGACCTAAACATATGCGCGCGCACGTAAACACACACACACACACACACACACACACACACAGAGTAAGAGAGAGAGAGAGAAGAGAGAGAGAAGAGAGAGAGAGAGAGAGAGAGAGAGATGCATAATATTCATCTGGTTGGATACTAAAATTCTTTAACACGAATCGTATTCTAGAAAAGTCCTGTAGGCTGTAACTATGTTGTGAGAACAATCTTAATTACCACTGAATGTAATCCCTGTACGAGGATTTTACTCCAGAATACACTTTGTTGGGAATAAGATTATCACGCTACCCTGGTCATTTTGAAGATGACGAACTTGTGAGTTAGGTCAACACACACCAGAAGCTGCAATCGTTCTGGTCACAGGACTTGGTTTTATGGAGCCCGTGTTCAGTTAGCAGAAGATTTGATATCAGCATGCAACACAGCACGTACGAACACGGACTCTTTCTTCCCTCCGTCCCTCTCTCTCTCTCTCTCTCTCCTCTCTGGGGGGGGGGGGGGGGGGAGGGGGGAGGTGGCGGTGTCAAAGGTGATCAATGAATTGACGGTCGTGTGTTTGTGAGCTCTGTGGGGTCTTTTTATTGTCAAAGTAAGTATCCTACTGTGTTTCTTCACGTTACCTATCCTGTGTGCTGAAAAGTCGTGCATCATGCCTGCCTCACCTTCACTGTTTTGAGCGGTGTGTGGTGGGTTTCTTCCAGCATATATAAATTTCATGTTCAAACGGGCAAGATTCAGGGCCGCCATGTTTTTGAAAGTGTTGACCCTACGAAACAGAAGTGACAGTGTTGTGACAGGTGTGCTCCCATTTTCTTTTGTACATGGGCAATTTGATTCATCAGTGTGGTGACACTGAGTTGAGTCCCGGGCCTCCTAAATTAGTGTCAGATAGACAAGGATGATGAGTGGTGGTCAACGACGACTTGTGATTGAAGGAAAGAAATATATACTTGACGCTGACGAGAGACCTGGGATTTTGGCCGGCCCTGCGTAACTAGTGCAGCACCTGATATTGCAGGTCATCTTACAACAGAGAAGCAGTTTAGGGTGACACCGGCTACAACTCGTTCACGGACTAGAAATAGGCCAACCACCTAACCTGTTTCGTGTGACGGTGCAGTGTTTTTGCAAAGGGGAAGGGTTGGGCGTGTGCTGATACTTGCCGGTGACAGTCCTTGATGTGCGTCATCAAATGAGCACGTGAAACATGCAGCAGAGAATAAACCGTTTCATCTTGTGTGTTGCGCGTGTCACCTTATTCTCCGTGCCTATGACACAAGCGTGTGACGCTCAAGACATAATTTGTATGAATGAAAAAGCCAGTGTGGTTGATTGTAAGATTAATGTTTCAAAAATGAAGTAACGGCGTCTGAAAAAAAAAATCACAGATGTTAAGATTCTTGTAAATGCGATTTGATGAAAGATGACTATTTTGACAACAAAGGAGATTATGTGAAGTACTCAGTTGATGGCGATGTCATGATTCTTGTAAATGCGATTTGAAGAAGAATGGCTGTTTGACAACAAATGAAGATTATGTTAAGTACTCAGTTGTTGGCGATGTTATGTTTATGTCTGTAGATAGTATGGGAAAGAGAAAGATGCATATGAGAAAGATATTCCGAGAGCATTACATATCGGCAGAAGGGGAGAGAGTACTGATTATAGGATAATGGAAAGGGTAGGTGCAGATTACATGACAAGGGAAGGGAATGGGGATAAGGATGGTAGGACAGGGAGAGAGTGGGAGTAGTTGTGATATGACAGGGGGAGAGAGTGGGAGTAGCAGTGATATGACAGGGGGAGAGAGTGGAGTAGTGGTGATATGACAGGGGGAGAGAGTGGGAGTAGTAGTGATATGACAGGGGGAGAGAGTGGAGTAGTAGTGATATGACAGGGGGAGGGAGTGGGAGTAGCAGTGATATGACAGGGGAGAGAGTGGGAGTAGCGGTGATATGACAGGGGGAGAGAGTGGGAGTAGTAGTGATATGACAGGCCGGGGGAGAGAGTGGGAGTAGTAGTGATATGACAGGGGGAGAGAGTGGGAGTAGTAATGATATGACAGGGGAGAGAGTGGTGGGAGTAGCGGTGATATGACAGGGGAGAGAGGTGATATGACAGGGGAGAGAGTGGGAGTAGTAAATGATATGACAGGGGGAGAGAGTGGTGGGAGTAGTGGTGATATGACAGGGGGAGAGAGTGGTGGGAGTAGTGGTGATATGACAGGGGGAGAAAGGGGAGTAGCGGTGATATGACAGGGGAGAGAGTGGGAGTAGCGGTGATATGACAGGGGGAGAGAGTGGGAATAGTAGTGATATGACAGGGGGGGGGAGAGTGGGAGTAGTAGTTTATATGACAGGGGGAGAGAGTGGGAGTAGTAGTAATGACAGGGGGAGAGAGTGGGAGTAGTAGTGATATGACAGGGGGAGAGAGTGGGAGTAGTAGTGATATGACAGGGGAGAGAGTGGGGGTAGTAGTGATATGACAGGGGAGAGAGTGGGAGTAGTGGTGATATGACAGGGGGAGAGAGTGGGAGTAGTAGTGATATGACAGGGGGAGAGAGTGGGAGTAGTGGTGATATGGGCAGGGGAGAGAGGTGGGAGTAGTAGTGATATGACAGGGGGAGAGAGTGGGAGTAGCAGTGATATGACAGGGGGGGAGAGTGGTGGGAGTAGTAATGATATGACAGGGGGAGAGAGTGGGAGTAGTAGTGATATGACAGGGGAGAGAAATGGGAGTAGTGGTGATATGACAGGGGGGGGGGAGGAGTGGGAGTAGCAGTGATATGACAGGGGGAGAGAGTGGGGTTTGTTGTGATATGGACAGGGGGAAAGAGTGGGAGTAGTTGTGATATGACGGGGGGAGAGAGTGGAGTAGTTGTGATATGACAGGGGAGAGAGTGGGGAGTAGTTGTGATATGACAGGGGGAGAGAGTGGGAGTAGTAATGATATGACAGGGGGAGAGAGTGGGAGTAGTTGTGATATGACAGGGGAGAGAGTGGTGGGAGTAGTGGTGATATGACAGGGGGAGAGAGTGGGAGTAGTAATGATATGACAGGGGGAGAGAGTGGAGTAGTAATGATATTTACAGGGGAGAGAGTGGGAGTGTAGTTTTGATATGACAGGGGGAGGGAGTGGGAGTAGTAGTGATATGACAGGGGGAGAGAATGGGGAGGAGCAGTGATATGACAGGGGGAGGGAGTGCGAGTAGTAATGATATGACAGGGGGGGAGAGTGGGAGTAGTGGTGATATGACAGGGGGAGAGAGGTGGGAGTGTAGTTTTGGTATGACAGGGGAGGGAGTGGAGTAGTAGTGATATGACAGGGGGGGGGAGAGTGGGAGAAGTAGTAGTATATGACAGGGGGAGAGAGTGTGGGAAATAGCAGTGATATGACAGGGGGAGAGAGTGGGAGTAGTAGTGATATGACAGGGGGGGAGAGTGGGAGTAGTAGTGATATGACAGGGGAGAGAGTGGTGGGAGTAGTGGTGATATGACAGGGGGAGAGAGTGGAGTAGTAGTGATATGACAGGGGGGGAGAGTGGGAGTAGTAGTGATATGACTGGGGGAGAGAGTGGGAGTAGCAGTGATATGACAGGGGGAGAGAGTGGGAGTAGTAGTTTATATGACAGGGGGAGAGAGTGGGAGTAGTAGTGATATGACAGGGGGGAGAGAGTGGGGTAGTAGTGATATGACAGGGGGAGAGAGTGGGAGTAGTCGTGATATGACAGGGGGAGATAGTGGGAGTAGTGGTGATATGACAGGGGAGAGAGTGGGAGTAGTGGTGACATGACAGGGGGGGGAGAGTGGTGGGGGAGAGTGGGAGTAGTTTTGATATGACAGGGGGAGAGAGTGGGAATAGCATTGATATGACAGGGGGAGAGAGTGGGAGTAGTAGTGATATGACAGGGGAGAGAGTGGGAGTAGTAGTAATATGACAGGGGGAGAGAGTGGAGTAGTAGTGATATGACAGGGGGAGAGAGTGGGAGTAGTAGTGGTATGACAGGGGAGAGGGGTGGGATTAGTAGTGATATTACAGGGGGAGAGAGTGGGAGTAGTTTTGGATATGACAGGGGAAGAGTGGGAGTAGTAGTGATATGACAGGGGGAGAGAGTGGAGTAGTAGTGATATGACAGGGGGAGAGAGTGGGAGTAGTAGTGATATGACAGGGGAGAGAGTGGGAGTAGTAGTGATATGACAGGGGAGAGAGTGGGAGTAGTAGTGATATGACAGGGAGAGAGTGGGAGTAGCAGTGATATGACAAGGGGGAGAGAGTGGGAGTAGTAGTGATATGACAGGGGGAGAGAGTGGGAGTAGTGCTGATATGACAGGGGAGAGAGTGGAGTAGTATGATGACAAAGGGGGGGGGGAGTAAATGACTGTTGGGCATGAGAAATTAAAGAAGAGGAAAATTACAATCAGCTGGATGGAAGCGAACTGGGATGGATGATACGTTTAGTTCTACCAGTTCTGTAAATATGGTACATGTTTTAGACAAAATGTCTTTTCTTCATTGGAATGCATGTGGATTGCTTTCAAACCTTCAGGACGCAGATTTTGTTCAATACATTTCTTCGTTTGACTTCATGTGTCTTGTCGAAACCTTTCTTGAAAAGTTTGAGTCTAGTTTGTTTAAAGAGCATGTGCTGTTTGCATAACCATCTGTAACGCTGCCACGGCATGGGAGATGTTCGGGATGAATTGTCTGTCTTATACGTAAACCTTTAGATCCTCACACAAAGACATATTGATGATGATACAGATAGTGATTTTTGTATGTATTCTGTATTGGATAAAGAATTCTTTCATTTATATAAAAACATTCTCTTGTTTGTACATATATACCCCCTGAACATTCACCATATTATTTTGCTTATAATTGTGATAATGGGATTAGTACACTTGAAGAAAGTCTTGTTGGCAAGATATTTTTGTTTGATGATGCTCATATAATACTCTGTTGTGATTTGAATGCAAGGACTTTTCCCATTGTCCCCCGATTACCTTGATGAAAGCAGATCGCGTGACAATTACACAAAACATTGTATAGACCAGAAGAAAAGAAAAGCCCCAGGATGCAGTAATGAATTCTTACGGGAAAAACATTGCTAGACCCGAGTACAGCTTTGCATTTATTTCAAAGGGTTCATGTCATGGTGACGAAATGGTCAGTATACATACAAATCCGATCAAGGGTGCAGTGTGAATGATTATTTCTGAACTACCACAACTACCACATCTTCTAAAATATCAATGTCCTTGACAGATTAGAATCAGATCATCTGCCTCTTTTGTTGTGCTTTAATAATCAAACACGTATTACTTGCAGGGCGATGAAGCAAAATGCAAGGACTGGCCCCACCAGGATACTGCACTCCGTCCTTTCCCCCGTCCTTCACGTGGTGGTGGCATTGCCATCATTATGAGAGTGTCTGTCCCCCCAACCTCAAAGTCCAGTCTGACTTACCATTTCAACACTCTACATTTGAAATAGTGCACCTCATCATCACCCTTTCACAGCATTCTATTAACTTGTTAACCCTTTACCGCCCACCCCCAAACAGGAAAAATAAACTGACTGAAAAAGAATTATTTTCTGAACTTCCAGACCTCTTGGACTATTGTAATAGTTTTGAAGGGAAATCTTCTGATTGTTGGCGACGTCAATTATCATCTAGACTAGCCCTCTCACCCCTCCACTGCCAAACTCCTTGACATGCTGAACACATACGGTCTCGCCCAGTCGGTGGGTGCTCCAACTCATTGTCGTGGTCATACGCTGGACTGGGTCGTGTGCCGCCATGATGATGCCCTTATACAGTCGACCACGGTGGACAAAACATTACCTTCAGACCACTACTGTGTGGTTGTGGAACTATCTGTGCCTAGACCTTCCACCCAGCCTAGGTACGTGGAGAAGAGGATGCTGGCTGACATCAACATCTCCTCTTTAGGGATGATTTGAGGACCTCCCTGGACTCCGCCCCCCAGCCCCTCACCCCTCATCAGCTGGACCTGTGTCTCCAGGACACCCTCCACACCTACGCCCCTGCCAAACGCTGCAAGGTGACGAATCGTCCCTCCTGCCCGTGGTACAGCGCTGTAGCCGACCGGATCAAATCTGCCAAGGCTGATCAACGGAGAGCTGAGCGCCAGTGGGACAGATCTGGCCTTCATGTCCATAAAGACATATTCACAAGAAGAAACATTTTGTAGATAGAATTGTGTTTAATGCTCAGTCTTCCTTCTTTCAATGAAAATATTAGATTGTAAGACGTCTGCTCAGCTGTATCAGCTCACAAACAGTTTGCTTGGCAGGAAAAGTAATGCTGTGCTCCCCACTGTTTTCGCTCCTTCCGAACTCCCCATCCTTTCTCTGACTTTTTCAATACCAAAATCAAAACAATCAGAGACAATCTGAACAGTTCAGATTTCACAGGATCCCCTCTAGATAGTGATCGTTCTTTTTCAGGCCAACCTTTGACTGTTTTCAGTTCTGTGACTGAGGATGAGGTAAGAAAAGTGATAGTTAGTTCACCCAGAAAATCATGTGACCTTGACCCATTGCCTGCATCCATCCTGTTCCGCTGTATTGATGTTTTGCTCCCCTTCATAACCCATGTCATAAATGCTTCACTCTCGTCTGGCGTTTTTTCCCCAAGAATACAAATCTGCTGTTAATCGTCCCCTTCTCAAAAGCCTTCCTGGATCCAAATTCACTCAAAAATTACAGACCTGTCTCGAATCTCCCCTTCCTTGCAAAGGTCCTCGAGAAAATCGTGCTTGCTCAGATCTCAGTTCATCTTACTCAAAATGAGTTGAATGACCCTCACCAGTCTGCTTACAGGGCTGGCCATAGCACAGAGAGCGCTCTCCTGAAAGTTGTAAAACGATCTTCTTCTTGCCCTTGATGATGACAAAGTCTCCCTTCTCTCTCTTTTAGATCTTTCCGCGGCATTTGACACCACTGATCATGACATTCTCCTTCTAGACTCCAAACTTCTTTTGGCATTCACGGCACTGTTCTTGCGTGGGTTAGGTCCTATCTTGGTGATCGTTCCCAGAGAATTGTTGTCAATGGTCTTTCTTCATCTCCTACACCTTTAACCTGTGGGGTACCGCAAGGTTCCGTCCTTGGGCCAGTTCTGTTTGCTCTGTATGTCAGACCTGTTTCAGACATTATCGATCAGCACTCATTGCTGCATGAGAGTTTTGCTGATGACACCCAGATGTACAAGTCAAGCACTGTATCTCAACTCAAGAATGTTGTCAGTGATGTTAAAAGCTGTTCACAGGATTTAAAGAATTGGATGACTGAATAAGTTGCAGCTGAATGACAACAAAACTGAAGTTCTTCTCCTTGCTCCTCCCAAACTCCAAGGTCATCCCTCCCTTCCTTCTTCCATCAGTATCGGAAGTTCTGATATTCAACTCTCATCCCAGGCTCGTAACCTCGGTGTGACTTTTGATTCCACCCTCTCTTTCAAGCACCACGTGTCTAATGTTTGTAAGGCAGCATATCTGGAAATACGTAAGATCAGTTCAATCAGACACTTCCTTTCCACTGAAGCCACAAAAACTCTGGTTTGTTCCCAAGTTCTCTCAAGGCTGGACTACTGCAACAGTCTCTTGGCTGGCTCACCAAAGTACCTACTCAATAAACTGCAGAAGGCTCAGAATAGCGCTGCCAGGCTTGTTTGCAAAGCGTCTAAACGTAAACATGTCACTCCTCTGTTGCAGTCCCTCCACTGCTTCCAATCCAGAGGCGAATTGACTACAAGCTGGGTTCTATCTGTTTCTCTTCTGTTTCTGGTACTGGACCAAAATATCTTTCCGACATCCTCCACATCTACACCCTTCCCGCCAACTTCGTTCCTCTGCCGACAGTCGCCTCTTGCGCATTCCTTCTGTCAGGACAAAATCTTTTGGTCAACGTTCTCACTCCTTCCAAGGACCAACTGTCTGGAATACACTTCCCGTCAGTGTCAGACACCTACCTTCACCCTCTTCTTTCAAATCTGCAGTCAAAACTAACTTCTTTCATCAGTCGTAACCCCCCCCCCCCCCCCCCCCCCCCCCCCTAATTTCCCAATCCACCTTGAGTGGGTTTTTGCGTGCACGCGTGAGTGCCTGGTGGTTGTGTTTCTTGTACGTGCAGGCCGTGTTGATGCGAGTGCTTGCGTGTGTGCGTGAAGGTGTCTGAGAGCGTGGGTGTGTGGTCATGCGTGAGCACGTGTACGCGCGCGGTTCTGCGCGGGTGCGCTCGCGCGCGCGCGCGCGCGCGTGTGTGTGTGTGTGTGTGTGTGTGTGTGTGTGTGTGTGTGTGTTGTTGTTGTTGTTGTTGGTAATGTAAAGCGCTTAGAGCCCTAAATTATAGAGAATAGGCGCTATATAAATTAACATTATTATTATTATATTACTCCATCAGGAGAAAAAGAAACACCCGAAGGTGCTGGGAGGACCCAGAAAAGCACTGTCTTCGCCTGCCTTTAGAGCAGTCCTGTACCACCCTTGGAGCCTGCGCTGTGTTGACGATGGGTACCCAGGCCTCCAAGGGTGGTACAGACTGCTCTAAAGGCAGGCAAGACAGTGCTTCTCTGGGTCCTCCCCAGCACCTTCGGGTGTTTCTTTTTCTTCTTACTTCCATCAGAATTCTGTGAATAAAAATGAAGACATGTTCATTGTTAAATATAAATGGGTTTCATCCCATGCTTAGACATTTTTGACGCAATGAACTCGAATAAAGTAAAAGACGATTTAGAAGTTGCCATCGACTTAATCAGTGTTGATGTTAACTTTGCAAGAGAAAGGTTGACCAGACTGTTACAGATCAGGCAGGACATAATTATGAGGAAACGAACACCGAAACACAAACAGTCAAGCAAAGGATGGCTGACCTCGAATGCAGATCAGACAAACGTAAAGTGGAAAAACTTCATAGATGTTTAAGCGTTCACTAGATAAAAATGACCGAATTAGATTCTGTATAGCTCGAAGATAATACAAAACATGACTATGAGGAAGAAGGAGGAACGCAATGAATCAATATTAAAGGAACGGATGGATTCTAGTAAATGCCAGAAGACGTTGTGGGAAACGGTTTTATGAAACTCTCTCGTAAAAAAATCACAACCACAAAATAACATATCCATTAATCAGTGGTTTGATCATTTTAAGATATTACCAGATAGAGAAACACATGATCTTTCAGATGATGATACAGTAAAGGATGCTGACGAGATCTTTGACAGACCAATATCTAGGGACAAAGTAATAATAGCAGAAAGCTAAGAATGGTAAATCGGCTGGACCTGATGATTTAATTGGAGAATTCTTCAAAAACGCAGTAGAGCCACTGTTAATGTTCCTTGTTAAATCATTTAACCATTTGTTCAATAATGGCATTTATCCAGATGAGTCAACTATTATACCGCTTTTTAAGAAAGGCGAAGTCAATAACATGAACAACTACAGAGATATCTGATTGTGTAATATAAGTAGCAAATTATTTAGCTCAATAATCAATAGTAGATTACAAGAGTGGGTAAATCTAAATAACAAAACTAGCGAACATCAAGCAGGTTTTAAGAAAGATTACTGTACAAGAGATCATATATTTACATTGCTAGCTGCCATTCAGAAACAATTTGCAAATAATCAAAGTTATGCGTTGCATTCGTAGATTTTTAAAAAGCTTTTGACTCCGTTTCTAGAAATTTGTCATGGCCCGTGTTGCTAAAAAAAAAAAAAAAAAAAAAAAAAACAGTCAACGGTAAATTATACAGATACATTAAGAGTATGTACGGAGACGTAAAGGCTAGGATAAGAAGCGGGGCAAAATGATCAGATTTTGTTAATTGTACAAGGCGAGTAAAACAGGGTGATGTTTGCAGCCCGATTCTCTTTTCGTTGTTCGTCAACGTACTTGCACTGGAAATTATAGAAAATGGCACACATGATGTGTCGTTTGGTTTCATAGACTTGTTCATATCATTCTTTGCTAATGATATTATTTTGTTACCAATATTAGTTGTCGGTCTACAAGAGAGTTGAATAGTTTGTATGCAGCTGCAATGAGACTGGAGCTAAAAGTGAATATGGAGAAAACAAATGTCATTGTTCTTCGCAAGGTCCGTATCTGGCTAGATTGAACAATGCATGTATGGAAATGAGATAGTAAAAGTAGTAGACGTATATAAATATCTGGTATATTCTTCTCAACCAGGCTAAGTTTTACATTTGCATGTGAAGATTTAGCTAACAGAGCGAAAAGAGTTGTTTTATTCATACTTCAGGCAATGTGTAAGGTTGACTGTAGTTTGTTCAATATATTTAAAAAGTTATCTGATGCACAAGTTCAGTCAATTTTTCATATGGGACTGAAATATGGGCGCTCGGAAGCAGCAATGTAATTGAAAAGCTGCATTTGTTTGCTATGAAACGCTTTTTAAACGTCGACAGTCGTACTCCTCATAATTTGGTGTATGGAGAACGCGGGAGTTATTCTATCTATGTAAACTCGTACGTTTAAATGCATCAGTTACTGGCGAAAGTTGACAAGGATAGAAAATTACAAATTACCATTTAAAGCTTAAAAAATGTTATTGATCTTGACATCAATGGAAAGAAGACTTGTGCCACAAATGTTCGTAAGTGCTACATTTTCACGGTTTTGCTTTTGAATGGGGTAACCACGGTGTTGAAAACATTACAACTTTTATTAAATGCTTCAAACAAAGAATCATCGACTGTAGGTGGCAAGAATGGCGTAATCACATGCACACCAGTGACCGATTTTTGCTTAATACAGGGCATTTTGGGCAACAAATCTTGTGGAACATATGTTGAAATTGTTATGAATAGATATTTTAAAAGTGTTCTTACAAAACTTAGATTTGGTGTGTCAGGTAGAGCCAGCCACTGATTTAGATAGAGTGGAAAAGTAGGTAAAGTTATATGTCGCTTGTGTCATGTTTCTAAGGAAGATGCCACTCATATCATACTTTGCGCCCTGTTCTTCATGATTTGAAAAAAAAATTTTTAGCCTAAGTTTAAATGATCCGTGTGTTCCAGGTTTTAAAATTTATTATGAATGTAGAAATGAGATGTTATTAATGTAGCATTTTTCCCCTTAAAAAAGCTTTAAAAAGTTTGTGTGCTGGTTTCCCAGAAACAAAGCTATTGAGGCCCCAAAATCCCAATGCATTTTTCCTTTGTTTGCTTTGCTTTGTTTTTTAGTGCATTACAAATGCTGTAGTATTTTTGTCTGTGTTTTGCGTGTGAGCGGTAAAAAAGTCGCTAAAGACCCCCCCTTTAGGGGGGTTTGGGCCCAAAAATTCTGGATAAAAATTTCTATTGTATTTCTGTCATATTCTCTCTCTCCTCTCTTCTTCTCTTCTGTCTCTCTCTGTCTCTTTCCCTCCCTACCTATTTAAAGCGACACCGGGGGAGAGGAGAGCGAGAGAGAGGAGAGAGGAAGAGGGGGGAGAGAGGGGAGAGGAGAGAGAGAAAAGGGGAGAGAGGGAAGTCTGAGATTAATGCTAAGATATTAATACTTTATCATATATATACTTTCTAAAATTCATATAATTGCCCCGAAGGGCGGTGGGGTTTACGCCGGTTTTCAAAACAGAAAATTTTTTTGATTCCCCCAAAAGCCGGTAAAAATTCCATGTATTTTCGTTCTGTTTTTTACACACACACACACACACACACAACAAACACACACACCAAATTTGTACATTTTTTAATATATAATTTTAATATTTTTATATATTATTATAATATATTTTAAAATTTTAGAGAGAGGAGAGAGGGAGAGGAGAGGAGGAGGGAGTTTAAGACCACCCGAAGTCTAAAAAATGCTCAACCCAAAAAGGGAGCGACTAAAGTTTAAAAAAGGGTTTTAAAAAAGGTAAAAAACCCAAAACGTTTCGAGAAAATGCTCCCTAGGGTTATAACCCAGGAGAGCACTTGTCGAAACAAGTTTTTTAGGGTGTTTTTACCTATTTTAAATCTATTTTAAACAAAATATATATATATATTAACACTAATAAATTCCCCCCTTTTTTCCCCCTTATCTCCCCCCTTTTTTTCAAATTAAACATAAGGTAAACTTTGTTTATAATTCAATAATTTATATATATATATTATAAATAATTATTATATATATTTTTTATATGCAGGCCAAATTTTTTGGTGAGGGAACAGCCCTTCTTTTGAAATTATGTATTTCTTGATGTGAAATTTTATCATTTTAATTTGGCCCGTGAAACTTTTAACTACGAAAATTTGTTGAAAATACAGTGTCAGCATGAAAAAACTTGTTTTTATTCTTGTGTATATATATATATACAACTTTGGATTCTCTCTTGAGGGCACATAAGACCGTATGGCGAAAGCTTGGCTGTGTCTGGAGTGGCACTGTCTTCATCTGTCCGCAGGCAGGGGTGGTTGGGTCTGTGGGGTGTGCTCGGCAGCTGGAGGGTGGTTTTTTCGCCGGTGGGCTCTGCAGTCATGAAATACGGGCTGGTACACCCATGGGGATGCTATTTTAAGGCTGTTATGAGCTGCATCCTGTAGTCTAATTTACCTCTGTTCAGGAGCAGTTATATCCCTTGATATCTTAATGGAGTGTCCTGCGCGTGCCTGTACCCATCGTCAACACAGCGCAGGCCTCCAAGGGTGGTACAGGACTGCTCTAAAGGCAGGTGAAGACAGTGCTTCTCTGGGTCCTCCCCAGCACCTTCGGGTGTTTCATTTTCTTCTTTGCCTTAACTAGGCTGACCCTGGAGAAAGGTCCAGTGACGGCGAGGAAAGACCCACTGACCACAGGGAAAGTCCTGTTGACAGTGGGAAAGACTACAACTTTGGATTCTCTCTTGAGGGCACATAAGACCGTATGGCGAAAGCTTGGCTGTGTCTGGAGTGGCACTGTCTTCATCTGTCCGCAGGCAGGGGTGGTTGGGTCTGTGGGGTGTGCTCGGCAGCTGGAGGGTGGTTTTTCGCCGGTGGGCTCTGCAGTCATGAAATACGGGCTGGTACACCCATGGGGATGCTATTTTAAGGCTGTTATGAGCTGCATCCTGTAGTCTAATTTACCTCTGTTCAGGAGCAGTTATGTCCCTTGATATCTTAATGGAGTGTCCTGCGCGTGCCTGTACCCATCGTCAACACAGCGCAGGCCTCCAAGGGTGGTACAGGACTGCTCTAAAGGCAGGTGAAGACAGTGCTTCTCTGGGTCCTCCCCAGCACCTTCGGGTGTTTCATTTTCTTCATATATATATATATATATATATATGTTACGCTCAATGTGAATAATTGCCTAATGTGAACATTAGGCAATAAATTTGCCTATTGTAAACATTAAGCAAGCAATTTGCCCCAATGTTCACATTAGGCAAATTACTTGCTTAATGTTCACATTAGGCAAGACTTTCACATTAGGCAATGGCATTTTGCCTAATGTGAATACAATGAAGAATTGACTTTGATGGAATTTTAAGTTAACGTGCTGGTTGGACTGAGCTATAACTCTCCACTCTTTACATGTTTCTTGTTTTATACTTGGAGTGTTGTTCACTATTTTGTGTTTTTTGATGAGGGACGTCATCTGAGCGAAGCCACCGGCATTTCCTGAAATGAGAGCAGAGGAAGGAAAGGGCTTCCGCTCAGATGATATCCCTCTTACTTTGAGTGCTTTGTTGCAAACAGGGAATAACAAAATCGCTCATTGTCCCCGGCACTGTTATCTCAGGGTGTTGTTGCTTGACAAGTTAACGTGCTGGTTGGACTGAGCTATAACTCTCCACTCTTTACATGTTTCTTGTTTTATACTTGGAGTGTTGTTCACTATTTTGTGTTTTTTGATGAGGGACGTCATCTGAGCGAAGCCCTTTCCTTCATCTGCTCTCATTTCAGAGTTAAAGGAAGACTGGATTTCTCAAGACTTTTGAAGGTAAAACTCTCTCTCTCTCTCTCTCTCTCTCTCTCTCTCTCTCTCTCTCTCTCTCTCTCTCTCTCTCTCTCTCCTCTCTCTTGATCCTTCCATGTCTCTATATCTTTATTTCTCTTTCTATCTCTCTTCTCTCTGACACCCCTCACACGCCCCATCCCTCTCTCCCTCTTTCTTTCTTTCTTTCTTTCTCATTCTCGTTGTCCCTTTTGCTGTTTGTTTTAGTTTGCGCAATATGTACCAAATTGCCTTTGAACGTAATCTGCGTCTCTTTCGCTCTTCTATCGCATTTGTTTGTTTGTTTTAGTTTGGGCAACATGGACCAAGCTGCCTTTGAACTCAAGCTGCGTCAAGCACTGGAAGGCAAGGCAGAGAATTGTGTCATCCAACCCACCCGCCAGCGTGATCAGTTGATACAGGATATGCTACGGATTAATTCTGATGGAGCCAAGTCAACATTTGACTTTAACCTCAAAAGACGTTACGAAGTACTGCGCATTGGCACTGCTGACCGACTGATTCGCAAGAGAAAAGATCCAAAGGAAGATGAATTCAAGTTTGTTGCGTCTCTGGAAGAAGTGTTCGGTGTTATAAAAGCAGCTCATGAAGCTATTGGCCACGGTGGTGGGAAAAAAACAATTGCTGAGGTGAAAAAGAAATGGTCAAACATCACACAGGAATCCTGCTACCTTTACATTTCCTTCTGTGAGCACTGCCATCAAAAAAAAGCCAGACAAGCTCCAAAGGGTCTGGTAGTGAAACCATTACGCAGTCATCATATCCATTCAAGATTCCAGATCGATCTGATCAACTTTCAGACTTTGCCTGATGGAGATTTCAAGTACATCATGACTTTTGTCAATCATTTCAGCAAATTTTGCGTGCTGCGTCCACTGACATCAAAAAGAGCAGAAGAGGTTTCAGCGAATCTCCTGGACATCTTTCTGACATTTGGAGCACCTGCTATTTTGCAGTCCGACAACGGACGGGAGTTCGTTAATACCATCATCGCAGAGCTTGCAACGCTTTGGCCAGAACTGAAGCTGGTGACAGGACGTCCGCGTCATCCTCAAAGCCAGGGCGCTGTTGAACGTCTAAATGGAGTCATCCAGGACAAACTGACCATTTGGATGAAGGAAAACAACAGCAAGAAGTGGTCAGTGGGCCTTAAGTTTGTGCAGTGGCAAATAAACATCAGCCGTCACGAAACAACCGGTCATAGTCCATTCAAAGTCACATTTGGACAAGATCCGCAGGTTGGATTAGGTTCATCTGTACTGCCAAGTACAGCACTCGGTGACATATTGACAGAGGAAGATCTTGATGCATTTATGGAAGAACACGAAGCATCAAACGAGACAGAGACAGATGCTGAAACAGCTGCAGAACCAGAGGAAGAAGCAGAGACAGAGGCAGCTGCAGAGGCAGAAGTTGAGACAGAAGCAGAGGCAGTAGTAGAGGCAGAAGAAGACACAGTAGCAGAGTCAGAGGCAGAAGCAGTAGTAGCGACAGCAACAGAAGCAGAAGCAGAAGCAGAAGCAGAAACCCAGCATACCCCAGCTTTCAACGAGATCCGTGCTTCTGCTGAACAAGGACAATCCAAGGCAGCAGCACGGATGTCAAGACGTGGCAAAAACTTGCTAAAACAATTGTCCATTGGCCAGTGTGCTACACTGCGGGTCCCAGATGTGGATCGTGGCCCAACAGATCCAAAAATCTGTTAGTTGTGGTTCTTCAAGAACAAGATGGGCTATATACTGTTGGATGCCGGGAGGGTGTTCTAGGACCAAAATTTACAGCTGCTGACCTCGGTGCCATCAACCAACCTCTGATAAAGGCAGGCCAGGAGATGTTCCTGATGTCTGCCTTTCACTTCGGACAGCAACAGCAAAGGCAACTGGAGGGCAAGGGTACACAAAGTGTCAGTGTACAACTCAATGTACAACAGGACGATGCAGCTGCCTCAGAAAAAAACTTCAGTGCAACTCACGCTGTCACCCTGGCAGATCATGTAAAAATGTGTAAATGAACTGGATCCTGAGATATCTACACATGATGTTCAAGCCAAATGAAAGTCCTCCCAGTTAAATGGAACACTACTTGTGAGTTAGATTTTTTTCCAAACATTTCCGTTAAAATCTCTCTCTCTCTCTCCCTCCCTCCCTCCCTCTCTCTCTCTTTTTTTGTAACATTGTGTTGACTCTGTGCTGATCGAGTGAAATGTAGATGCATCTGAAGTTGATTTTGTGTGCCTGTCAGCTTTTCAATTTGCGTGAATCGTCTCTCTCTCTCTCTCTCTCTCTCTCTCTCTCTCTCTCACACACACACACACATCATATCTGTTCACATTAGGCAGTCCTATTCACATCAGGCAAAATTGAGCAGCACAATGTGAACATTAGGCAATTTTTTGCCTAATGTTGACAATTATTAACATTAGGCAAGCCATCAGCACGTCAATTGCCCAATGTCCACATTAGGCAATTTTCTGCCTAATGTTCACATTAGGCAATTATTCACATTGAGCGTAACATATATATATATATATATATATATATATATATATATATATATATATATATTATAAACAAAGCTTGCTCTTATGTCTTAGATTGAA
>CM031628.1:15477527-15480027 GCA_018398815.1 Conus ventricosus
CACACAATACACCCCACAACACACGCCACCATACACTACGCACTTTAGACATACACTACGACACCTACTTCACACATTACACAGACCCACACACACACAAGAAAACAGTACACATCCACTATACACGTTTACATACAGATAATTTATACAGAAAATACTACAACACGCCACACACGCTGCAAACACACCCACACACACACACACACACACACACACACACACACCCCACACACACACAATATATATATATATATACTACAAAACTACACACTTTAGAAAAGCAAATTATATCTGCAGCTGAAAAATCAATGCCGAAGTGCAAATTCTTCTATAGATAAAAAATATCGGGAAATAGTTGGTGGAATGAAGAATGTGCAGAAGCCGTATCAAATAAAAAGAAAACTACAAAACGTGGCTAAAAAGACAGAACTGATGAAAACTTTATTGAAATGAAACGGGGCAAAAAGCCACAGAACAGGATTGTCGCAAAAGCAAAACGCCCTCTATTTCAATCATTTTTGTCATTCAGAAATATCTTCATCAAAGGACATGCACAGAGTATGGAAAAGGGTAAAGGAATTAAAAAACAAGTTTTAAATCTACCTTCATATCCTATTAAATTAGAAAAAAATAATATTCCAACATTCATCAGAGAAAGCTGAAGCATTTGTACAAGCTTTTTAAAAAAATAACTCATCAACTAGACTACTTACAGATACCAAAAGTTACAGAGAACTAGAGGAGAAAAAAGGATCCTTAAATTGTGATCCCACACCGGATCCAAACCATTACTTAAAAATGCATCTAAAACATTTGAAAAATTTTAAAGAAGCATAATTTCATTCTCCTCGAATAAGACAGCTGTTGGATTAAAATGGAATTTCGTATCAATTGTTTATGCCACTTACCTTTGTGCTGGAAGAAATTATTCATTTCGTTTTACCAAAAATGTTGGTTAAAGGGAAAACTCTTCCTACTTTTGGAAGAGGATAGTGGTAATACCAGTTCCAAAAAGGTAAACCTAGGTCTGCAATTGATGTTATCGACCAATAGCATTAACATCTCAAGTTGGAAAAATACTAGAAAAAATATTTGAAAACGCATTTTTACATTATTGTGAAAAGAATGACATTTTTCCCAACAATCAAGCAGGTTTAGAAAAGGTAGAAGTACAATCGATCACCTTGTAAAACTGAAGTCATGTTAAAAAAAAATTTTTGCTCGTAGAAAAAGTACTCTTGTACTTTCTTTGACTTTTAGAAAAGCATATGATAGTGGCTGGCATTCTCGTTTACTTTATAAGTTGAAAATTTATTGGGATTAATGGCGCATGTATCAGTTCATAAAATCTTTCTTATCTGAGAGATCAGTTTGTACGAGGGTTGGTAAATGTTACTCTTCGTTTAAAGATATTGACATTGGCTTCCCTCAAGGCTCCATTATTGCACCTATTCTATTTACAATTCTCATTCACGATCTTCCAAAAAATACTGTCTAAAAGAATGCATGTAGTGCAATATGCCGATGAATTGCAATGTGGATGAATACAAACATCAAAAAACAGACAAATAAGAGAACCATATTATATATACAAAAATTATATCAATTAAAAATTGACAAACTGAATAAATATAGAACGAAAAGGGACTAGAACTATCAGGAGAAAAAAAACAATTAATATTTATTCAACAATGGTAAAAATCCAAAGTTTTGCCTCAACTTGTGCTAGAAAATAAAACTCTTCAAATTCCAATAATGTTAAATTTTTAGTTGTTCATTTCACTCCCAAATTAAACTGGAGATTCCATATTGAATATTTATAAACAATGCCAGAAAAAGGCTATCTTTACTAAAAATAATCATGCACAATCGTGGGGTCAAGATTCCCAAACTCTTGTACATCTTTCTAATTTGTCTGGTTTTGTTCAAAATTGACTTTCGGACAGGAAGTAATATTTTTCAGCTTCTCAAACAATTTCTTAAGCGGTTACAAAATTTAGACAGTAAAGCTATTAAAATTTGCCCTTGGTGTTCCAGTACATTCTAATACTTTTAAAACGTATAAAGAAGCTAATCTCTTGTCACTTGATGATCAACGCAAACTAGCAACAGCCAAATATGTAACCAGAAGTCTTTTTCTATATCAATTCTGTAACAAATGAAATCTTTCTTGATTCCAAATCGGATTTTCCTAAAAGGGCACAGAATATTTTTTTACCTGCAGCCCATTGAAATTATTTCTGATGATTTATTTAAAAAATGTACATTGATATTGCATCCATTTCAAAACCTCCAAAATAGCCCACAGTTCCTCAATGGGAGCATATCTCTCCAAATTTTGATGTAGATTATACTACTCTAAAAAAAGAAAGACAATATTAATTTGATATCAGTAGAAGCAAAAGAACATCTTGAAAACACATATCCACATCATCTTAAAATCTACACGGATGGTTCAGTTTTAGAACTTATACAGGAGCTGATTTGTAATTCCATTTTA
>CM031628.1:15497527-15590027 GCA_018398815.1 Conus ventricosus
TTTGTTTTTCTTTCATTTTTTTCTTTTTTGATTGACTTGGTGAGTTAACTTAAGCGTGATGACAGCGTGATATGGCCCTTTGTGGTCGGCTGGGCTATAGTGTAATCTTATTTAACATTTTAAGCAGCATTAGCATACCTTACCTGTCACATGGTCATGACCCTTTCAGGTGTATTAAGATGGAAGTTGTACACACACACACACACACACACACACACACACAACCTGCCTGTTGATGGGACACCTGGAATATTGCCTACAACATTCTTACACAGGCCCAACACCAGAGCTGTACAAAAGGTAAATTGATGATCATCTGATCATGATGGGCTGAGAGCCACATCCATGCCAGAACAAGACCTCAGTATGCCCAACTTTGTTCAGAATTTCACCCATCTATCAAATATACATATAACATTTCACGGTCAGTCCTGGACATCTCTTATCTCCCTCAAATATGGACTTCTCAAAACCTCAGTTTACTACGAAACCATGATCCTCATTCATGAGCCCCCTACACTAACAGTGACACTGTATCCTTACAGCAGTTGCAAACAGAGTATTCTGTTTATTTGGGGCACTTTTGTCAATTAATCACAAATGCTTGTAAGTAGTTAATGTACTGAGTACGGAATCCACCACAAAGAAAGTATATTTAAAAAGAATTAAATTTCTGTAATGAAAAGCACATGCTAGCTGGAACTGGCCCTGTGATGGACAATAAGTGCCATGCACGTGGCTGTGGGAAAACAGGAGAAGGTTACATCTGCAAGGGAGTGTGCATTGCTGTCAGCCTATGGTCAGTTATCACTGGAACTAGTGGAAAGTGCCCACACACACTCATACCAGGACCATACATCTTCCCACCATCCATCCCCCCATTCATCCTCAAAACCATCACCCATCCACAAAACACAGCAGTCCATCCTCTCAATTCCTCAGCTTGCGCAGATTTTGCTCCAAGGAAGATTTCACACTGCGAGCAGCCAAAATATTTGAGTTTTCCACCAGCTGTAGATACCCCAGGACTGTCATTAATGATGCTCACAGCCACCCCAGTGCTGTGTCCACAATAACTGCTTTGGAAGATCAGCCTCCAAAAGAAACAGGCAGAACCTCCTCATGCTTTGTTTTCTACCCAGACACTTTCCATTGATCTGCAGGATCCTCAAGTCCAACTGGTGCATAGCAGCAGATCGCAGACCCGCTTTTGAGGAAGTGTTATTGCACACTTTCATATTAGATAAAGAGTGAAACTGAAAGGTTGATCAAAAATAGATATTGGGTTGGTTGAGGATGAAGTCTAAAGTAACCTAATTAAAACATTATCATTGCACTGAACACACACACACACACACACACCACACACACACACACATGTACACACACACACACACACACACACACACACACACACACACACACACACACACACACACACATATATATGCATACATACAGACGTTCATGTGCTTACACACACACACACACACACACACACACACACACACACACACACACACACACACACACACAGAGGCGCACACACACACACACACACACACACACACACACACACACACACACACACATGTGCATACATGAAGACGTGCATGCTCTTACACACACACACACACACACACACACACACACACACACACACACACACACATATGCATACATAAAGACGTTCATGTGCTTACACACACACACACACACACACACACACACACACACAGGCGCACACACACACACACACACACACACACACACACACACACACACACACACGTGCATACATGAAGACATGTGCATGCTCTTACACACACACACACACACACACACACACACACACACACACACACACACACACACACACACACACACCATCTGCTTTCGACATACTTCTGGTGACCAGCAATCAAGTCATAGTTTAGTAGAAACTGTGTGGTTATGACACTAAAATGTAAAACTGTAATTAATGACTTATGGAAGATGTCAAGAAACTTTTTTTTGTGACAAATGTGGTGGTTGAATTGTTTGAAAATAATGAAAGAGATTGAAGTCCTCACATTGTTGATTTATTTGAAACTTGTGAAAAAGATTTATGTTCTCACATTGTAATTGTTGGGCATTTATGCACTGTTACAGACTGTGCCAGACATCCTGTTTCCTCACACACTGCTGCCACCAGAAGATTAACATGGATGGGACAGAGTCAGTGCCTTCTGAGCGTTCCACACGCAGTCAGGGAAGCGGCTACTACCTCCCATCTCCTCACTGGCAGCCACCACCACCACCACCTTCATCTCATTCCAATGATGGTCCCTTTCCTTCATCTCACTCGTATTCTCGACGACATCCCTCGTCAGCTTCTAGTCATTCCCACAGTCGACAGAATAGCTGGCGAGACAGAGGTGGAGATGGTGACCATTCTTTTGCAAGAAGTCGCCACTCTTGTCAAGAATCAGACGTGGAGAATCACAGAGATAGACCTCGAGAGGAACGTATCGAAGTACAGGTGAGACATGATGAACAGATTTGGCTCTGTTCTGATTTGTGAGTTATATTGAAAAGAGACTGTTTCTTTTTTGTCTTAGGTCCCTTCAGGTCTATCAAGAATTCCATAGCATTCAAGGTGTGTGCAGCGTTCCACAACATTGGTTTACATGCAGTAGTCCACAACATTGGTTTACATACAGTGTTCCACAACATTGGTTTACATGCAGTGTTCCACAACATTAGTTTACATGCAGTAGTCCACAACATTGGTTTACATACATGTAGTAGTCCACAACATTGGTTTACATGTAGTAGTCCACAACATTGGTTTACATACAGTAGCCCACAACATTGGGTTTATGTGTAGCATTCCACAGTGTCAACTTTGCATGCAGTATTCTACAACATTGGGTATACATGAAGTATTCCATAACATGCACAGCTTTATTTTTCTGTCCCATTCGAGACACTTAGTTATAGGGCCGAACAAACAAGCCTTACACATTTCTGACCCAACATTTTTGTTGTTGTAGTCCAAGCAGAGGCATGTATCAAACTTGTGTACTAGTTAACTAGGGAAAATTAAGTTCCCAGATAGTGATGACGTCATTCTTTCACAATTGTGTGTGTGTTGTCATTGTTTGAATATCGCCTGACCTCTTGTGTACAAGCTTTCATGCCGTATCTACATTATCTACAGGAAAATAAACCTAGTCGAGTTTGGTATTAAAAGAATTGTCGGGAATTCGCCTATTCAGTCATCTCAAAAGCACAGATATATTACATGTTTCATGAGAACCACTGATTATCAAACTAAGAGCCCCATTTGTAATGGCCGCTCATCAATGCCGAACACATTGCTGCCAGACCGGCTGTACACAGATGACATTCAGTTGGTCGAGTACAGCACGGTTAGCTGGCTGGTGGGGAGCAGCCTGCAGAAAACACCCCTTTCCTTGACCTGCATTCACGGCTTGGCCTCTGCAGCTGTGGGAGAGCTGTAAACTCCCCTGCCTCTCAGAACTAAGTGGCTTGCTCTGAACAGCCGTGCATGGGGAATGTATGCAATATGCTACAGCATTGGAGGTGCACGCAACATTGCACAGTATTGTCAGAACATGCAACGTTCCCAAGATTCATACAGCGTCCTGGAAGTCTGGAAAGGTGATGGGAATATGGAAAAGTAATTTCCAAGGCTGGAAACATTATGGAAAAGTCACTGTTGATTAGTAGAGCCTGGAAATCAAGGCATTCCCCTGAATCTGTCAGAGTAGTAGGCTGACAAGCAATCCCCCCCACCCCCACCCCCACCACCCACCAATTATCTTTCGATGCAGCTTTGTATTATGTGATGTTATTACAATTATTACAATATAACTGACATTACTGAAAATGTAACACACACACACACACACACACACACACATGCACACACACACACACTCACACACACATGCACACAACACACACACACACACACACACACACACACACACACACACACACAGAGGGAAAAAGGAGAAAAACATCAAACTAAGAGAATATTTTACGAATCAAAGGAGAACAGCGCACTAGAAAGCTTGACGAGAAAAAAAAGCAAAAAATCATATTAATCACATTACAGCACAAACAAAATGGCAATATTGGTCTAACTTTTGTAAGAATGAAATATCAAATTATAAAGATTTTCAAAAAGTGTGGGAAAAGTTGAAAACAATGAAAAATGGAATAAACTTGCCAAAATGTCCTGTCAAGCTCCCAAACTCTGATCTCCCTAATGATTTAGAAAGGCTGACGCTTTTGTTGACATATTCGCCAAAAATGGCAGCAAAGATAGTTGATTAACAGAAAATAGACTGCACAGAGAGCAAGAAGAAGTAATACCCACCTACAACAATCCAGGGATAGACTGCACAGAGAGCAAGAAGAAGTAATACCCACCTACAACAATCCAGGCCCTGTATAACCACAACCTGAATGCTCCCATAACAGTTCAAGAAGTAGAAGAATGTCTTGCTTATCTTTGCGGTCGGCTGGGCTATAAGCAACATATCTTATCTTATCTGTCTTGCTAATCTGGGAACCAAAAAAACATCAGTGGGTTTAGATGGTATCATTAATGAAATGTTGTGTCATGTCGCACCTAATGTTAAACGCTTTATCTCAGTGTTCATTCAAAAATGCTGGGAGGATGGCAATTTGCCTTAATTATAGAAGCATTCTATCGTAGTTCCTATACATTAACAAGGAAAACCTCGAAGTAACATAAACAGCTACTGCCGAATTACCCTAATGTCGCATACATCAATTAATCAATCAATCAAGACACTTTATTTTCTTTCATAAGAACTTTGTGTTGTGGTGGGAACACATAAACACATGGCATATGAGTACACAACGTTGAATAATGTAAAATGTGCAAATGCACTCATCCCTGCACATGCCCACAAATTTAAAAACATATAAATAAAGTAAGACTTATTTTTCACATAAAACTAATCAATAACTCTATCCAGCATACACTCCATTATATAACCAGTCAATTTAATAAAATCAGCTGTACGCTAAAAATAAACCGTAAAAACATATACTGGGCAGCGATTCAAAGTCAGCCCTTTCTGCCTTACAATCTTTAAATCCAAAGATCCCTTGTAAGACTGTTACAGAAAGTAATCAATTGATGAAAAGAATGAACGTGACTTCCTGTTGGGTGCCTTCACATTGTGGAATTTCAACAAATGAGGAAGTTGATCAATATTGCAATATTGAACTTTGAAGGCACAACTGCACTGAACATTCTGTTAGACCTATCAGAATGTTATACTTTGATTAATAAGGCATCCTTTAACAGTTTCAAGAGGCTATTGAAAGACACAGATAGTCAATATTATCACAATTGTATACAGTCAAATCCTGATATCCACCCCAAGACTCGGACAAATTGGAAAGTTCGATATCTAGAGAGGTAGTAACTTTAATTCATAGGATGCATTTAAATTCATAGAAAATGTTAAATGTATGTGTCAGGAACCTCTTACAGTCTTAGTGTGTGTCACCTATTACTAGATTGTCCAAGAGCAAAGAATACAGTGTACAAGGCTGGTACAGATATTTCACGATAGATCCAATTCCACCAACATTAGTTAAAGTGTTGAATAATTATGCTTTTCTTTTTCGTGATGCCCACATTTATTATGCAGTCCAGTAGAAATAACTTTCAACAACCCCTCGTACACAAAAAAGAATTACTTACACACACACACACACACACACACACACACACACACACACACACACACACACACACACACACACATACGAACACATGCACACGCAATCCGTCTGTAGAGTGTCATCACTTTAAGTGGGAAGAGGTTGAATTGAAGAAGAACAATAACAACACACACACACACACACGCGCACACACACACACACGCACACACACACACACACAAACAGACAAACATCTGGAAATTTGACTATGATGGAGAGTTACGTAAGAAAGTGGATCAAATTAACAAATTACTAATGAAATCAGCCATAAAAGTAGGAAATGCATACAAATCAACAGTCTTAACTGTGAGAATATTGTAATTTATACTCTGCATGTACTTACACACTCACAAGTACAACCAGGTACACACGTACAGATGCTTTTACATGTGGATGCACACACCCACACCCACTTTCTCGTGCCACCACCACCACCACCCCACATCCACACAAGCACACGTCAGATCATGTCAGCACATAGTAACAGTTTATAGTGTAGAAGTGCATAATATGATTTATTCAATAGCTCCTTGGGTTTGTGGATAAAACTGTTTCTTGTTCTCTGTGTTCTGGATATGAAAAACCGAAAGGTAGTAATTCATAATATTTTGAAAGAGGATGACTATGATTATTCACAATCTTTCTTGCCTTCACTCTTACTCAACATTCCTACATTTCAGTTAGATTAGATTTGCCTGTGTCAAATTCACCATCCTACTGCACATATTTACTGATCTGTTTAAAACATTCTTATTTCTAAAACGTAAAAGAAAATTTCAAAATAGATTGAATGATACAGTGATCAAAAAATCTTCAAAGAAAAAAGAATCTGTGTGGATGTTTTTTTAGTTTTCTTAGAAAATACATCTATGACTGGCACCTTCTGTTAATATGAATGTATCCACTTGTAAGTAACAGTAGAAAACATTTCTGTAAAGGAATTAGCTCCAAACAAAATCACTCTCTGCCTCTCTGGGACTTGCATGATGGCATAAACATTTTCAGCCGAGTCCATGAAAACCTTATTCAGTGATGTTCCACCTAAAATGATCTTTGAATTTCTGAAAGAGATTAACATTTTTCATCTGATCTGAGATTTTACAGTAGAAAGATTTTAACAAAATTTCAGGTGTGTTTATAGAATAGAATTTGTATTTTAAAGGGTTGTGTGAATGAATGACTTGTGAGTTGACTTCAGCGTGGTAACAGGCCTAATATGGCCCTTTGCGGTTGGCTGGGCTGTAAGCAACATTACCTTACCTTACTATTTTTTACATGCATTCATATATATATGTTGAAATGGTGAGTGGGCAGCATGGTGCGTGTTCTCAGAGACTGTTGGTTTTTACTAACTAACTAAGCAAAAACACTTAACAGCAGACTCCATGAAGTCCTTGTTCAAAGATGTTCCACCAGATATAAACTTGAGTTCGAAAAGAGATAGATATTCTCCATTTAAGATCTAAGATTTTGTGGAAAATAGATAGTTTTATGGCATTTTTGAAATAATGGTTTATTAGTTTTAAGGCATTTTTGAAATAACGGTTTATTGTTGCCTTTAGAAAAGAAATGCCCAAACAAACAAGTAATGTTATGTATATGGAATCAGTTTTGATGATGTGATAGTCCTGACTGATCATGTGCTGACTTTGATCATGTGATAGTCCTGACTTTGATGATGTGATAGTCCTGACTTTGATCATGTGATAGTCCTGAAATGGTCATTGGCGTTTGGCATGGCTGTAAACAACTTGAAATTGGGTAATCTTAGAATGATAGGTTTATTCTTATGGTTTGATTAATATTTTCTTAAATTGATTGTTTTACCAGTTTTCATGAAATTGGGTAATCTTAGAATGATAGGTTTATTCTTATGATTTGATTAATATTTTCTTAAATTGATTGTTTTACCAGTTTTCATGAAATTGGGTAATCTTAGAATGACAGGTTTATTCTTATGATTTGATTAATATTTTCTTAAATTGATTGTTTTACCAGTTTTCATGAAATTGGGTAATCTTAGAATGACAGGTTTATTCTTATGATTTGATTAATATTTTCTTAAATGATTGTTTTACCAGTTTTCATGAAATTGGGTAATCTTAGAATGACAGGTTTATTCTTATGATTTGATTAATATTTTCTTAAATTGATTGTTTTAACCAGTTTTCATGAAATTGGGTAATCTTAGAATGACAGGTTTATTCTTATGATTTGATTAATATTTTCTTAAATTGATTGTTTTACCAGTTTTCATGAAATTGGGTAATCTTAGAATGACAGGTTTTATTCTTATGATTTGATTAATATTTCTTAAATTGATTGTTTTACCAGTTTTCATGAAATTGGGTAATCTTAGAATGATAGGTGTATTCTTATGATTTGATTAAATATTTTCTTAAATTGATTGTTTTACCAGTTTTCATGAAATTGGGTAATCTTAGAATGATAGGTTTATTCTTATGATTTGATTAATATTTTCTAAATTGATTGTTTTAACCAGTTTTCATTTATTTACTTACAATTTGTTGTGTGTTCTGGGGTGTAGGTGATACCTCAGGACGACAACTGGGGCGATAACACCACAGCCATAACCAGCAACACCAGTGAAACTGGATTTTCCATGGATGTCATGAACAAGCTTCCCTCTCAAAAAGACTTCACTCCTCGGGAACGTTTCAACTGTGTGCACTATTTGGGAACGACAGTAGCAGTCATCCTATCATTATTTGGTTTTCTGTCTCCAATTGCCATGGTGATTCTTCCTCGGCTGAATATCATTGACTGGTCCTATGGACCCAGTGGAAGATTGCTTCAGTCTGCCTGTGCCCCTGAATTTTGAAGGCCTGCTGATCTCCTTTGCCTTCAAACTGCTGATTCTCCTCCTGGGAACGCTGGCTGTGTTTTTTTTCCGTCAACCTAAAGCCACCATGCCACGCATGTTTGTATTCCGTGCCATCGTGTTGTTCCTTGTCTTTGTCCTGACCTTTGCCTTCTGGCTGTTTTATGGTGTGCGCATTGTGCGGGAGAAGCAGACAGGCTATCACGGCATTGTTCTGTTGCAGACAGCCTTGTGGATGGACTGCTCTTCATTCATTATCTTGCACTGGTTTTGCTTGAAATAAGACAACTCCAGCCCCAGTTTGTGGTAAGAGTCACTCGGTCTCCTGATGGAGTTTGCCGGTGTTACAGCATTGGACTTCTCTCAGTACAACGAGCAGCAGTGACCATCTTGGAACATTATTATCGAGATTTTCCAATGTACAACCCCTACTTAGACATGGTGGGTCGCCGGTCAGGCAAACACAGCTTGACTGGATTCAAGGTGTATGATGTTGACAGCAATGAACAGAATCAGTCTTCCAATCAGGAGCGATCTCGAGCGGTGTTTGCTGCTGCTGCCCGGCGAAGAGATTCAGGTCACAATGACAGGTTTTATGATGAACTGGAGTATGAGAGAAGGGTGAGGAAACGCAAAGCCAGGCTGCTTGTGGCTGCCGAGGAAGCATTTACACACATCAAACGTTTGCAGGATGAACAGGGTGAGTTGAGAAGAGAGTGAATTTATGTGAGATGCCTTAGTCAGTGTGTGTAAGGCTGCTAATGCATAATGTTGACTGTACTTGTCTAGTACCACACATAACTCAGACGAAAAGACGGCATCCAGTCAGAATGGAGTAGGAAAGGCTGGTGGTGTCATTATTTACAGTGGAGTCCAGTCAAACACAGGTCTGAACAACAATAATTGGATTTACATTAGCTGATTTTTGCGTTCCTGACCATCACTGCATTTTTGTGTTAAGATCACTTGCCCTAGGTATCGGTTGAACACAATCTCGATATCATAATGAGTTAATTTGTATGTTACCAACAAGCAAGGTGTTCTTTTACCAATCTCTTTAACTTGCTGGGTCCAAAGAAAATCTGAAATGAGGAAAGGAACATGAACAGTAATGTTTGTTCGTTTCTCCAACTGGAGTATACATGTCAGGAGCAGGAAATGTGACTGAGTTTGGAACATCTTGTGGGGGATGTCTCCTTGTTAGTTCTGGGTGCTCTGCATTGGCATTTCTGCTACAGTGCCAGGCAATTTGGTGTTAATGTAAGCAGCATTCATTTGGAGTTACTGGCATGACATTATCTCATGATGGGAACTAGAGTTACCCTACTCAATCACCACTTCCTGCTCCCTGCCTCATTTAAGTTTGCTTTTGAACCAACCAAACCAAGATTACCTGTTTGTTTCTGTTTGTCAGTGTGTTTGCAAGATCAAAGAGGCTGTAATACTTGTTTTAGTAGTTATTGCTATGAACATGCAGAGGTACAGGGTATACGAAGTAAGGGACAAAGTCAGAGATGAGAAACAGTTGACTTAAGGGGAGACTGGAGTAGTAAAGCACCTGGGGATGCTGATTGAGAGTTGCTTATCCGTGAAGGAACAGGTTGCACAGTCAAGATCCAAGGCCAACAGGATTGATGGTGTTGCCTGCAGCAACGAGCAACAAGACTACTAGCCTCTCTGAAGGATTAACCAAATCAATAAAGAGTAAGGATTTTGAAAAGTTCTTCCAAGTTTACTAGGGATATGAACGTTGTTGAGGTGATATAATTGAGGTCTACAAATACCTGCATGGCCTGTAGGATGTCCAGCGGCCAGTTTGAAGCTGCCCATAGAATAGATCTATGGGGGAACGCCCTGAAGCTCCAGACAACCCCTCTGTAGGCTCAATTTGAGGAGAGCTTATCTCACACTACATTGTTTCCTTATAATAAAACAGAATGCCAGATGGCATGGTGACTGTTCCCAGTGTTACTGCCTTCAAGAGCTGATTTGACCATCACTGGAGAGGTTCGCCCACCATCTGTTCTCCAGCGTACTGGTCATGAAGACTGTATAGAGACTGCAGGGCTTCTGAAAACGCAAAAAATTGCGTACAGTACGCATTAAAACTCTACGGGATGCACTGGGTGTCCGTGTAAGGGGTCCCCAGGGACCCCTTCAAATTTTGGTGAAGTCAGACATAAAGTGAGAAAAGACTGCCTTCAACATCGTAAGTTGGGTGCCGTAACATCGTAGGTCTGCTACACTTCGGACCGAACCCATCCCTTTTCAAGTTTGAACAGTAACAAAGCGAGTAGGGCAGCCTCCTAACAACATACGTCGGTCACTTTTGTCGTCTGCTGAGGCTGACTGACTAAGCTTAACGCTAGGCCACAGCCTCGTTTTCAGTTGACCGAATTTTCCTACTTTGAGCCATGTGATGTCACGATGACGCTTTTCATTTTCCCGGCAGGAGAGAGGCATTTCTGCGAAGCCTTTGTTTCCAACATGTCTCTCGAAGCGTGGTTAACAAAATCATCGTCGTAAAAGCGAAAAAGCGTAGCAGAGGAGAAAGATCGAGAACGGATACAACTTTTGATGTTTATTTTGTTGTTTTTATTGTGACGATGTGTCTGTGACAACTGCAGTGCGCGTGCAGGGATGCAATTTTTTAACGGATATTTTGTTGTTTTTATTGTGGTGTAGGGACCCCTTAATGTTAGCCTGCGACCCCTTAAAAATCTGATGATGGGGTCCCTGGACCGGAAAGATTTTCACCCCAGCAGAAGCCCTGGAGACATTATATAACTTAGTTTTCCCTGCCTGCCATGCATGTCACTAAAAGACTAAGTAGTTTGTATTGGATTTGTTGCTGTGGTTGTTGTTTGTTTCGGTGGTGGTGAGGGGATATTGGTTGAATAATGAACAGACCCCCAATGGATTCCAATGTCATACAAAGCAAGACGAGGTTATTTTTGGTTTGCAAAATGCTCCTTATTTCCACAGGGCTGTGTTCAGTAGATAGCTGAAATGGATATGATGGTGACGTGAATCTGCCCCCCATCCTACTTTTTTGACAGTTTTACTAGTGTTGCAGGATATTTTCTTGAGAATTTCCAACATCATTGGGACTTCAAGACATGAGACTTCTGTTTGCCTGCTTACAAATTTGATTGTATATTTGGCTAAATGGGAATGTGCATTTGATGTTCCGTGTGTATTGTTAATGTTATTTTCCCTGTCCCTCCTTTACTTTCCTGTTCCCCACTCCTCATTTTTCTCCTCTTTATGTTGTCTGTTCTTTCATTCTCCGTGTGTGTGTGTTAGTATACATGTGTGTGTGTGTATTACACTTTATGTATCATGCATGCAGGCATGTTTCAGGCTTTTTGGTTTTTGGTAATTACCTGTATTTTACTGATTCAGAAGCCAAAATACTGACAAAAATATGAGCAATCGATACTGTAAACTGAACTGACCAGACATTGAGTTGACTGTTTTGATATGGTATACATGCTATTTAGCGATTGTTATGATCAAGCTAGTACTACTATTAGTTTTGTTTGACCCACTTGCCTTAACAAAGTTTTTTGTACTGGTTTTAAAAACGCCGAGTACAATCACTGAATCAGTGTGTATGTGTGTGTATGTGATTGTGAGCGCATGTGTGTATATGTGTCGCATTTGTTTAGTTTGTGGCTTTGGATGGTGGTTAGGGGGGGGAGGGTGAGGGGATGCGCATTTCAGTTTGTGCACATTTCAGTGTAGTTGCTTTGAAGCTGAATCAAGCATAAACATTTGAGGAAACAACACTCTGGGCTGGTAAACCTTTTTTTCAAAAAAGAATTTGTAAGCATCTAGATCATTTCACCTAGTTTGACTTGTCATCCCATGAAAAGAAGGCACTGTGTAGCTGGAATCAATTTTTCTTTTTCATCTCAGTGTCGTTCAAAAACAGCTTTTATGTAATATGATGGGTATGTGAAGTCATGGAAAACATGTTGGTCTATGTAATCCTCATCTAGTTGGTAATTGATGACACAAATGTCTTTGGTGATTATTAACATCATGTTTTGTTTCATTGGTTTTGTGGTTGTTGTTGAGGATTGTAGTGACTGAGTGAAATTTAGTGGTCTAATGGGTATAGTTTGTGGCAGTAATTTTCTATCATTAGTTACCACCAACTCTATAAAAATGCAAACACAGACCAGGTGTTTTTTGCAGTTTCACATTATAGACTTTGTGATGCTTTGAACAGTAAAATTACAACTGAAGAACATTAAAAAGTATTTTTTGAAAATTAAATCCAGAAATGACATGTCTTTGAGAATAGGTCTTAATGTTAAAGATTCATGTTGATCTGTCAGTTTTTGAAACAAGTCCTAAGTGATGAAGCACTGGTTCAGTGGCAGGGAAATCTTTTTAATGATTTAATTGTGTAACTCATTAAGGTTTATGACTAAACATCATGTGCCTGTGCTGCAGGTCCAACCATTCCCATGGATCCTATGGAAGCTGCCCAGGCCGTCTTCCCCTCCATGGCACGAGCTTTGCAGAAATACCTGCGAATCACACGCCAACAGCCCTGTTACACCATGGAAAATGTGCTAGCTCACCTGGCTACCTGTATTTCCTATGACCTGGCTCCCCGCGCCTTCATCGCTCGCTACCTGACACAAGGGGCTGTGATCATGAATGAGCATAGCAGTGGCGCTATAGACCGCTGGGTGATTGTGTGTGAACAGAACGTGGTCAGGGAAGTGGAGGAGGGCGCAGAGTTCCAGCTTCGTCATGGTGATGTGTCACTGCTATGTTGCATCCGAAAGTTGCCGCATTTCAGCATGACGGAGGATGTCAGGGACCCTAAAAATAACAAGTTTGTATTGAGACTGAATTCAGAAACCTCTGTTTAGTGGCAGAGTTTACACCCAGATTTTATGCCAGAACATCACACATGTACTTGCCATTGAAGAATCTGTCATGTATGCTTCATTTTCACCCAGTTTTGAATTTTTATTAGCTTTTGTCGGATGCTTTTTCAGTTTTTGATTACAATATTTTTTTTCTATTCTTCAGAACACTAAAGTCATCGAGGTACATCATTGATGATGAAAGATTACATCAGTTTATTATGTGCAAAAGTTCTCCAGTTTGTTTAACAAATTTTTTAAAAAGTTTTTATTGTGACTCCACGGAATAAGGTGGACAAACGAATCACAAGACAAAACACGACGTGTTTCGACCTCTTAGGTCTTCTTCAGGCAAGATGACAAACACTCAGGACAATGAAAATGAATGCGGTTTTCATTCAACATCCATCTTGCGCAGGATCCGACAAAGAGAAGGGGATTGCTGGTTCTTCATTTTCCTTGTCCTGAGTGTTGTCTTGCCTGAAGAAGACCTCATAGGTCGAAAGGCATAGTGTTTTGTCTTGTGATTCGTTTGTCCACGTTTTTCAGTGGAGTCGTAATAATTACTTTTAAAATTTGTTTAGATCTCTGCCTGCAGTCACCTGACTTTGCAACCAACTCCGTTTGTTTAGTCAGGAACTGCTTGTGCTGTTTACAGTTAGCTCTATAGACTACAGTAGAACATTTGCCTGTTGTAGACCTAAATTGGGGAACTTCGGCCTGTCTTTGGTTTATAGATACCAGACAGTCAGTCTGCAAGTAAAATTGCCTACTGACACATTGATTTTGTGATTTAATTTATTTTATTGCAACACATACAGGGCACACTGTAATGCGTCATCTTCATGGTCCTGATGCAAGCCAGGTTTGTTCGTCATGTGTTTGCTGTGTATAAAATAATTCAGATCAAGTTACGTTGATGCATGCGTTCAGAAAATTGTTCATTAGAAAAAAAAAAAGGTTTATCTTACAGATCTTTGCCTCATTGGCTGAATGCCAGTGTCAAAAGGTAACCTTGGTTTGACTCTTTGACATAACCACCGTGGGTAAACAACACGAACACCACAGAACACGCAGCGTGCACCGGCTGATAGGCTGGTGTCATTGGATCTAATAACATTGACAGCACCGACATTCCACATATTGTCTGTTGTCTGTGCATGTGTGTGTGTATTTTTCCTGAATGGTGGTGAAGTTCCGCTGTACAGCAAATAGAGTATCAAAGATAATTTAACTTTTATTTGTATTTTATAGTGTCTTTGGGTTGCAGAGAGTGTATAATGGGCTGCAATACACAGGCAGGTTATCATTGACTGTATATATATATTTTCCTTGTGATTGTGCAGGGGATGAATTGGATTGACTCTGGATCAGTAGCTGGAAGTGGAACTGAAAGTGTGAAGGGTCAGCCAGGAGTCTGCAGTGGATTGTGTTTCGTATTTGTCCCTAGAATGATAGATGAAGAATTGTCTAGAGCATTAATTAGTTTATGAATAGACCAAAGAGAGGGTTAACAGAAGGCTGGAGGGCAATGCCAAAGATCTGACAGGGTTTTAGTTCCTAATTTTGTTGGAAAAGTTAAATTAGTGAATTATTTAAATATATCAGTCACGGTTCTTCAAACTCTCATCTGTGGATCACTCTAAGAGTATGGCTGAAAAAAGGCATTAAAAAGTTACTGAAATAGTTCTAATCTGATTTTTTTTAATCCACACCGAGGATCCAGGATGAATTGTATTAGGCTTGTGTTGCCTTGCCAGGCTCAGACAGGGCCTATACTGGAATGCTGTAGAGGCACTGACATACCAAGAAAGGAATGTATGTATACATGCTTTTCATGTGGCACTTGTCTACTGAGCAGATAGCATTAACAAACATGATTGAATGCAATACATTTTCAAAACAACAATATTGTGAATCATAATAATGGCGATTGTTTAGATTCTTTAGCAATTAACTGAGGATTCTGGGCGACTATTTAGATTCTTTAGCAATTAATCAAGGGTCTGGGCCATTGTCTAGATTCTTTAGCAATTAAATCGAGAGTTCTGAGACATTTTTTTAAAAAAAACTGTAAGGAGCCTTGTTGACAGGAAATGGAACAGAAGGAAATTATGATGATCATTGTTTTATTATTTCTGTTGTTGTTGTCTTCCAGGAATGACTTGTTTTACACGGTCCACTCTCTGGTAACCCTTTCAGTCTTTCTCCACCCTCTGTCATTACTTTTTTTTTAGTATTGTTATGTCCCATTGATTGCTTGGTCCATGACAACATATCCAAATTTATTCAGACATAGAAGTACAGGCTGCAGATCAGAATTAACAACCAACCATACCCACTCCTGCCTGCACCTGCATTCAGAGTAAAATGTTGTTTGTCTGTCAAGTCAACAAGGACCACTTCAGTCATCTTGGTGTTGAGGGGGGAGGGAGACAATTTGTGGATATATGCAGGTGGCTGATCAAGCTGATGCATGCACGGAATGTGCGGTGACAGCTTGGACAGGCAATGTGGTGGACGCCCTCTTGATTGCTGGCACAGGCTTTCCTTGCCTGTCACTTTGGTTGCACAGCAGCTGTCTTGCTTTCTTCACATGAATTGTGCTCTGGAGCCATGTTCCTCTAACGTGGGCAGTCTTCTTTACTTGAAGACCAGGACACCCGTTTTAGGTGAAAGCTGTCCGTGGGAAAGGGCATGGATTGTTAAAAAAAACCCACACAAGCTCACTGCAGAGATCCAGAATGCCAGAACTCCTTGAAAGAGCATGTCTGCATGTCAGTGCTGACCTAGGAAGGCATGAAAAAACAAAACAAATCCAGAATAACATGCCAAGGAATTGAACCCCAAAGACGGGCAAAGTGTTTTGTTCCTGGCTGTGTGGAGGTGAACTGGTATCCAAGGTTCATGCCCTCATTCACCACCTGCTTGACATTTTTTTTATGAAAGGCTGCCATTGCATCAGAGGTTCTGCAGAGGCAGACACAGACACTGAAGCAGGCAATGGCATGGCTGTCGGAATCTCATGGAAGCTAGGATAAGTCGGTGGATTTCATTAACAGGCAGCACAGCACCAGTCGGGGCAATACCATCATCACCAACTGTCAGAAGGCCATGAAGGGATTTTGCCAACATGTAGGAGAGCCAGTTGCAGAGACATTTCAGCTGAATTCTGTTCCAGCTCTCATTCACTGGAAGGCATTACTGGCGTTGAAGGGCTGTATGAGCCCAGAGAAATGGAAACGCTAGCAGAAGAATTATCCAGCACCACCGACATGAAATTCCCCAGGCCTTCTGCTTGTGACTCAAGTGCCTGAGACTGAGAGTGTGCAGGAATAGAACTCGCCCCTGATGTTGGCAGCCTGTTGTCAAACGACAAGCAGACCCAAAGCAGAAAGGTGGCTGAAGTCAGTTGTTAGTGTGTTGCAAGGAATATCAACTGCAGGGGATGACCAGACCAACTGCTGAGGAATTTGGAGGACAGCTCAGTATTCGTTTGCTGACAAACCTGAATTTATAGTGTCATATTCAGCAGGTCTCCTGAAGGGATGACCCATCTAGGGTTGCGGAGAAAAGCATTCAGATATTTTGGGTGTGATGGAGGTTGAGGAAGACAGAAAGTCTGTTTCTGCCTCATTCCTGTAGATGCTGGGCATGACTGAGGGTGAGGTGGATAGGAAGTCTGTTTCCCCTTCACCCCTGTGGACACTACGCGTGACAGAGTTGGAGATGGGATAAGAAGTATGTTCCTGCCTCATTCCTGAGGAGGCCCAAAGATCATCCATGCAATCCTCTTCCATTACATAAGTGCTTTACCTTAATGGTTAAGGCTGTTGCCCGTGCATTCCATTGGGCTTCACATGGGGCATCTGACTTTTTGTCCAATGGCCATGGGAGCTGACCTCAAAGGCCATGAGTCCTCCCAGAAGAACTGTACCAAACGCTACATTAGAGCCACACCAGATTACCTCCAAATTTTGGGTTTTGGGTTTTTCAGGCATGCCTACCCCTAAATTGCTCTTTCAGGGACACACATGTTCAAAATCAGGGACAGGACACAATTTTCAGGGACACCTAACTATTCGGCAAATTATTGGTCATCAGACAGAAGCAACACAAAAACATCAAACTAAAATAAAAAGCATGAAAAACAGCTTACCTTTATTTACACTAAGTACAAATACAGTCCTTTTTGTACTAATGAGACTGAGAGGGCTGAAGAGACCTGTAGTAGGCACTCTTCAGATCAGCCAGGTCAGCCTCTTTGTACTGTCTCTCTAGTGCACCCTCGGACCTGGACTTTGCGAAACTGCTTGGCTATTTCCGAATCGGGAAACATGACTTTCACTGCTTTGCTGAGTTTGTCCAACGTTGCGACCGGCAAATTTTGTTCCAAAACAATGTCCACCATCATCACTTCAGCACGAATGACGGCTGTAGATTCCTTCTTTGTGGCCGAAGTTGACACTCCACTGTTAAAAAATCCAGTGATTTTTTTATTCTGTCGCTGTGCTTCAGAAATTTTTATGTTCGCTTTATGCTTGTCAGTTTGTGTGTGCCGCCGACAGTCGTCTTTTCCACCGGATTTGATGGAGAAATCACATGCACAAACTTCGCAGAAAGCGAACGTTTCTCCTTTCCTCCCTGGCTTGATACAAGGCCAGAACTCTGTATACTCCTGTCGAAACGTCTGGCTGCGTTTGACTGCGCTTAAATTCTTTGGAGATGAATCAGAATCGGTGAAAACTTGTTTTCGCTTGTTCGACGCCATTGTTGAAGCAGGGGGTAGAAATGACCGCGCCGCGCATGCGCGATGGACATTCGCTTCCGTCTTGGCGCCAGCCTGAGACTTTGAACCGGATCCTAGCGAAATAAACGGTCATTTTCGCGAACTTTTAATTTTCCGGGACGCGAACGCAAAACCCGTATTTCCGGGACGCCCTGCTCATTTTCTTTATTTTCAGGGACAAATACGGCTACAGCGGGACGGTAGGCATGCCTGGTTTTTTGGTGCATTGTGTGTCTTTTCATGGTCTTATCAAGAGCTCCAAACCTGGTGATGTGATGTTGCATAATAGCAGAGATAAAGCGAAAAAAAACACTTGTGGCACAGAGCAAGATTACCTATGTGTTTGGAGCAACAGCGGAACATCCGGCTTTAACCATCTGTGCTGAGAAAGAGGATATGTTAAGGAAAGGAAGGGAGGGTAGGCTACCTCTGTACACTTGGCTGATACTCTTCCCTGCTGTGAAAGATGCTGGCAGCAGGGAGAGGGAAAACGTCTGCCTTCCTCATTACACTGATTTATGGCCTGCTCTGCCATGTGGGAGGGGAGAGGCTAGGACGGTCAGATAAAGAGCGCACTACACCAGGCTTACTACTGGAAGTCTGGTTTGCTCCAAATTATGAAGAGCCCTGCGAGGCAGTTTTCAAGCAAGGAATGACTATTTTTTGTAAATGTGTGTTTTTATGTTTTCTGTTGAATACTATTTGATGCTGCTAACAGCACTTATACATTACAACTTGAACTTGAACCATTGTGAGTTATGTGACTATAGAAGTACTCGTGTGACTTCTGCCATTGTTTAAAAACTTCAAGTGGGCATTTCTCAAATCTGCCATTTTGGAGATGAACCGGTGTGCCTCTGAAGTAGCGCAAAGGTCACAGTGATAATCACCTCTGCCAAAGGTCACAGTGATAATCACCTCTGCCAAAGGTTACAGTGATAATCACCTCTGCCAAAGGTTACAGTGATAATCACCTCTGTCAAAGGCTACAGTGATAATCACCTCTGCCAAAGGCTACAGTGATAATCACCTCTGTCAAAGGCTACAGTGATAATCACCTCTGCCAAAGGTTACAGTGATAATCATCTCTGCCAAAGGTTACAGTCATGATCATCACCTGAAAATTAGGGGGTCAGACTTGGTGCGAAAAAGCTGTTTCCAAATTTTCAGGGGTCACAAAAATATTTATGGGGTCACACTTTATAAAGTTCTGCTTGTAAATATACTGAAAACCACACACAAAGACACAAGCGCATTCTGACTGGATCACACACATAAGTACACAAAGAATTGGTCAGAAATGGATAAGATACTATCAACAAAGTTAATAAAAACACTCAAGGCTATGCTAAGCATTGTTTAGATTCGTGTTCCAATGTTAATAAAATGTTAACTAAAAGAATGAATGTGAACACCTCCACTACGTGTTCCAATATTAATAAAATGTTAACTAAAAGAATGAATGTGAACACCTCCACTATTAGGATTTTAACAGTGAAACATGATATGTGGGATGTCCCCTGCGATTATCATCACAGAATTTACAGACCGTAAGCCAATTCTGTCAGTTCTGAAACATTTTATAATTTGATCTTATTCCAGTTGCCTTGCAATGATCATCAGAAGCCCGGTGACAAACAAAAAGAGAGTGATGAATATTGTGGGACCTTTCACGAGTCAATGTAGGTCGGCCACTCTTGCACCGTGCACTACACATTTCTACATCCAATATGGAGCCATTTTGGTAATCTGAATCGGTCGTGTTGCATAGATCGCTTGACTTCTGTTAGATTCGCTCTCCGGCAAGCCACAGAGAACTGTCGAGATTTTGTCTCTGCTGAGAACTCTTGGTTTTGTTTCTGAAAAGGCGAAATACATATGGTGTTCTATGCTGTTTGCGCTTGGCTGAATCACGTGATCTTATGGACCAATCATAGACTGAGTTGTTTAAATTGATGACGCTTGTTGGTTTTCAGCAGAGAAGAGGTCTCAAGTGGTTGTCGATCGATGGAGAACATTCTAAAATGTTGCGGAAAGTTATTTTTTTATTGACTTCAGTCAAGGCGGATCGAACGTAAGTGCTTTTAGTTTTACATAATGTGCTCCTCAAAGTTGCAATGTGTACAGGAGAAAATCATTGCGTTGGTAAATTTTGGTACTGGACTGAATTCCAATGTGTTATTAAACTTGTGCATCAGAGTTTTATGCATCACAATGCATCACATTTATGCATAGAAATTATCACAGGGGATTAGAACATCTTGCCTGTGAAAAGACAACCCTGACTTTTAGTGGGCAGCAAGGTATCCAAGGCTAATGACCAGGAGATGAGCCTGACTTTTAGTCAGTGTGTGTCTGTTTGCACCTGAAGGATCTCAACTCACAAGCAAGGTGAAGGGCTTCCTTCCTCATTGCACCCCATAGGGGAAAAACTCTTCACAAAGTAGAGGAAAGCTTAGTGGCAAACGGATGCTGTTCATACAGGCAAGCTCAAGTCTGGCTTGAGAAATGTGTTCTGGTGGTCAGGTGAACAAGCAGATAAATTCTGGCTGTACGACATCTAGGCTCATACAGGGCAGATCTCCCAACTTATTGTTGGCTCAGGAGCAACATCGTGCTCAGAGTGTTGTAACAGACCCATGTCAGGGCCTCCAGTTCACAGGAGACAGTTTCCACATAGCACTGTGACAGAACAGCCACAGATGGATATAATGGCTTTTACAGTCACAGAACTACTACCAGACCTGGAGACTTGGGTAGACCTAGTCATTAGTTCTACAGAGGACTTGGCAAGAATCCTGGCATGACCCCCCCCCCCCCCCCCCAGAACCCCCTGACTGACCCAGAAAGGCAGGGTGCATGTGTGTGAATTGCAAGTGCTTCAATGAACACGCCAAAATGTAGGGTAAACACTTTAGAAGGCTTAGCTCACTAAGTTGAAAAGTTTTGTGCACCTTAGATAATAAGTATGCAGGAAAAGAAAAAAGAGAAAGGTGTGGACACATCCCTTACCAAGTCAGTGAACAAGAGGTTAGACAAACCGTCAGGTGGAAAGTTCAAAGGTAGGATGGAAAAGTACCAAAGACCAGAGTAGCTCCTTGTTCTACCTGCAGAGTGAAGGAGCTGGAGATGGGTGTACTGTGCTAATGTAGGACTTTGAAGGGAAAGGAACGTCCAGAACAAAAGTTTTCCCAGTGCCAGTCATTGAAGGATTTTTTTTTTCTGGGCCATCTGGAAATGCAGTGCCAAGAATTTCCTCTTTCTGCCAGTGTGGTCCATTCTCATGTCTGTGTCACAGAAAGTCTTTACTCGTTTTCTCTCTTCTTTCAATGCATGGCATGCTAACTTTTTGTTTATCGTGATCTGGTGACTACAAAGGAAGACTACCCACTGCTCAGATGAATATCAGTGGTCAGTTCTGCTGGGTGTATTTGCAAACATGGCCTTTTCTTTAAAAAACAAAACTATATATTTAATCATAATTTAACTCATTTTTGTAAATAAGGGAAATGATTAAATGTCTTGCACTGCCAACATGGCCTAGTGTTTAGAGTAGTGAAGCCGATATGTCGTTGATTGTTTTATACTGTGTAGATAGTTTTTCTATATGTTGTTGATTGTTTTACACTGTGTAGATAGTTTTCTTTTATGTTTCTTTTTCAGGACAGGACAGTGTGGTCTGAAACTGAACAAAGAAGTATAAATATATCCAGCGACATGTCTCCTTAATTTCATCAGTTAGTCAGCACAAGTACTTCTAAAATTGTCATGTCATCACCGATTATCGTGGTTATGCTCGTAGATCTGTATATTTTCCAGACTGTGAAGAAAAGTGGATCTGGAAATAAAACTTGTGGTTCCCTCTTCACCATAATGAATAGTGTATGGATGGAGTTGGGAGGAATAAGATTGTTGCCATCATCTGTTGACATTCCACTGGAAATTCAGTGAAACATTCCTATGATCTTGATATCTACTTGTATATATGTTCTCTGAAAAAAAAAGTGTGCTGTATTCTCCTTGTATAATTTTGTTTCAGTTAAGCAGATTCATCCCAGAGTCAAAACTTTAAGAATGTCCTGTATACTCCTTAAAAAAGGTCAAGCAAAAGGACTGCAAATCTTAAGATTTTTTTGGATGTAAAAAACTGATAAGTTTTGCAATCTCCTTTTTACCTTTTTGTCCGTCAATAGCAAGTGCCTATGTAGACATAATTTTATTGAATAATTAAAGGCCAAAGAGAAAGGGGTCAAATGTTATTACTAAAAGGATCATCGCCAAACTGGTGGTGAGAGCTATTCCAACATGTTTTACTTTTCAACAACACCATTGGCCTGAATAGAGGGTTGGACTGGCTTCGGTGTGGGAGCAATCAGTCTGTTGAGCCGATGTTATTGGATCACTCTCAACTGAACCCCGAGGGTGTTCTCAAGGGCAACCAGGGCCTGGCAACGCAGAACAATGCCACACACCATAGACGCCTTTGTCCAAGCATTGCCCATGTCCGTTCCACCAGATACTGGGGGATCAGGCTGGCCAGTCTAGGTGGGCAATATTGTTGGCCCAGGTTATGTTCCTGATGGCAGCTACTGTATCAGTTGGGGCATAATCATCAACATGAATCCCGCTTCTTTTTGCCTTACTGTGGGATCATACAATGAGCGATTAGTGTTCAAGTAGTGATCAGCATTACAAAGTATCCCGCTGGAGAATCACAGGGTGTGTACTTCCACCACCCCAGATGCCAGCTGCACGATAAAACTCACACCATTACAACCATCATGTGCAGTGACAGGATAGTCTGCAAATCTCTCTTCAGGTTGTCTCCACATGTGTTAATGTCCATTGTTGAAGCCAGTGCAACCCTGGACTCGTCCACAATTACAATGGCCACTGGCGCAGGCACAAACCTTGATGCTGTCTGCCTAATTCAGGTCTTGTTGCTTGATGTTTAGTGAGGAGTAGATTTGCCAGTAGACAATGCTTGTTTGGAAGATGAGTACCATTACTATTAGAAATATTAGCATTACTATTGACAATAATTATGAGGAATTCCCCCCCCCCCCCCCCCCCTTCTCTTTTTTGAATAGCTCCTGAAAAGAAATCCTTTAGTAACATGTGTTTAGCAAAATGCGTTATGTCTTTTCTATATGAGAATACAAAATTAGTGATTTGAGAAATGGGATACAGTATAGAAATGACATTGACAAATGAGTCATAATCCAAAGAAATGTGGTTAATGCTGCATCCAATCGTCATCAAACCACCCACACCCCCCTCCACTTTCTTTTTCTCAGATTCAAATCATTTATTCATGCATAGGCCATTGTTCATAATGAATGGGCATGTAGAGCAATATTTAACATTGACATTAAAAAGAAAAATGAATAACTGAACAGGAGACCAAAATGTGTGGGTAATGAATTCTTCATTTTTCAAAGACTTGGCAAAGTGAATGTGACAAAAATGCTGAAGCCCCCACCAAGCACTCGCTGTGTGTCTGTCTCTGTCTCTCTCTCTCTCTCTCTCTCTCTCTCTCACACACACACACACACACAATCACATTTACACAAAATAATCCATACACCGTTAGGCTCAAACTTGCATGCACACAGAATATTCTAAAACTCATGCATAGAGATCTGCCAACTCCAAGTGCCATGGACTAAAAATTCAAACAGCTGTAAGTATGCTATTTCATAACTTAAAAATTCTTGCAAGTAAATCTGGCACAACTGTAACATCAGGAATGCACATACTTCAGAACATTGCCTACAAATTAAACATGTGAATTAAAATAAATAAACTGAAGAATGAATGAATTAATGAAAGAATAAACATCACAAAAGCCACAGGCAATTAGGATATAAACCTTTAAGCTACAAGTAAAGACAACATGAATTAACAGAGTGTTTTCAAGATTCGGTGTTACGCCGTATGTTGAAAAAAAAATCTCCAGGTAAAGCTTGGGACCTCCAAGCACCCATGTAAACATAGTATTTTTCTAGTCACACATAATTTACACATGTCACTATAATAGTTTATTAGTCGAGTATGCTTTTCAGGTAAAAACAATTGACAATTTGACAATGAACATTGGTATTATTTTACAAAAATTTGAATGCTGTTCGTATTGGACTTATCTCATGAAAATACATACATGAGACTTTTCTCCCCTCCTCCCTCTCCCTGCCCCATTTCCTCACTGCATGTCTTTTATTTCTAGGCAAAATCGCATTTTGTTCATGTCTAAAGAGGGAAACAAATGCTTTTGTTCACTGTGTTTCACACCTTTTAACACATATTACACATGACATAGCATTTGTGAAATAGTAATGTCAAATGTTTTTTATCCCTTTGCATTTCTCTCAGTTAATTTGTTTATCTCTATGACTTTTTTAAAAATAAATTTTTCTACATAGGTAAGAATGATATGTTGAATAGTGACTTGAGTACACCTTTGTGAATCTCTCTCTCTCTCTCTCTGTTGTTCTTAAATGCAAAAACGGCCCGTCTGCCATGAAAGCAATGGCAGCTAAAGGCACTGAACAGCGCCATTTCTTCTACCAACTGTATCGCTCAGTTGTGCTCAGTACAGCACAGTCTGAGCGCAATCTTCTTCAATCAGGAAGAATTCAAAATGAAGCAATGAGATTGATCCCTGGAACCACGAAGGATACACCAGCTGAAACTATGCCACACCTGCTTGACCTTCTTTCAATGCAGGCATAATACAACCTAGAACAGGTGAAAGCATGTTTCAGAGCACTTGAAAATCCCCAAATTCCGAGCGGCAGTCAAGGAAATAAAAGGCACCCATCTTGGACGTGGAAAATCATGGATGGGACAGGCAGAAGACAGTGTACAGCTTGTGTGCCAGTTAGCAGAACTCAAAAGAAGCAAAGAAATAGGAAAAGTATCCAGACCACATTAATAAACACCTCTACCAAATTGCCATCGCTCCAGAACTTTGAAGACGCTGTAGAGAATGGCCAGAAGGCAAAACCAACGCAGAAATTAAGATGCTGCCAGGAGAAAACCTTGGCACAAAAGAAGATACTGTTATATACACTATTGTTCTGTCACCAAAGGTAAGTCAGGCTGAGGATACGCAGTGAAGCAACATAGCCAAACTATCCAGGTAGACAATGGTGCACACAGTTTACCAACTTCAAGTCTAACGATGGAGGTAAAAACAGTTACACAAGCACTCCACTGGCTTGAGACCTGTCTGGCTGTGGGATGGGAATCCTGCATGGTACACTTAAAATTGTCATTCTGCGATTGCCAGAGCACCAGGATTTGACATGACTGATGTGTTGGCGATGGTTTAAGTGCAGTGTCTGGTTCGGGTTGATGATAGCGGATGTCAACCAGGTGTTTAAAAAATGCATTATCAAGCTTGCGGGGTGTCTCATGTACACAGGTCTTGCTGCACAGTTCACAGTGGAGAGTAAACGCAGTGTTGCAGCTCCAGCTAAAGCAGGTACATCAGCTTCATCAACTAACACTTGACTCACTGTCCCAAAGCTTGCTTAGTGCACATTATAGGTTACAAGACTATCAGGTAGCTTACAACAAGAAAGAACGTGAAGGATAATACCAAGTTAAACATGAACTTGTCCGAGCAGTTTTGTTGTTGTCCTAACATAGAAACAAGTGCAACCAGTTGAAACAAATTACGAAGAATTGGGACAAGTTGGCAGCTCTGAAGATTGCCTGAACTTCCAGGAATCTGCTCTACCTGTAGCTTGCTCACAATGTCCACTGCAGCAAGCTGACATCCAGATACAACCTGGTGGCCATTGGTCCAAAACAACACCAAACAGCTCTTCGATCTGTCAGCTGAGCCAATAACAGACCACAAATATTATTACAAAAGTTCTATCTGTCCTTCATTTCCCCCCTCTCTCAAGTTCCAAGAAACCCTTGGTTCCATTCAATGAAATACATACATATCAACATGTGCATGTTTTGGCACACAGACATTCTTTACTATCACATTATGATATGAGATTCTTCTGGAATGTAAAGAAAAATATGACATTTGTATTCAAGTTATCACAAAAACATTGAAAACAATACATACATTAAAAAGGAATTTCAAGAGAAAAATGCGAAAATGATTTTTTAACATAAAAAAGATGCAAGTCTAAAATGCACTGAAATGGATATCATTATGGAAGCATTGCATTTTCAACTTAAGTATTCTGACACAAACGTTGTTCAGCAAGGAATAAACTTTTATCCAAACTACAGCAGAAATTAAGTCTGAGTATAGAATACATGATATATTTTCTTGCGCTGATAAAACAAATAAAACTTGAGGTATGCACACACACTTCCACATTTCCTTCCCATTCATCAAAGCATAGTCTTTGGAATTGACCTTTGCCACAGATCGTGAATATAAAATGGCCCCCCCCCCCCCCCCCCGCCTTTTTGATAACCAAATAAGTTTTATTGTATCCAAAAAAAAAGTTTATGATTTGTCAATAAAGTATGGCCCCACATCTGTACCATAATTTTTTTTTTTGTAGACAAACACAAGAGTGAACACAAATACAAACCTTTGCAAGGTTTGATCCCTTTAGAAACAACATGGGTCGCTGAAGATCCACGGTGTGTGTGAAGGCTTTATTCCTATGTAAAAGGCATGGTCCCTGGAGAACCACACTGTACGGTACGCAAAATTTTCAGCGATGTGTGACAAAGGTTAAACAAATCAAAATTATGCATTCTCTTTTTTCATAACCAACATGAATAAATGCACACCGGTGATAATAACTATGAACATTTTCTTCATCAGTAACCGTCAACCGACAAGTCTAACTCACCAACAGAAACATCTACTCTGATATTTCCTCATCATAAGATAGCTAATATAAATAGACAACACATGAACTAGTCATAATGAATATACTACTGTCCACAGACACACAACATACACATGCACTTTGCTTTATTGCATACTTATACTGAACCAAATCTCTTTATAACATATACATATTCAAAATTCTGTGAACTTCATAATTCCAAATGAATGTTGCTGATGCAGATGGCGTTAAACTGCCTCACACAAATGTCACGGCAAAGCACACAGAAGAAACAAGACGACTTCATTTGTACCAGGAGAACTGGCACCATTAGCAGCATTCGTTTGGAGTTACACAAGACGACTTCATTTGTACTAGGAGAACTGGCACCATTAGCAGCATTCGTTTGGAGTTACACAAGACGACTTCATTTGTACTAGGAGAACTGGCACCATTAGCAGCATTCGTTTGGAGTTACACAAGACGACTTCATTTGTACCAGGAGAACTGGCACCATTAGCAGCATTCGTTTGGAGTTACCGACATGTTGTCTCATCATGGCAGGATGAGTTACCCTTATTTATTTTGTAATGTTCCCTTCATCAAGGTTTCCTGTATTAGTTCATGTTCTATTGTGTTCTGTTTGACAATTTTCAAGAACAAAGAGCTATGCCAGTCTTGATTACATGTAAAGTTGTATTCATGCATTTCTTCTGTTGTTGCTGTGTGGGGCGCCGGACACATGGGCATGCTTGGAAGATCCTCTTTGGAGGGAAGTCTCCTTGTTCGTTGTACGTGGTTCGCATTGATACTGTTTGTGCAAGGGAAATTTGTGTCGTTAGCAGCATTCGTTCAGAGTTATGGACATGTAACCGTCTCATTATGAGAGCAAGAGTTGCCCTCTTTGTTATTTACTGTTTACCATTCCCTGCATTTAAGATTTCTAAGCAACATGACTAGAATCAGGATTCCTTTAATACCATCAAAACCAAGGTTTCCTGTCACTTGTTTGTTCCACAGTGTGTACAGTTTGACAATGATCAAGAGGCTCCATCTTGAATAAATGTCAATTTGTGTTCATTCATTTCTTCACTTGTTGCTGGGTGCATATGTCATGTGCCGCTTATATGGGCAAGCTTGGAATAACCTTTCTGGGGACCTTTCTCTTTTTTGTTGTTGTTGTTGTTCTGTGCACGTTGTGTTGACATCTGTACCAGGTTTACTGATGCCATTAGCAGCATCTGTCTGGGGGTAATGGGCATTTGATTGTCTCATTACGGGAGCAGGAGTTCCATATCTGCACATCATTTACTGTTCCCTGTCTTGATTAATCAATGCCTTGCTTCCTGTATTCCTTCACTGCATGTTCTGTATGACAATGTTCCAAGATCAAAAGGTGATGTCAGACCTGAATACATGTCAAAGTCTAATTCATTTCTTCAGCTGTTGTTGCTGCATGCATGTGTCAGGCATAGGATACGCGGGCACGCTTGGAACAATGTTTTAAGGGAAAACCTCGTTTTTCTTTGTGTTTTGCGCTGACATTTGCGCTAGGTGAACTGATACCATTGTCAGCATTCACCTGGAGTTATGGGCACGTAATTGTCTTATCATGGGAGCAGGAGTTACCCTTCTCAGTTGTCAACTGTTTGCTATTTCCTGCCTCATTTAAGATTTCTTTTCATACCAATCAAACCAAGGATCCTTCAATATCTCTGTTCATAATTTAGTACTACTACTTATTCGAATGAGAATAATAATGAGAATAATAATGAGAATTTATAATATGCACACTATCTCTACTGAGCCCAAGCACAACAAATGAACACACAAAAATCGCCATCCAGCATCTGTCTACATTCATTCCCAATATCCATATGCACACACATTAAAATAATCAACACTGTACATACATCTACACCACACAGGCATACACCAATGCACACATACACATTCTTGTGCGTCTGGTAGTGTGATGCCAGCAATGCAGGAAGATCACATATTTCATCCAGCTCCAAACAGGAAGCCAGTGCACATCGGAGAGCATGGAGTGACATGTTCTCTTTTTGGCACTTCGAAAATGAGACGAGCAGCACAATCAACAACTATGAAATCAATTTATGATACTCTGAACGCATCCAGCAAGTAAAGCGTTGCCCATCGGAACCAATCCTCTGGATTTCAAAGTAAGCAGTCAAGCATTTTGTGCTGACTTAGGTATTCATTGTGCGAGTTATATCATATAATGCACCCAGATTCTTGGCTGACTTTTGAAAAAGAAATGATGAGAGTTTGGGAGATTGGTTTCCCTGGAAACTTCAGTCAGAATTCCTTCCATTGTGTCTTCTTCAAGTTGAAGTATGTTGTGTGTGGTCCAAAGTTTAACGCCTGCCACACAATTGTGTATCATTTGTCACAAAGTCTGAATCTACACAGATCTATCTGATTTACAAAGTTACATGTCATCAGTAAACATTGATGAGGAACAATATGCTGCTGGGTAATACTGGCAATACTGGAAGGAGACAGAGTAGAGGATGAAAAGAATGGGGCCTAGGACCGAAGCTTGGGGGACACCATTTAGCAAGGGAGATGAATCAGACCATTTATCCCAGACAAAGACAACAAGAGCTCTGTCAGACTAATACAAACAGGTAAATGAGAGAGCTTTACCCTGAGTACCACAGACTAGAGACGGTCCCAAAGAATGTTAATGGTCAATGGTGTTAATGGTAGCGCTTAGGTCAAGAACAGTTATAACCGATATCTTGATGTCATAGCTTGCCTTCACAAGATTGTCACATACACTTGGCATTTTCCACCACCTCACTGGCTCTGCATCCTGACTGAAACTTAATCTGCAAGTTGTAAGCATTCAGAGGTTGTGTAAATGTCTCAAAACGTTCTGAAGTGACAGACAGACCTTCAGACCTGACACTCAACTGTAAGTTTAAAAACATTTGGGTTGAGAAACTACTTTTTGAAAAACATTTGGGTTGAGAAACTACTTTTGAAAAACATTTGGGTCGAGAAACTACTTTTTCAGTAACAGTTCTTTGATAACCAGAGATAATACTGGAGGACATGGAGGTCCTTGTTGATAGAAGTTACCAATGGTACAACATAATCATGGCATTAAAAAATGAGAGATGTTGGAAGGGGGCAGACAGGACAAGTGTTACAAGGCACTAGCGACATATATTTGTCCAAGTCTTCCATGTCAGAAAATTACTGGGGAAAAGGAACACATCAGACATCCATTTTTGACACAATCACTCAGCCTACCTCCATGACTGAGAGATCACTGTCATGACAAAGAGTCAAGCGGGACAGGCTTTACTGATCACCAACAATGTCAGTCAGCAGCACTGCCAGACCTACTGTAGTGAGTGGCCACATGGCACACTGGCAGCAAAAACATACTATGGGAAACAATAGCATAACAGGCTGGCAGCCATAACACACTATGGTAAACAACATAACAGGCTGGCAGCAATAACACTATGGTAAACAATAACACACCAGGCTGGCAACAATAACACACTATGGTAAACAATAACATTACAGGCTGGCAACAATAACACACTATGGTGAACAACAACATAACAGGCTGGCAACAATAACACACTATGGTAAACAACAACATAACAGGCTGGCAATAATAACACACTATGGTAAACAACAACATAACAGGCTGACAGCAATAACACACTATGATAAACAACAACATAACAGGCTGACAGTGTAATTCACCACAGGAGTGCCAGGACAACAACACAACTACTTTGTTGGCTGTTGAAGGCAATCTGGATGGGTGGTGTGGGGATATAACGTTACCGAAAACATGGAGGATGCAACAAGCAAAACAAGAGGACGATTGTATCATAGCATTTCAAAATGACCTCGGACAGCTGATCAAACCTTGGGACTTGAGGTTGGAGACTTTCTTTTCTCCTGGTCAACAGGAACAATGTACATGGCTGTCAATGGAAATCCTTCAATCAGATCTGTCCACAGTATGGATTTCATTGAGATTAAAACAAATGTCAATAGTACCATCCAGTAATCAAAATGTTTTTGATAGGATGATAATGATGACTCATCTGGAAGGAAAACTATCTGGAGGAGAATGATCCATCTGGATAGCCAATGACCCATCTGAAGGGACAATGACCTGTATGGCATAGCAAAGACACGTCCCATCTGGTAGGATGATGATGATGACCCATCTGGTAACATCTGAACCCATACAGTGGTATGAGGGCCCATCTGCAGGATGATGATGATGACTCATTTGATATGTAGACTTGTCTGACAGGATGATAAAAATGGCCCATTTGGAACCATAACGACCTCATTGGCTGCTTACATTTGGTACAAAGACGACTCTGATAAGATGATAACAATGGCGATGATGATGATGACCCACATGGTAACATAATAATGATCACCTACCTGATAGGACAACTAATGTCACAGCTGCCTTGAATACGCTGTTGATGCTGACTAGGTGCCCACTACACTGGGATCTGGCATGGTGCACACCAGTGTTCCAGTGAGTGTGGCAGGAAGGCAGTGAAGGTGACACATGGCAGAGGTCAACATCACACTCTGTGGACCACACACCTGTCTCTGGATTGAAAGATTGTGTCTGCACAGTCTGTGGACCACAGGCCTGTCTCTGGATTGAAAGATTGTATCTGCACAGTCTGTGGACCACAGGCCTGTCTCTGGATTGAAAGATTGTATCTGCACAGTCTGTGGACCACATGCCTGTCTCTGGATTGAAAGATTGTATCTGCAGTCTGTGGACCACAGGCCTGTCTCTGGATTGAAAGATTGTATCTGCACAGTCTGTGGACCACAGGCCTGTCTCTGGATTGAAAGATTGTATCTGCACAGTCTGTGGACCAAACACTGTGTCTTGATTGAAAGATTGTGTCTGCTGGCTGAAAACAAGTCCTGTCTTCTTCTGCTGGCTGAAAACACTCGCTCACAGTACAGACCCTTGCCACACAAGCAGTCCAGACCTCTGTGACACCTCTGCTTAGGTGACAGTGCTTGTTGTCTCCATCAATCTTCCAGTCAGCAACAATGATCAGAGAGAAAAATCCTCTTAGCACCACAGTGTTCACTGATCAGCCACAACAAGTAATGTGACAAGTCCTGCCAGGTGTACACTGTATTCTAGTAAGCAACAATAAGCAGTGTGACAGAATCAGCAGCACTGCATAAACTGATCAGCCTCGATGACCAGTGTGAACAAATTCTAACAGCATGAACAGCGCATCAGTATGCACTAAATTACTAAATTACCATACAGCAGTAAAGCGTACACTGATCAGCCTCTATAACCAAAGTGTAAGAATCCAATAACAGTGTAGTATTTACTGATCAGTCTTCAACAACCAGAGTGAAAGATTCCTCACAGCAGTAGAGTGTATACTGATCAGCCTCAAAAATCCCAGAGAAAGAATCATTAAGCATGTGTTGTGCATACTGATCAGCCTCAAAAACCAAGAGAAAGAATCTTTAAGCAGTGTTGTGCATACTGATCAGCTCAAAAACCCCAGAGAAAGAATCATTAAGCAGTGTTGTGCATACTGATCAGCTCAAAAACCCCAGAGAAAGAATCATCAAGCAGTCTTGTGCATACTGATCAGCTCAAAAACCCCAGAGAAAGAATCATTAAGCAGTGTTGTGTATACTGATATGCCACACAAGGCAGTGTGAAAGAATCCTAGTAGTAAATAATATAATATAATAATGAATATTTCTATAGCGCAAATCCTAAATTAGCTCTAAGCGCTTTACAATACAAGGACTAACGAAAACACGCACGCACGCACGCGCACACGCGCGTACGCACACACACACACACACGCACACACACACGCACCACACACACACACACACACACACACACACACACACACACACACACCGCGCGCGCGCGCGCGCACACAAACCGCATACTCAGGCACGGGGAAGCAGATACGCACAGCACACACGGGAAAGCAGACACGCACAACCACTCACGCACACCTCGCACACACACACCACACAAACTGACATCTGTGTATGACCGGGACTTTTGAATTATCAGCCGAAATAGACTGTAAAAAGATGAGTTTTTAGTTTCGTTTTAAAGACTGGAAAAGAGTCACAGTGCCTGATGTCGTGTGGAAGAGAATTCCAAGTTTTAGGAGCCAGGAAGGAGAAGGAACGATCCCCCCTTCTTTTGCATTTGAATCTGGGAGGAACCAGGAGCAACGAGTCAGAAGACGAGCGAAGGGTTCTAGCTGGGCAGTATAAGTTAAGAAGGTCAGACAGATAGGCTGGAGTTCCAGATTTAACAGCATTGAAACAGAGGCATGCGATTTTATATGTCACCCTGGCTTTGACCGGCAACCAGTGAAGTCTGCATAATAATAGTTGAGGGTGTTCTTTGAAGGGAGCTTTGAGGATTAGTCTAGCAGCACAGTTTTGAACGTGCTGAAGTTTTTTGGTGAGGTAGTCGGGAAGGCCTGCTAGTAGAGAATTACAGTAATCGAGACGCGAAAGCACGAGAGAAGTGGTGAGAGTTTTGGTTGCTTCAGTGGTAAGGAGATGTCGGATAGCACCTATACGTCTAATTTCCAGAAAGCATATTTTACAGACATGGTTCACCTGTGCCTTCATATCAAGATCGCTGTCGATAAAGACACCAAGGTTTTTAACCTTTTCTGAGAAGGGAATAACAGTACTGCAGATCAGAAGTGAAGAATTTACAGAAAGAGCGGGTGTTTTTGCTGCTGGTAAACTGAACAGCAAGGCTTCAGTTTTGTCGTGGTTTAGCTGAAGTTTGTTTTCAGCCATCCAGTCCCGAACGACGGACACACATTCAGACAATTCGCCCTTCATTTGGTCAAGCTCAGAGGCATTCCCCGAGCGTCTTAGCTGGGTGTCGTCGGCAAACATCTGGTGAGGACAGGAGTGAGTTTCAAGGATCTGAGAAAGAGGATGCGTGTACATTACAAAGAGTACAGGTCCAAGGACGGAGCCCTGTGGAACCCCAGATTTCAGCTTGGCTAAACGAGATCTGACGTTGTTGACAACGACTGACTGGTGTCTATCTGACAGGTATGACTTGAACCATTGAAGGGCTGTTCCTGTAACCCCGAAATAGTGCTGCAGACGTTGCACAAGAATGGAGTGATCAATTGTGTCGAAAGCAGCGGATAGATCGAGTAGAGCAAGGATAGAGACCTTTTGTTCATCGGCAGCGACAAGGAGATCATTTACAACACGAAGAAGAGCAGTTTCAGTACTGTGACCAGCACGATAGGCAGACTGAAAGGGATTTTGAAGACAGTTAATCTCGAGATGGGATAGGAGCTGTGAGAGAACAACTCTCTCTATGAGTTTGGAAACAAAGGGAAGATTTGAGACTGGACGGTAGTTTTTCAGCTGATTTGGGTCCATACCAGCCTTTTTCAGTAAAGGCCTAACAAGAGCGAGCTTGTGTTCCTTTGGAAAGTCACCAAACTTACACTGTCATGTTTTCTGTGGACCAGGTTACTTTCATGACAATATAAACATTTTACAGTTCATTACACACGCCCAACTTCATATGTAAAAGGGTACAAAAATATAAGCAATTTGTTTATATTCACAATCCATTAAATCTAGATAATGGCGTAGGAAGACTTTCCCCAATCAAATAACATCACCTTCCGGTATTTCTTTACACAGTTTAAAACCTTTTAAACACCTGTGAAGCAACCAAAGATTAAAACCAAAGTCCATTTATTTAAGAGTGAATCACAGTCTGAGTATGTTTTGGCTTCATAAACTAGGGGAACTACATAAAACAACAACAACAATAAAATTCACTGAAATACAGATGATTGGGACTTAAAATAGACTTTACTGATATTAAGACTTTAATAATGTTGCACTGAAGTTAGCCTGTCAACAATGCTAAATGGCTTTAAAACAATAGCAAAATACAGTCTCTGGATTCGAACAAAATCAATATGTAAATTATACTTCCCTTCTTTTGAACAATGACATCTGATTCAATAGTTGGATGAACCATTCAGTGAAAGGATCTCAGTTTGGCCCCTTGGCCCATGATTCTAAACTCAACAAATTCTTTCTTGTTTATCACAGTTCTTAAACTCCTACCTGAAATGTCCAGTCAGGCATTGAAATTTCACCTTTTTTCATGTTTTCAAATAATCTTTTTGGTCTGCAGTTCAACCTTTGAATCAATGAACGTTCATTACCAACTTCAAAAGTCAATGTCAACCTTGTCTTCTTCTTCTTCTTCCAGTAGAAAAGAGACTTCAAAGAAGCAGGCGGTTTTCTTCTTCTTTTTTTTTCATAGTTATTAGAATCTGATTCTAGCACTAACAAGATAGCTCCAAATGGTTGCCATAACTTATATGGTAACTTTCACCAGCACATGTAGTCTAAATCCTTCGAGATGACCAATCAATTTTACTTTTCATGCTTATCACCCTTGTACGACTTCCCTCAGAACATCTGATGTCCTTCATTACTGCACTGTCAGTTTTGGCTCATGTGCACGGCACTTTCTGTGTTAACTGCAAGGCAGATACAGGCCACTGGATTGAATTCCAAGGCAGATACAGGCCACTGGATTGAATTCCTTCAAGGCAGACACAGGCCACTGGATTGAATTCCTTTTAGTAATTTTCAGAAATTGGATCTAGTTGCAAAGTGAGGCGACTGCAGACGGAAATCTAAACAAATTCAAATGTAATTAATAGTGAACCCCAAAGAAGCAATTGCTCGTTCACTTTTGTTGTCCTGAGTGTTTTGTATCTTGCATGAAGAAGACCTAAGAGGTCGAAACGCGTCGTGTTTTGTCTTGTGATTCGTTTGTCTACGTTTTCTTGGTGATTCGCTATTAATTACATATAAAAATTTTCAGAAATTGATTAAATACCAGGCAAACTCTGTCTTTAAAGCAACCCAGACTTTTTGCCTCTGGTTCACAACAGCAGCACTCCGGCTTCAATGTTTCAATGCAGAGTTGACCTCTATGCATGCTGGACAGAAGGCCATACAAACACTGGAACTGCTAGCCACAATGCAAATGATACAAAACACCGGATCACCAACATCAACAGATCAGACTGGAGGGCGTGATCAGGGTGGAATGTGTCATCAAGGGAGGGTGTCATCAGGGTGGAATGTGTCATCAGGGTGGAATGTGTCATCAGGGTGGAATGTGTGGAATGTGTCATCAGGGTGGAATGTGTCATCAGGGTGGAATGTGTCATCAGGGTGGAGAGCTGAGGGTGTCATCAGGGTGGAGGGTGGATGGTGTCATCAGGGTGGAGGGTGTCATCAGGGTGGAGGGTGTCATCAGGGTGGAGGGTGTCAGGGTGGAGGGTGTCATCAGGGTGGAGGGTGTCATCAGGGTGGAGTCATCAGGGTGGAGGGTGTCAGGGTGGAGGGTGTCATCAGGGTGGAGGGTGTCATCAGGGTGGAATGTGTCATCAGGGTGGAGGGTGTCATCAGGGTGGAGGGAGTCATCAGGGTGGAGGGTGTCATCAGGGTGGAGGGTGTCATCAGGGTGGAGGGTGTCATCAGGGTGGAGGGAGTCATCAGGGTGGAGGGTGTCATCAGGGTGGAGGGTGTCATCAGGGTGGAGGGTGTCAGGGTGAAGGGTGTCATCAGGGTGGAGAGTCATCAGGGTGGAGGGTGTCATCAGGTGGAGGGTCAGGGTGAGTTCATCAGGGTGGAGGGTGTCATCAGTGAGGGGGTCAGGGGAGGGTGTCATCAGGGTGGAGGGTGTCAGGGTGGAGGGTGTCATCAGGGTGGAGGGTGTCACAGGGTGGAGAGTCAGGTGGGGTCATCAGGGTGGAGGGTGTCATCAGGGTGGAGAGTCATCAGGGTGGAGGGTGTCATCAGGGTGGAGGGTGTCATCAGGTGAGGTGTCTCGGGTGAGAGTCATCAGGGAGGTGTCACAGGTGAGGTGTCATCAGGGTGGAGGGTGTCATCAGGGTGGAAGTCCAGGGAGTGTCATCAGGTGGAGGAGTCATCAGGGTGGAGGGTGTCATCAGGGTGGAGGAGTCATCAGGGTGGAGGGTGTCATCAAGTGGAGAGTTCAGGGTGGAGGGTGTCATCAGGTGGAGGGTGTCATCAGGGTGGAGTGTGGTGTCATCAGGGTGGAATGGTCATCAGGGAATGGTCAGGGGTGTCATCAGGTGGAGGGTGTCATAGGGTGGAGGGTGTCATCAGGGTGGAGAGCGAGTGTCATCAGGCAGAGGTGATTGGTGTCATCAGGGTGGGGGTAATGTGTCATCAGGTGTGAGATTATGTGTCATCAGGGTGGAGCTGGGGTGTCATCAGGGTGGAGCAGGGTGTCATCAGGGTGGAGAGTGATGGTGTCATCAGGGTGGAGAGTGAGGTGTCATCAGGGTGGAGAGCTGACGGTGTCACAGGGTGGAGAGTTAATGGTGTCATCAGGACGGAGAGTGATGGTGTCATCAGGGTGGAGAGTTGACGGTGTCATCAGGGTGGAGAGTTGACGGTGTCATCAGGGTGGAGAGTTGACGGTGTCATCAGGGTGGAGAGTTGATGGTGTCATCAGGGTGGAGAGTAAGGTGTCATCAGGACAGGTGAGGGGAAGTGAGAGTGAGGTGTCAACAGGGGAGAGCTGAGGGTGTCATCAGGGTGGAGAGTTGATGGTGTCATCAGGGTGGAGAGTTGACGGTGTCATCAGGGTGGAGAGTTGAGGTGTCATCAGGGTGGAGAGTTGATGGTGTCATCAGGGTGGAGAGTTAATGGTGTCATCAGGTGGAGAGTAATGGTGTCATCAGGGTGGAGAGTTGATGGTGTCACAGGGCGGAGAGTGATGGTGTCATCAGGGTGGAGAGTTGATGGTGTCATCAGGGTGGAGAGTTGATGGTGTCATCAGGGTGGAGAGTTAATGGTGTCATCAGGGTGGAGAGCTGAGGGTGTCATCAGGGTGGAGAGGTGATGGTGTCATCAGGGTGGAGAGTTGATGGTGTCATCAGGGTGGAGAGTTGATGGTGTCATCAGGGTGGAGAGGTGATGGTGTCATCAGGGTGGAGAGTTGATGGTGTCATCAGGGTGGAGAGTTGAGGGCGTCATCAGGGTGGAATTTTGTCAGCATGATGTACCCGACTCGGAGTCTACCCAGGCCACTATCTTGTCCTCCCACCCTGGCACAACTGCATCTTCCTTGGTCAGCTGTCAACACAGACATACACATATAAGAACACACACACACACACACACACACACACACACGTACACACACACATATATATATATATATATATATATATATATATATATATATATATATATATATATATATATATAAAACATACCTATATATAGATATAGATAGATGTCTATAAACACAGATAAAGATACAGATGAGATACGTCTCTACAGATACAGATAAAGATATATACCTCTATTTCTATCTATCAATCTGTGTGGGTGTGGGTGTGTAAAACCATTCAAAGTTTAAAACAGAAGACACACAAGTGCTTAACTTTTTACCAATATTTCAGAGTACATGACACTAAGTATGAGCCACATCAGTAAGACAACAAGAACCGAGTTCAACTTCAATGTTAAAATGCACATGTGTAATGTTAAAAGGGTGAAGCTACACACAAAAACTTTGAAGCATGTTCATTCTGACACACCCCACCATTCCACCTCCTATCACAATCATGTGCGCATGCACGCACGCGCGCGCACACACACACACACACACATGGACATTCATGAGAGGATTGAGAAAGAGATGGAGAGAAAGAGAAGAGGCAGGGAATTTTGCATCCAGCAAATCATCATGACATCACCATGACATCCAGCACATCACCATGACATCCAGCACATCACCATGACATCCAGCACATCATCATGACATCCAGCACATCACCATGACATCCAGCAGATGACATCCAGCACATCACCATGACATCCAGCTACAAGTGACAAGCAGGAGACTGTCAACCACCAGGCGGACTGTCAACCACCAGGCGGACTGTCAACCACCAGGCGGACTGTCAACCACCAGGCGGACTGTCAACCACCAGGGGACTGTCAACCACCAGGCAGAGACTGTCAACCACCAGGCAGACTCACCTCCTCTTTGACTGTGCCATACTCTGGGTCCAAAGCTTTGAAGTGGTAACGATATCTGTCACTCTCTTCAAACAGCTTCTTGAAGTCTCTAAGCCTGATCTCCCCTAATCTGTACACACACACACACACACACACACACACACACCACACACACACACACATATTTACTGTACACTGACAATCAACAACAAAGATCCAGCAACAGGTACATTGTAACAAAGGGCACGTGCTGCAATGCCACTGTACTGAACCAAAACATTATATGATTGCAGAGAGAGAGAGACTCTTGACTTGACGCGCACTAATGCCGCGCCTTTTAATGTGAGGCCTACGGCCCGTTCACATGAGTCACACAACGTTGTTCAGAAATCGAAAAAAACAACACAACAAAAAATCAAATCTGAATTAAACTGGTCACATCATCAACATGGATCAGATCAAAACAAGTTGAATCAACATTTATCAACAAAGCAGTTACTTGACTAGTCCCATTATCTATGTACCTTATTTGTTTCTAAAGAGAAAAAACATTTAGTATCCCATGAGGTCCAATCAAAATTAAATTCAAATCAGAATTTAATCCACAGTCAACAAATTAGATCAAATCAAATTAGAATCAACAATTATCATTAAGAAGTGCATAAGCCACAAATCAAAAGACCTGAGATAGAATTCCAAATTGTATCCAGTTAACTCGCCTTTAAGTTTACTGTCAATTATCACCCTAGTTAATCTTCATATTTCATGGACACCTCAAAATGTATAAGTTGATGACTATCTCAAGTCGAAAACCAGGACAATTCACAATCAGTGTCCATGTCGCATCAAAATTAAAATCTATATCAAATCGAAATCTGTATTATATCCATATATATACCCGTTACCAGTCTTAAACCGAATTTAGACTGCGCCCACATATGTCACGCAATGTGAAATTTTATAGTTTGACTGTAGGTTGAATTACATACATGGTTCATGAAACATTTTCCCCAAATTTACTACTCATCTGGGTACACATTCTGAAAATTAAAATGACCAATCAATTAATTATTTACAAAATAGTACAGGATAGTAGGGGTCGTCGACCCAACATATCTATATATGATGACACGACCTACCCTACAATTAAACCATTTAAGGTATACGTGCATCTTTGCTGGAACATATCACGTACAAAACCAACTTGCAAAATTCAAAATCAGCAGAACAGTAACTAACATTTTTATTTCAGTCAACACAATTTCTATTTTGCCTAACAATCAAGTCCCACATATACAAGGCTGCCAAGACTAATTATCATGTAACAATTTTTGTGACCAGCCTCAATATGAAGGCAATTTTCTCAGTATGAAAGGCACCAATCCTAATACAAACATGTTCCATTTGCCATTCTTCGCTCAGTATTACTGTTAGAATACAAGCACATACCGATGGACTTACTAAAATTTATGTGGACCAACCGGATTAGTGCCGACTACCAAAAGGTTAATAATGTGTGTCTTGATCATCATTAGCAATTATTATGATACTGTTACTACAGCTGAGATTCTCTCCGTTTTAACGCATACAACACATACATAGCAACGTCCCGTGTAACTTCAGCATTATCATTATTTTACCAGGCTTTGTAATGTGATTGTATTGATATTTCTAAAATGTTTGTAAATGTATTTATCTCTCAGTTTCCTATAACAAGGACAAGCTGTTAAAAAGTGTAATTCAGTTTCCACTACTGGGCAAAAGGGCATGTTGTAATCGCTAAATTGTCTATAATTTCTTGTTTACATGCAAATCATTTGTCCCCAAACGTAGTCTAGTTTGCGCTTTTCTAAACTTGGCTATAGTAATGACACTTAGGTGTTCCTCGTTTGATGTAGAGTTTTAAAGGAAAGATACGTTGAAAAGCGTTCGCTATTCTCTAACTTATCGTGCCAGTTCTGTTTGTAGCAGTCTATTATTCTTCGTTTTAGTAATAAAATGAACCTATATTCATCACCTACTCCTTCATTCGTCCAAACTTCAGAAAAGCCATACATATCTAGACAACGTTTTATCTCTAAAGCCCAGTTCTGAGGTTTGTTTATTTCTGTCTTCTCTCTTTCATATGCTTGTTTTGGTATTCTGTCAGGTGACATTTTAATAAGTCTGAACCAATATCGAATTGCTCTTATTGTGCTATCAATACTTATTGGGTATCTTCCCAACTCCCCATAAACTAAATTATTTGGTGTTTTCTTTCCTACTCCTAAATATTTCTTACATGCAAATAAATGAATATTTTCTATGGCTTTGTAGCTGATTAATCCCCATGCTTCTGCTGAATACAAGAGTAAGGGCTTAACTTGTGTGTCAAACAATTTAAAATATATAGCTAAATCCAAGTGTCCTAAACTGTACATTGTTTTCATTATTTCTATAATCTTGCCTTTCGCTCTTCCTGCATATTCCGAAAGTGAAATGTCTACAGAAAGTTTAGTTGTCAGGTGAAGCCTAAATATTTGTAACTATTCACTACTTCAATTTCTTGACCTTTGTAATACCATTTTTCTGTTTTGCCTAAGTAACCACCTTTTCTGAAGACCATTATTTTAGTTTTGTGTAGGTTAACTGTTAAACTAAAGAATCTGAAGCTTCTTGTAAATTTCTTATCTGATTTTGTAGACCGGCTGGAGTTAAGGAAATTAGGGCTATGTCATCTGCAAATTAATAAGGTAAAGATTTCCTCTGTTCCAGGTAGAAATTGGTGTCCCTGTCTTCCTTTCGTTGTAGCATTATTCACTACTTCCGTTATTAGTAAAGAGAAAATCAGAGGTGACAGTAAGCAACCTTGTTTCACTCCAACCGGGCACTCAAAGAATTCTGTTAAGATCGCACTGTGTCTTACGCATGCTTGCACGTTCCTATAAATACCTTTCAGCATGTTAAGCATTTTTGTTGATATTTTATGTTTACTTAGAATTGTCCACAGTTTGTCTCTTTTGACAGTATCGAAAGCTTTTTGGTAATCGATGAATGCTATGTATAGTTTACTCCTGCGTCTACCATATAAGCAGTTACGTATCATAGTAATTAATGTAAAAATATGATCTATCGTAGAGAAACCTTTCCTAAATCCTGCTTGTTCTCTGCTTATTTTGTTTTCCTCTTCGGCCCAACTGTAAAGTCTGTTATTTAATATTGCTGTGAAAATTTTGCTTAATATGCACAATAGTGATATTCCTCTGTAATTTTCTGGGTTCTGCTTGTTGCCTTTCTTGTGTAATGGAACTATAACTGCTCGGGACCATTCTAAAGGGAAGTAACCGACTTGGAACAACTTATTGAATAATTTTGCTAAAAATGGAATTATCTTATGTCCTATTGTTTTCAAGAATTCTGGCGGAATTTCGTCTAATCCTGATGCTTTACCCGATTTCAATTTTCTTACAGCTGAACTTATTTCATTATCAGATATCTCTACATCTAAATCTTGAACAAAAATTTCTTCTTCAATAACTTGCCGAGGTGCTTCATGGTCATTATTTGTCTCATTTATTTGTGGATTTAGTATACCTTCAAAGTGTTCTTTCCATTGCAAAGTTGTGATAAGTGGTTGCTTTATTCTTTTTCTCCTAATGCTTCTTATTGTGCTCCAAAATTTCTGACTATCCTTCTGATTTTGTGTAAGAGTATCATAAATTTGTTTTTTATATAACCTCTTTTTTCTCTAATTAGTTCTTGATAGAGAGCTCTTTTGATTCTGTAAGTCTCCTTTCTCCCTTTGAATTTTACTGGGTCCTTATTTCTGTTAATATTGGTAAGTTTACTCAGTGCCTGACTAGCTTCTTTCTTCTTCAGTAGACAATCATTGTCAAACCACCCACTGGTGGTTTTGGTTGGACCTCCTATTCCTATTGTCTTGCACATACTTTTCCCTGCTTCCTTTAATAGCATATTAAAATTTTCTATACTCCTATCTACATCATAGTCTATTTCCTGCATAATTTGATCTAAGACTATTTGAGAACTTTCAGATTCTAAGAAAGAAATATAATCTTGTTGTTTGGCCGAATCCCATTTTATCTTCCTTGTGTATGTTTTCTTTTGTTCATCTGATTTTGTAACCGGTAAAGTACTCTGTATTTCCATCATGATTGGCATATGATGTGATTCAACTCTTTCTTTAACTGTGCATTTCATTACATTATCAACCAATTAGATAGAGCATAAGAAAAAATCAATAGTACTATTTCCTCTTTCTGAGAAGAATGTGAAGGCACCATCAAAATTTCTCATTCACAATCCATTTAATGGTGTAAGCTTAAAGACTGTACAAAATTCAATCAATCTTTTTCCGAAACCATTAATGTAGGAACTTTTGACATTCGTGCATACACATTCTGCTCTTTATCAAATATATCACTGTCCTCGACAAGACCTAAGCCCATTCTCCAATACGAGCATTTAGGTCTCCACCAATGGCATAATAGAAATCATTTCCTTGCTCAACTTGTGACACCATAAATTGTTCAATCAAATCAAGAGTACAAGAAAATCCTTATCTGAGTAAAACAACTGTCCACAGGGTGTACATAAACAGCAAAATACAAAATATCTTTATCACACTGTAACAAATTTTTCATCAATTTTACACATAACACATTTTCCATATTGGTATCAATAAATTGTACATATTCTGATATGGTCTTTTTAATGCTCATAATAATACCACCGGAGGGGCGACCCATCTTTGTAAATTTTGTAGCTGGACAATGAAAGCACAAAAATTCTTGAAATTTTACATCAAAATCAAAAGATTTATAGGTAAATGTTTCAGAAAGGCAACAGATATCAAATGTAAGTAATAAAATCATAGAAATCTGGGTCTGCCAATTTTCCCAAGAGACCTTCAATATTCCAACAAAGAAAGGAAAGACTTTTTGGATTATCAGTTGTTTGTTCTGTCTGTGCACGGCCCGGCCTACTCTTCATTTCTTTTCTTTTTCCTTTCTTTCCTTCTTCGTTGAGTTCCCGCGGGTTCCCCCTGATTGTGTATTTGTGCTTTTGGCGGTGCTTGTGTGTGAACGTAGCGAGTGTTTGCTTACAGTGTGAGTATTTATCCTTTCTTTCTCTCCTTCGCTTGGCTAACGCTTTCATCACCTTCTGTGTGTAACGCCTGAATAGTATCGTCAAGTGTTGTTTGTCGTGAGGCTGTTGTTTTGTTTTGAGCTGGCCCTGTCTTTGCGTCAACACTGGTTTACTGAACTTTTCCTTCTCTTTATATATTTAGGCCAGTACTGGTGTTTTGATTGGGAGTGTCTGCAGTGTCACTATCATGCCGCGAGCAAGGTGTGCTGTCGATCAATATGTCAGTGTTGTCTGTCGTGCCAGCCGGCTGTGTATACGACCCTGACCCCAGTATGTCCCAAATGCTGATTAGTTGTTCAGTTTGTTGTTGTTTGGGATCACTCGAGTGAAAGAGGACCTGTGAGGACCCGTGGCTTCTATCTGTTTTGTTTTTGTCTGTTAATGAGGTCAAACTTACATCATCCTTCGTGCTACTATGTTCTTTCATTCCATCTGACTGTCCTTTCTCACTCACATGCACTTTCCCATCCATATCTGTGGATGTAATCATGCTCATATACTTTCCTTCTTCTTCTACATCTTTTCTGCCACTCGATCTTTTCATTCTTTGCATCAGAGAGTTCTCATCTTCCGTTTCGTTGTCCTCTTCTGAAAACCCCCCTCCTATTTCATGTACAAGTTCTACCCAAGATAATTGGGTTTCCAAATCACTTCCGCTTTCACTCTTTGCCTCGCTCTCATCTACACTCACATGTTTTCTATCATCCTTGCTCATTCTTCTTTCGTTCTTTCCACTTTCACTCCCATATTTCTTCCTTTCCGCTTCACTTCTTTTCTCGTCTTCTCTCTCTCACTCCAATCCCTCTCTCACTCTCTCATTTTGTCTCATTCTCTCTCTTTCCCTCTCCCACTCAAGGTCCCAGTCTCTGGCACCACTGCCTTCTCTATCTCTACCCATCCAGACTCGTCCCATCTGTTTACTGTGTGCCCGGTAATCCCCCATCACATTTCGTCTCCTGGACATCTCATCATGGTCATCCTGATCCTTTCTTCCGCGCTGCACGTTGTACCGTCCGTATGGCATTTTATTCCCTTCACAGTTTGCCTCTCACGAAGTATCCTGACCTGCCCTCTTCTCTCAGTCCTTTTAGAACCGCTGCCTGTCGTCTGGCCCTGTCCTGGGCAAATCTAATTCCTTCTTTCTTTAACCTCTCCCTAGCCACAGAGTTCCTCAGTATTTTCATAACGTCTGTCCACCTTAGCATCTTTACTAACACAGCCTTGGCTGGTGACTTGACGGGTTGAATCTCCCTAATCTATGCGCCCTCTCGATCGCATCTTCTGCCCAATCCTCTTCTGGTAGATGTTTCTCTAACAGTTCTTTTACCAAGACTTCGCAGTTTTCTTTTCCGTTTTCATCCGGCATTTCCTTCAGTCCAAAGATCTTCACATTGTTCCTTCTCGAGAAGCTCTCTAGCCTGTCTAGCTCATCTTCCATGCTGTCAACTCTATTCACTGTGGTGTGCTGTTTCTCAGCTACGTGTTTAACTGCGTCTCTGTTTGCTTGTATGTCTTTTTTCGTGTCTGAAACATCTTTGCGTAGTTGGTTGAGTGATTCTGCCATATGAGTGCTTCTGATCGATTCTATTGATTGTTTCTGCTTGAGAGCTGAAGGCATCTGAGAGTAATTTCATGGCTGTGAGTATTTGTGACATTTGTGTTTCTATGTTGGTCAGTTTTGTTTCTAGTGTGTGTTCTAGTTTCTTGGTTTCTGATCTGGCTTCACGTTGGTATTAAGACTAGGTCCTGGGTTCGATTCCACGTCATTACTTAAGACAAGCTTCTTCCAGAGATAAGTGAGGTTAAGCATCAGGAGGAGTGCAACACAGGGGATCAGCTTCGGGTTAGCCTGGTCAGTAGTGTATGTTAACTCTGTCCATGTTATTTCAACACCGTGAGTCCCTAATCTTGGCCATTCCGACTCGACTTCTGCATCGCTTTCACTTCCTTCAGTCCACATTTTTCGTAGGCACTTAAAGTTCCGTATGGCACCCCTTTCGGCGTTTTCTGTAACCCTCGGATAACCGAGTGCGGGCCAAAAGCTTCGCGTGTCATGTTGGTAGCCAAAACTATTGTCAGTGCAAAGCACCACAACACAACAAAGCCCACAAGATATCGTGCACTCCTGTTACCTTTAACCACTCGCCATCTTTCTTCGTTTTGCCCCTCTTCACTGACCGTAATGTCCCGTTGAAGAGCCCTATCCTCGCCCTCCACACCTCTGTTTCAATCATTTCTGTTGTTTTGCAGTCGCTTACACTAACACCAAGCACTCTGACACTTGTGTAAGTCGCCAGAGAGGGACCGAACGCGCACAAACTGACTGTAACCACGCAATTTTGTCGGAGCTCAAGATACGAGTTGTTTATCGTCCGCCATCTTGTCACGTGACCCGAGAGGCCTGTTCTCCAAAGAGAGAGAGAGAGAGAGAGTGAGAGAGAGACAGAGAAAGAGTGAGAGGAAAGACAGAGAAAGAGGGAGAGAGTTTGAACAAGCCAGTGACTGGGCCTACACAACTTTTAATGACATCATCAATTAGGCCAGCCTGCCCGTCACCACACATTACTGTCACCTGGTCAGACTCCTGGAACTAGAGCCCACACTCCTGTACCAAATCACTCATGCCCAGTAATTCACAAACTGTCATCAAATAATCATCATCATCATCAACAAGTAGGTGTCACTGGCCCTGTTCCTTCCACTTAACCAAGGAAAACATGTGTACTATTCTACCCTGTCATCTTAATGAAAGTAAATACCAAATGAGGCAGGGAACAGTCAACAACAAACAAGTGGGTAACTCTTGCTCCCTCGATTAAACAAACACACGCCCATAACTCCAAAAGAATGCTGCAAATGACACCGAATCGCCTAGCAGATATGACAGCACAGAGCACACAGAACAAACAAGGAAACATCCCTGAAAAAGGATGTTCCAAGCTGGCCTATATACCCTGTACCGAACACATCTACACAGCAACAACAACTAGAGAAATGAACAAATACAAATTAACATTTATTCAAGACCTCTGTTTCCAAGACTCACCCCATTGTAAACATTTAAAAACTGACCCCACTGCAGTCCCTGACCTCTGTTTCCAAGACTCACCCCATTGTAAACATTTAAAAACTGACCCCACTGCAGTCCCTGACCTCTGTTTCCAAGACTCACCCCATTGTAAACATTTAAAAACTGACCCCACTGCAGTCCCTGACCTCTGTTTCCAAGACTCACCCCATTGTAAACATTTAAAAACTGACCCCACTGCAGTCACTGACCTCTGTTTCCAAGACTCACCCCATTGTAAACATTTAAAAACTGACCCCACAGCAGTCACTGACCTCTGTTTCCAAGACTCGCCCCATTGTAAACATTTAAAAACTGACCCCACTGCAGTCACTGACCTCTGTTTCCAAGACTCACCCCATTGTAAACATTTAAAAACTGACCCCACAGCAGTCACTGACCTCTGTTTCCAAGACTCACCCCATTGTAAACATTTAAAAACTGACCCCACTGCAGTCACTGACCTCTGTTTCCAAGACTCACCCCATTGTAAACATTTAAAAACTGACCCCACAGCAGTCACTGACCTCTGTCTCCAAGACTCACCCCATTGTAAACATTTAAAAACTGACCCCACAGCAGTCACTGACCTCTGTCTCCAAGACTCGCCCCACTGCAGTCATTAAACAGCTGACCCCACAGCAGTCACTGACCTCTGTCTCCAAGACTCGCCCCACTGCAGTCATTAAACAGCTGACCCCACTGCAGTCACTGACCTGTTTCCAAGACTCACCCCACTGCAGTCTCTGACCTGTTTCCAAGACTCACCCCACTGCAGTCTCTGACCTGTTTCCAAGACTCACCCCACTGCAGTCTCTGACCTGTTTCCAAGACTCACCCCACTGCAGTCTCTGATCTGTTTCCAAGACTCACCCCACTGCAGTCTCTGACCTGTTTCCAAGACTCACCCCACTGCAGTCTCTGACCTGTTTCCAAGACTCACCCCACTGCAGTCACTGACCTGTTTCCAAGACTCGCCCCACTATAAACATTCAAAAACTGACCCCACAGCAGTCCCTGACCTCTGTTTCCAAGATTTGCCTCACCACAGCCACTAATTTCCAGTTCCATGCTCACCTTGCTGCTTTTTGTTTAGCATACTCAGCATAGTAGCATTACCTTCTGATGCCCCATCTAGCACACTGTGCTCTGAACACAGAAGGCAGGCTGACGCATGCACTCTTAGACTCACAAACATCTGTGGCCACAAACACAAAACGGACTGATCACAAAATGATTCAGATAAATGGTGAACGTCTTAATCTCTTAAGATAACAGGAAAGTATATATACTAAGGGAAGTGAAGTCCCCCCCCCCCCCCCACCCCACCCCACTTTTCTCCCTTCAGTATAGATTCAAAAGAATGATCTGATGGGGAAAGAGCTGAGGACCCACATGTTCATCCACAAATGAAAGCCAGTTTGTTTTTTCTTTCTTCTTAAATACAATGCCCATCTTGCACCGAATTGGATGAAGAGAAGTGATTGCTCGTTCCTTTTCGTTGTCCTGAGTGTTGTGTATCTTGCCTGAAGGAGACCCGAGAGGTCGAAACGCGTCGTGTTCTGTCTTGTGATTTGTTTGTCAACGTTTTCTGGGCGGAGCTTTATCAGTAATTTTTCAAATTTAAATACGAAGTTTGACGCCAACTCTTAATGAATACAAAACATAAAACTAATAAGAAAAATACCAGAACCACTATGTAGACTTCAGACTGGTCAAGGGTTAGCGAGAAAAGGGAAAAACAGAAAGCATTAAAATGCTGGGGGAAAAAAAATAACAGCATAGAAACATATCTTTGAAAAATAAGGTTTCCATTTTATAAAGAAAATGCCGTCTCTCTATCTCAAACAGTAATTACTAACTGCACAAGTTAGCTGGTTTTTCTTAACTCTTTCATTCCTACTTTTATATGAACCATTACTTCCTCTTATTCCTAGATTCTTATAATACGAGTATTCCTTTCATTCCTGGATTTAGAGAAAAGAAAAAGAAGTGTGAAGTGAGAACTGCCACGTGTGCAGTAGCAAACCGGCCAGAATAGAGCGGCGACCACTTTCCCACTCTGTAGGGGCCATCTGGCATCCATTCCATTCATAAACACTGCTGCGCGAGCAACCCGGTCATGACGTGTACCGATGACGCGCCTCGTGCGAAGTTCAAAGCGCTTACCGCCAGAACCGATTTTCCGGGCTGCAGGAAGGAAAGGAGGGATTTTGTGCTGCCCGGTTTTCCGGGCTGCAGGAAGGAAGGGTAGGATTTCTGCAAACCGGAAAACCGGGTTGTAGGGATGAAAGAGTTAAACATTGGAATTAAAGTTCAAGAAAACTGAGTGAAGTCGAAGTATGAAAGCTTTGCAACCAGCTGAAGTCAAATGAAGAAGAGGATTGGGCGCTATGTTCTGTGTTTCGCCAATACAACTCCCACACAAATGGAACAATCCATTCCAAGAGCGTTCAGCTTCACTGCTGTGGACAAGTGACACCACCATCAGACTGGGAGGACTCCTCGGGCTTTTCTGCAAGTCAGCCTGGCTAAATAAGTACCAAGTCATCCTGTATATTTCAATGGGCATGGAGTCTGGCTAAATAAGTACCAAGTCATCCTGTATATTTCAATGGGCATGGAGTCTGGCTAAACAAGTACCAAGTCATCCTGTATATTTCAATGGGCATGGAGTCTGGCTAAATAAGTACCAAGTCATCCTGTATATTTCAATGGGCATGGAGTCTGGCTAAACAAGTACCAAGTCATCCTGTATATTTCAATGGGCATGGAGTCTGGCTAAACAAGTACCAAGTCACCCAATGGGCATTTCTCATCTGATTCTTCATTGTCAACTCCGTTAGCCACTAAAATCAGAACACAGACTTCTGTTATTCTATGGACTGTATTTAGTGGAAATAGATACTGTCTTCCTTGGTGTTGTGACATCAAGAGTTGTACATAGAATATCACTGTGTGAAAAGGTCAAATTAAAGCGACTACAGAGCATCCACCGACTGATCTGTGCTGTATACTGCACTGCTTAGGGTCTAACTGGATGTGGAGTGTAACACCAAGCTTTTCTAGAGTTGTATGCTTACGAAGTTACGCGTCTACAGCCCCATGTAAGCAATGTAACTGTAGTTCTCTGTGACAGTTCAGTATGTTCAGTGTTGAATGATGACCTGACTCAGGTGGGAGTGAAAACACCTGAAGAGCAGGAGCTACACACCTGCCAGGAATGACGCAGGTGGCCGGCTGCTCACAGCCATCTGTGAAATAAATCACCCAAGTCTTGGGCCCCTCGCCATCCTCCCCCATCACACTTCCTCTCATGTCTGGAACAAACAGCACTGAACTGGTTGATATTACATATGACTGGTTGATATTACATATGACTGGTTGATATTACGTATGCATTTATGTGAGTGCACAGGTATGCACACATTACAATCACAATCTCACATCTCTTATGTCTGTAACAAACAGCATTGAACTGGTTGATATTACAAATGCATTTATGGAAGAGCACAGGTATGCACACATTACAATCACAATCTCACAAACATACATGTAAACACACATGGCCGAGCCCACCAATACAAATCAAAGAGCACACACACACACACACACACACACACACACACACACACACACAATCTCTCTCTCTCACACACACACATACAAAATCACACACATACTTCCCATCCTCATCGACCTGCAGGGAAAGTGTTGTCAACCAGATGGGAACGTGGACATTCAGATCAGCTCAGATATAAGAGCTGACTCATATCTGTGTGACAGTCATGTGACCTGCTAGTGTCACCAGCGAATGGAACCAGTGAGTGAAGGCACAGGCAGATGATGACTCTCTCTTGAATCGTACTGAACTGACTGCTCTGCAAACTTGACCCTCTGCATTCGCCTACCACTCTGCAGTGCTAACCACACGTGCAGTCTCTGTAACCACTTGGTTCTGTGTCCCTGTGTACCTTTCCTGGAGCACTGCCGTTTTGCATGGACTCAGGACATGATCCACTGTTTAGAGTGGCATAAAAACTGTTGATCATCAACTTCCAAAATCACAGGACGACACACAGAATTCATGTGCCTATTAATCATATGATATTACACGCACACACACGCACACACGCAGGCACACACATGTGCACGCAGGCACACACACGCACACACACACACACACACACATGCACGCAGGCACACACAGTGTACCAACTTTTTCTTGGCAACGTGGATGCTGGTCTCAGGTTAGCGATCAGAGTTACATCATTGTCACCCATCTTTCCTTCACTGGATTTCTGTAGAAAAGACAAAACAGACTGGATTTCAATTTCAAATCCTCCCTTTATTATTCAAATATTGTATCATCATCACTACCATTACTATTACTACTATTGCGATCATTATCATTATTGTAATCAGTATCATTTTATCTATTTTGCAACGAATATGTTTTCATTGTCCTGAATGTTGTTTGTTTAACCTGAAGAAGACCTAAGAGGTCGAAACGTTTGTGTTTTGTAATCTGTTAGTCTATATAGTGTTGTGGAATCACTAACAATTCTTTTAAAAATTTGTTTCAATTTTCGCTTTCAGTCACCTCGCCTTGAAATATATTATGAATACATACAGCACTAACAGGAATGTACTGTGATTACATACAGCACTAACAGGAATGTACTGTGATTACATATAGCACTAACAGGAATGTACTATGATTACATACAGCACTAACAGGAATGTACTGTGATTACATATAGCACTAACAGGAATGTACTGTGATTACATACAGCACTAACAGAATGTCTTATGATTACATACAGCACTAACAGGAATGTACTGTGATTACATACAGCACTAACAGGAACCTAATGTGATTACATATAGCACTAACAGGAATGTACTGTGATTACATACAGCACTAACAGGAACCTAATGTGATTACATATAGCACTAACAGGAATGTACTATGATTACATATAGCATTAACAGGAATGTACTGTGATTACATACAGCATAACAGGAATGTACTGTGATTACATATAGCACTAACAGGAATGTACTGTGATTACATACAGCACTAACAGGAATGTACTGTGATTACATACAGCACTAACAGGAATGTACTGTGATTACATACAGCACTAACAGGAATGTACTGTGATTACATACAGCACTAACAGGAATGTACTATGATTACATATAGCACTAACAGGAATGTACTGTGATTACATACAGCACTAACAGGAACCAACTGTGATTACATACAGCACTAACAGGAATGTACTGTGATTACATACAGCACTAACAGGAACCTACTCTGATTACATACAGCACTAACAGGAATGTACTGTGATTACATACAGCACTAACAGGAACCTACTCTGATTACATACAGCACTAACAGGATGTACTGTGATTACATACGCACTAACAGGAATGTACTGTGATTACATATAGCACTAACAGAAATGTACTGTGATTACATATAGCACTAACAGAACCTACTGTGATTACATATAGCACTAACAGGAACCTACACACAGCGCAGGCCTCCAAGGGTGGTACAGGGCTGCTCTAAAGGCAGTGAAGACAGTGCTTCTCTGGGTCCTCCCCAGCACCTTCGGGTGTTTCTTTTTCTTCTATAGCACTAACAGGAACCTACTGTGATTACATATAGCATTAACAGGAATGTACTGTGATTACATACAGCACTAACAGGAACCTACTGTGATTACATATAGCACTAACAGGAATGTACTGTGATTACATACAGCACTAACAGGAATGTACTATGACTACATACAGCACTAACAGGAATGTACTGTGATTACATACAGCACTAACAGGAATGTACTGTGATTACATACAGCACTAACAGGAATGTACTGTGATTACATACAGCACTAACAGAATGTACTGTGATTACATACAGCACTAACAGGAATGTACTGTGATTACATACAGCACTAACAGGAATGTACTGTGATTACATATAGCACTAACAGGAATGTACTATGGTTACATACAGCACTAACAGGAATGTACTGTGATTACATATAGCACTAAAAGGAATGTACTGTGATTACATATAGCACTAACAGGAATGTACTGTGATTACATATAGCACTAACAGGAATGTACTGTGATTACATATAGCACTAACAGGAACCTACTCTGATTACATACAGCACTAACAGGAACCTACTCTGATTACATACAGCACTAACAGGAATGTACTGTGATTACATACAGCACTAACAGGAACCTACTCTGATTACATACAGCACTAACAGGAATGTACTATGATTACATACAGCACTAACAGGAATGTACTGTGATTACATACAGCACTAACAGGAATGTACTGTGATTACATATAGCACTAACAGGAATGTACTGTGATTACATATAGCACTAACAGGAACCTACTGTGATTACATATAGCACTAACAGGAACCTACTGTGATTACATATAGCACTAACAGGAATGTACTGTGATTACATACAGCACTAACAGGAATGTACTGTGATTACATACAGCACTAACAGGAATGTACTATGATTACATACAGCACTAACAGGAATGTACTGTGATTAAAATACAGCACTAACAGGAATGTACTGTGATTACATACAGCACTAACAGGAATGTACTATGATTACATACAGCACTAACAGGAATGTACTATGATTACATACAGCACTAACAGGAATGTACTGTGATTACATATAGTACTAATAGGAATGTGCTGTGATTACATATAGCACTAAACAGGAATGTACTGTGATTACATACAGCACTAACAGGAATGTACTATGATTACATACAGCACTAACAGGAATGTACTATGATTACATACAGCACTAACAGAATGTACTATGATTACATACAGCACTAACAGAATGTACTGTGATTACATACAGCACTAATAGGAATGTACTGGGATTACATATAGCACTAACAGGAATGTACTGTGATTACATACAGCACTAACAGGAATGTACTGGTGATTACATAACAGCACTAACAGGAATGTACTGTGATTACAGTATAGCACTAAAGGAACCTACTTTGATTACAATACAGCCAAACCGGAACCTACTGTAATACATATAGCACTAACAGGAAATAACAATGAATACATACAGCAACTAACAGGAACCTACTATTGAATACATATAGCACTAACAGGCAAGTACTGTGAATACATATATCAACAAACATGGAGTTTGTAGTAAACTCCCTGTATGGTGCAAGTATACTACCAATGGGTCAGACAATACATACAACGGCATATAGTCTGCACTGCCACTCGCAGTTTTTGTGTGGCTTAATGCAGTGATTACGACAGTCACGTGGTGCCCAACCCGACATCCGCCGTAGGGATGCAGCCAAGAGTACGTCTCCCATACGTCATTCATCGAGGGCCTGCGCGCAAGGTAACCCAGAACACAGGCGCTAGCGTGGGCAGGTAGGGCTGGCATTAGAGTCTTACATGGCAAGTATAACCTAGCCAAACAGGGAGTATAATACAAACTCCCCATTTTTGCGACATATACAGTACCATGACATACATAGCAGAATTCATAGTAAAAGGAGGAGGGCCTAGAGGTATTTCCTGGGGGTTACCCGATATTGATCATTAAGCCGACACAAAGGAAATCCCCATAAGAACCATCCGCCCGGACATGCGGATGTCCCCTCAAAATAAAAATTTTATTAAGGGAATCTCCGCACGCCAGAAGGCTGCCACAGATGTGGCGCCAGGGAACAGAGATGCGTGCATGCAGTCCGAAGTGGCCAGCGAACTGACCTCATGGCCCGGGGGGAAGAGACTGGTAGATCCTCGGAGCCTGGGAATAGCAGTAACAGAACGTACGACTTGGAGAGCCACCTAGAGACCATGCCAGCTGAGTATGTCCTTATTCGTGTTACTGGGGTTGATGGTAATAAAAGACGTCTTTGTGAACCGCGCCTGGGGCCGAGCGTTTTTCCAGTATGTGTTAGACATCGAGAAGGCAGAAGGGCAAAGTCCGTGAAGAGAGTCGCCCCCTAGTGACAACCGCCACAGGGTCGGATGACGCTGTAATGGGAGGACTGCCGGTTCCAGGTTCTTGTCTAGGAACACGGAAGGAACTTACGAGAGACGTGAGCCGACTCTGTGGAAGGCAATGTCACTGGGTCCCTACCGCTCAGTCATGGATCACGCCACGCCATCTCGCGGAAGCGAGGGCGAGGAGGAAGAAGTCTTCATAGACAAACGACGCAAGGAAGGGGATGACAAAGTGGGGCCAAAGAGGGTGGTTTATTGAGGACGACACGAACAGAGAAGATGTCCCAAAGGGGAACACGACTAGGTATAGGTGCCTCACTAAGCGACGTGCCCCTCTGGAGAACTCTCTGAGAATGAAAACATTCACAAAGGAGGTCCCCATTTGGCGATTTTCGAGCAGATGCCGACCTGAAGCCCCTGATGGAGCTAGGCAGAGAGGTTTAAGTGGGACCATGGACCTTACCGAGTGGATGTAGGTGGGGGCGAATGTGAGGAACAGAAATGGCTTTGCACCAGAACCCTTTCCCCCCTCAGCCAATCGAAAAGGACTCCTGTGCTAGCTCAATCGAGAGGACATGGCTAGGTCTTCGGAGTTTCCTGCAGGCCCCCGGCGATGGCGAGGGTATTTGAGGGACGGAAATGGGAACCATACCTAACGAGAGGGGTAAATGGATTTTCGCAAGCCAGGCAGACACAGAAACGCCCGGCGTGGTAGTTGAAAAAGAACCTGGGGATTGGCGTAGGGAGGCCCAAAAGAAACGAACGGGATTGCCTAGCATGTCCCACCGGTGTTCCACTTGAGTGGGGGTTCCGTGATGAGGGACTTGAGGTCCGGGAACCAGGACAGAGAGGGCCCCCATGGGGCTATGAGAATGAGTCCTGGGACTCTCGAACTCGCCTTCCCAGGAATCACCATGTGGAGGATCGGGAAGTGAGGAAGGCGTAAGCACAGAGGCCGGACCAGGTAAGGGACAGGGCGTCGGATGCGTAAGTCCAGGGGTCCGGGACCGTGGCCACTTAAACCCGGCAGACAGATTGTTTGAACGGTGCAAAGAGGCGAACATTGGTCTTGAACCCAATGTTCCCCACATGTGTTGAAAGGGTAAGGCCGCCTGAGGGTCCATTCCGAGTGGATACAGACTTTGGATCGGCTGAGGAGATGTCTGCCAGGATGTTGTGGAGACCCTGCTCTGTGACTCGCCGAAGGGTAGACCCCCAGCGTGGTGGACACCTGGAGCGTGAGAGAGGGCCACTGTACGGAGGGTGGATGAGGCGATGGAGTGGGCCCCCCCCCCCCCTCCCCCCCCCCCCCCCCCCTTTGGTGATAGTAAACAAGCAACCGAAGTGTTGTCGTGAAAATGAGAACAAATCGGTGGGCGAAATGGACTGGAACCTGGAGGAGGGCGACCAGACCGGCACTCCAGTTCCAAGATGTGATGATGTGAAGACGAGCAGTCAGAGGATCCCAACCCCTCCCGATGCCGTGACAGCACTCTATCCATATGGCCCCCCAGCCCCCGAGTAGGAGGCGTCAGTGAAAAGTTCCACAGGGCCTGGGATGTATGGAGTATTGAACACCCTGGGGGCCAGGTGGATGGCTGAGCCTCTCATCCGAGGCCCAAACTAACCAAGGCCCAAGGGGGACGGGCTGGTTCCCAGCTGACTTTGGTCTGTGGACCAACGCCGGCTGAACTGTCCCTCTGAAGCATTTCGCTTTGGAACTCTGCCTAGGGGAATGAGAGTGAGACAGTGACTACCAATCATCCCCAGGAGGGAGGAAAGTGTGCCCTTGCCGAGTGATGGGAGAGAGGCTAAGGAGGGAAAATGAGCTCCACAGGCGAGCGGACCTCCTCCGGGTACGGGTAGACTACCATGGAGAGGTGGTGTCGAAGCTCAATCCCAGAAGGTGAATTTGCTGACAGGTGCGAGAGCTCTCATATTGGAGGGGTTGGTGACGAAACCCCAGAGAGGAACAAAGATTAAGTACTTGGAGTGTGGGATATGGGCTAGGGCCTGAGAGTGGGCCAGGACGAGCCAGTCCGTCGATGAAGACCAGGAGGCGCATTCCTTCACCAGACTAGGCAAGGGAGGGCCATCTCCTTGACTACCAACGTGAAGAGGAGGGAGCCAGGGAGAGGACCGAATTAGGCGGGGGCCCCTAGAATTTGAAACACCCGGCCGCCGCCAAGACGAAACGAAGTAACCGTCTTGGGACGGTGTTATGAGGATAAGGAATTAAAGATCTTACAGATCATCGAGGATGCCCATTCCAGATGGTGGATGAGTCCCTTATCTGGCCGGGTCTCCAACTAGAATCTTGTAGACCTGAGGAATCTGTTGAGAGGTGAAAGGTCGAGGATGGGCCACCATCCGCCCGATCCCGAGGCCTTTGGGACTACAAAAGACGAGAGTAAAAACCCGTGGTATGGGGGTGGTACCAACGAGAGGTGCGCCCTTCCGGAGAAGCACCATCGATTTCCAGGCGAAGGGGCCTCCGCCTGGGCGGGAAGAGGATCGCCGGTGGAAGGATGAGGAGTACAGATAGGGGATGGCGTATCGTTGCCCAGGGGTAGACGGAAACCCCTCCTGCAAACAAAACCACCCAGGGGTTATGAGACCCATGCGCCGCACTGGTGGGCAAGTCCGGGACAGACTGCCTGCCAGGGTGGCAGAGGGGCCGAGGTGTGTCTGGAAGACTGCATTTCCCGCCCCTCGAAGGTGGGTCCGCTAGTCACCTCCGGGGGGCCGGGCCAGTTGGCCGAACCGAAAATTCTGTTTGGGTTTATATTCGTGTTTTGGGCGTAAGGGTGATTTGGAGGCCTCGAAGGGACGCATGCTTTGGGGTAGGGCTGGGGTCAGCTGTGGGTAGGGCTGACGAAATAATGGACAAGAAGGGCGGTGCTTACGAGGGTTTGTGGTCGCAAAGAAGCGGCCTGTTGCGCTCCCCGACTGCATTGGTAAATGCCCGCAGAGGAAAATTGGCCGAAAAGCGACCTGCTCCTGACCCGGAATGTCACGTAAGGCCGCCTTGAGCGCTGGGGAGAGAAGGGCCCTGTATAGCAGGGGCGTCTCTCCCACTGAGCAGAAGGGCAGTTAAACGTAACCACCTGGCTCGCAGGTCCGCCGCAGCCCTCCAAGGTGGGTGCGCTATCTGATGGTTGACAAGAAAACGCAAAAGGGGTTCATCAAACAGGCAGGGGGCCTGCCTCGTGACGCCCGGGTCCTGAAGACGCTGAGACAATTCCTCCCACAATTGGACCAGAGTTTCCTACCGCTCGCTGAAGGAAACATGTCAATGAAGGCATCCCCCCCCGCGGATGGTGTGCAAATGCCAAGCCCCTGTGCGAATCTGTCCCACCTCTCAGAGAATTGGATAAGAAAGAGAGGTGGATTAGGGAGGGGGGGCGGTTTGGGAGTTTATGCCGAGCCAGAGGTCATCCGGAGTAAAATGGCAATCTCCCAGGAGCCGGCATTGGCAGAGAAAAGAAGAAAACATGAGGCCTGACTCTAGTCCTAGAGGAATACTCCTACTGGGGCCGCGTTGGGGGCAGATAAGAGTCCGTCCCCCGGTGGGGGAACGTCAAGTGTCACCCTGGCGAGCGAGGGCCCGGGAACTGTCCAACAAAGGAGTGATGGTCTGGGGGGGGCGGCAAACCCTTGGCCGTGAACGCTGGTTAGGGGGTTTACCCCAGCGAAACGGGATAAGGCGAAGATGTTATGTTAGATGGAGGGATTCCCTACCAACAAGATCAGGGCGCCAGCACTCCAAAAAGGAAAGGACCCCCAAGACTGGGGGAGGAAATCCACAACCCCTCCTAACCAAGATTGTGGGTCAAAATGTTCGTGAAGAGAAGAATCAGGTCCACCTTCGGAAGGACCATGTCAGGGGTGCGTGGGAGTCGAGAACTCTCGTGAGGAAGAGTGAAAAAACGAGGACGGCGACCCCGGTAGTACCGTAATACGGCGTGAAAACTAGGACTGGCCGATCGGGACAGCGCCCGCGAGGAATGGTGGCCCAGGACGAATCCAGCTCTTGGGAGGCCGGAAGCCACATGAGGCCAAGATGAGTTCAGGGAAAAGTAAGAGCTAAGCCACTGAATTCCTCTCGGGGAAATAGAACTACCACCGTGTCCCCGGAGAGAAAGGAGGGCTGTGGCGGCCCCCAAGGCAGAGTCTCCTCGGGGACCCCGGTAACCTTGGCGCACCCCGGGAGAAGCACTGCCTCCTGGCATCTCCCCGTGGGGTCCGCGCACGGCCCCTTAGCGTGAGCAAGAGGGGACGGTGAGTGTTACATCGCCAAGCCGTCGCGTGCCGAGTGGTAGCGGACGGGGATGGCTGAGACTCAAGGGACGAAAGGTAACCCTGGCCCCGCTGGTCGATCCACCCCCCGCCCCCTGAGAACGGGAACCGCGGACATGCCCAATAGGGGAGCTGAAGAAGACCGCTCCCCAACGTCCAGTCCCCCCAAGGGGAGATTGAGACGATCGAATCGGGGTGGATACGAGACCGACGGGGGTGAGGTCCGCAGACACGAGCTACTCGATGCCGTAGCTGTGTACCTGACCCTGGATTGTGGTCAGTGGTGGGGTTCCCTCCGAAGACTGGCCCAAATTCCCTCCACCGGGAGTGTATGACGCTATCCACGTGACCGGGTCGTGCTGAACCCGGACACGGTAGGGGAGAGCGTGCAGAGACTGTGTGACGTTAGTGGGGAGTGCTAGCGTCACGATGGTCCCTCAAAAGATCGGTGACAGCGGTGATTTCCTCCGCTAGTCGCCACCCGTGCCGGTCCGGTATACGCAAGGGTCCCCATGTGGCCGATGATCGACGTCCGCGGACAAGATGTGAGATGGACTCCTTATATGCTGTCAAATCGAACCGGCGAACCATACAGGGAACTGGGAAGATTATAGAACGTAAGGATCCTTTCATGGTGAGCCTTGCCATGATATGGCTTAGGAAAGGCAAGCAAATGAAAACAGTCAGCAATGACAGCCGATTGTCCCTACCTACTGGGACAGACTGTTGGACTTCTATCGCGACGATCGTTGTATCCTCCGGTCGGGTAGAGGGGAACTCGGAATGATGGTCGCGGGCGTCCCCTGCACGGAACCCACCTCTACACCGACCGTACCACATCGAGTGCGTGCTGCGTATTGTCCCGTGGAATCGACACTACTCGTCCCCACCGGGGTAGAGGAGGCGCCTGCCGAAGAGTGAGCGCCTCGAGCCGTTATGTCCCTTCCACATGTTGGGCACTATTGTGGATTGGAACAAACACGGAAGCACGATCGCAAAGGGGGAGACCAAAGAGGTGGATTGAGGGATAACAAGAGCTCAACCAACCTCGTGAGAGACACAGAAATTGTAATAAATGCAACGAGATCTCAAGAGATATCGAGGCAGGTCGATCGTATGACGCGGTTTGGCCGGTCGAAAACAAAATAGCGGAACGCCCGGTCTGAAGAAACTGAAGCCGAGTGGACACAACCACCGAGAAAGAAAAGGCGAATCGGCCTGTCCAAATTTGAGAGAAGGACCGAGCATACGATATCACACTGGTCGTAAAAGCCAAAACTGGGGGAGAAAGGGCGAAACAACCCCGGCTGAATGAAGATTACCGTACTTTCGAAGATCGAAAAGAGCGGAATTCTAAGTCGCGAGTTGCCTAGACAAAGGCACACCGGCTGAGGAGGGCGTGGATAAACACAAATTAAATCAAGCACACCAAACCCTAAAGCCCCCACCGTTTATAATAAAGAAAAGGGAGAACCAGCAAGCCACCCCAAATAGCACAGAAGCAACACAAGCTGATCATAACCACAACGGCAAAGAGAAGGCGAGACAAGCACAAGACTTATATCTTTGCTTGGACCGGCCGCCCGAGAGAGAAATGACGTATGGGGTAGACTTAGCACTGGCTTCTCCCAAACGGCGTAAGTGGGTTGGGGCACCACGAGACAGTCATAAATCACATGCATTAGCCACACAAAAACTATGGCCTGTGCAGAGCAGACAACCAGCCAGAAATGCTAATGACAGACATGGAACAGTAAAATACGCCAAAAGTGCAAGTACAGTGATTACATACACACTAACATGAAAAAGTACAATGAATAACCCACCGCAATAACAGGAATGAACTGTGAAAACCATAAAAGCCCTAACAAGGAATGTAACGTAGATAACATAACGCACCTAACAGGAATAGAACTATGATTACAATATAGCACTAAACAGGAAGTACTATGATTACATACAGCCCTAACATGACTGTACGAGAGATGACCATATAGCACAAACCTGACACATGTCCAGTGATTACATATATGCACTAACAGAATTACTGAGCTATAAACAATATAGCACGCACCGGAATAACAGTAGATTAAATTATAGCACAACCCGGAATGTACTAATGAAATACATACCAGCACTAAACAGGAATGTACTGTGATAAACATCCAGAACTAAACAGGAAAGTAAAGAGCATACATACCGCACTAACAGTAATGTTACTGTTGATAACAAACACACAACAGTAAAGTTACAATGAAAACATACAGCCCAAACATGCAAGTACAGTGAAACATGAAAGCAACTAACAGGAATGAAACAGTGATTAACATACAGCACTAACAGAAGTACGAGATTAAACATCTACAAGCATAACAGGACTTTACTGTAGATTACATACAGCACAAACAGGAATTACCTGAATTACATATATCACTAACAGGAAAGTACTGTGAATACAAAATAGCACAACAGGAATGTACTGTGAAAACAAAAAGCACTAACAGGAATGTACAATGATTACATACAGCACTAACAGGAATGTCCTGTGGCTTACAATACAGCACTAACAGGAAAGTACTGTGATTACATACAGCACAAACCGAAAGTACTGTGATTAAACATACCCCCAAACAGGAATGAAAACTGTATAACAAACAGCACAAACAGGATGTACTATGATTACATACAGCACTAACAGGAATTGTCCTGTGATAACATAACAGCACATAACAAGGACAGTATTGTGAATACATATAGACTAACAGGAATGTACTGAGATTTACATACAGCAATAACAGGAACCAACTCTGATAACATACAGCAATCACCTGAACCTACTCTGATTCCTATAGCAATAACCGGAATGTACTGAGATATACCTCATCAGCCGTAACAGGAACCTACTACTGTGATCCCACATACAGCAATAACCAGGACCCTACTGTGCAATCACAACCAGCAATAACAGTGAACCTACTCATAATACATACAGCCATACCAGGAACCTCCTCTGAATAACATATAAGCAAATAAACATGAAAGAACTTGTGATATTTCCATACGAAGACAGCAATAACAGAACCTAACTGTGATAACCTATAGCACAAACATGAAGGTACCATTAATACATACCGCAATCTAACAGGATGAACTGTGATATACATACCGCCCAACAGGAATAACACCTGGATAACAACAGCACTAACAGTATGTACTGTGATTACCAACAGTCCAAACCGGAATTTATACTGTGGAATACAATACAGCACTAACAGGAATTGTACTGTGATTACAACCAGCCAAACACAGGAACCTACTGGATTACATACAGCAAATAGACGAGGAATGTACAGAGGAATACATAAAGCCCTAACATTACATTACAGTGATAACTAACAACAAACACAGGAACCTCCAGTAGGAATTACATACAGCACAAACCGGAATGTAGCGGATATATAACCTACAGCAATAACAGGAACCTAACTACGTTGTCTAACCTATAGCAATAACAGTAACCTCCTTGTTGAAAAAAAAACAGCCATAAAAGGAAAACCTACACATTACAACATACAGCAAAACCATAAACTACACTGGATTACATATATCACACACCGGCAACCACAACAATACATGCAGGCACAAATAGTGAACACACAAAGAAAACTAAATCGCCCTACCTAACAGCCCAACATTGTACACACATACATCACTACAACAACCCAAACATTTAACCCGCCCGCAAAAACCAAGAACACCCTGTGAAAACATAACCGCACAGCCAGGAAACAACCATGTGAAATAACATTCAGATAACAACCTCACAAACTATGGAAACAGGCACCACCCTAAGTAAAAACAACTAGCCATAAAATGGAATAACCCCTGGCCAATACCCCAAACAGGAACACACCCTGAGAATCCAAACCTCAACAACCAGGGCGACACAAGGAAAAACCTCCAGCACTGCAACGCACAACCAATGAGACCACACACAACCTCCTGGGAGCAGGAACAAGGATAGATCCATATAGCACAACCAGGCAACAACACAGTTCAATACCATACCTCACTAGACACGAGACACAAAGAGAACACAAACCCCTCTGCTAGAAACAAACAAGAAACCACAACACCGCACAGACAGAACCTCACCTTGTAGACCACCTACAACACATACCAGTAAACACATAGAGAACACAAAACAACTCGACATAATCACAAAAATGACCACACACCGCCTCTGACAGAAACACATTATTAACACCTACAGCTCAAATAGAAACACATTGAGACCACCAACCCTCTGAAAGAAACAGAAATGTAACACAACAGCACAAAAATGGAAAAACACATTGTGGAACACATACAGGCTCTGATAGAAAAAAACATAGAGAACACAAACAGCTCAGCAGTAACACCTGAGACAACACAGACCGCTCAGAAAGAAACACGATAGAGACACGATACATCTCAACAAGAAACCCATATGTGAACACATACCCCATCTGATAGAAACACAAATGTTGAACCAATACAGCTCTGACCTAAACACATATGTGAAACACATACGGCCAGAAAGAAACACACAGTGACCCGCAAACAGCCACTTAAAGAACCACATTAGAATGCACACATACAGCTCAGACATGAAACACAAAGTGAACACAAACAGCTCTGACATAAACACAGATTAGATTACCCACCAACAGCTCTGACCGAAACACGAAAGTTGAACCCCATAACAGCATCTAGATAGAAACACACGTGAACACCAACCAGCTCGTGGCTAGCAACACATAGTAGAACAGCAAACGAGGCCTCTAATAAACACATATTTGAACACCTACCGCCTCAGTACAGAAACACAATGATAACACAAACACAGCTCTTACAGGAAACACATTGTGAACACAAGTACATCACGACAGAAACACTTGTGAAACCCCTACAGCACTGATACAAACACAATGTGAGAACGCCAAGACAAGCACAGTAAAATCAACACAAAGAGAACACAAACCCTCAGTACAGAAACACATAGTTGAACACATCCCGCACTGAAATAAACACATAGTGAACACATGTACAGCACTGACATAACCACAATGTGAACCCAAACAGCTCTGACAGAAACACATTGTGAACACATACAGCTCTGACAGAAACACATTGTGAACACATACAGCTCTGACAGAAACACATTGTGAACACATACAGCTCTGATAGAAACACATGGTGAACACATACAGCTCTGGCAGAAACACATTGTGAACACATTCAGCTCTAATAGAAACACATTGTGAACACATACAGCTCTGACAGAAACACATTGTGAACACATACAGCTCTGACAGAAACACATTGTGAACACATACAGCACTGACAGAAACACATTGTGAACACATACAGCTCTGATACAAACACATTGTGAACACATACAGCTCTGATAGAAACACATTGTGAACACATACAGCTCTGACAGAAACACATTGTGAACACATACAGCTCTGATAGAAACACATTGTGAACACATACAGCTCTGACAGAAACACATTGTGAACACATACAGCTCTGACAGAAGCACACTGTGAATACATACAGCACTGACAGAAACACATTGTGAACACATACAGCTCTGACAGAAACACATTGTGAGCACATACAGCTCTGATAGAAACACATTGTGAACATGTGAGTTCAGGGATAGGAGTGTCAGTTACCTGGTTAAGGTCAGGGATAGAAGCGTCAGTTTCCTGGTTAAGGTCAGGGATAGGAGAGTCAGTTACCTGGTGAGTTCCAGGATAGGAATGTCAGCTACCTGGTTAAGGTCTGGAACAGGAGTATCAGTGACCTGGTCAGATCACAGACAGGAGTGTCAGTTACCTGGTTAGCTCAAGGATAGGAGTGTTTGTACACTGGTCAGATCCGGGACAGGTGTGTCAGTAACTTGGTGAAAGTCAGGAATACCTGGTTAGGGTCAGGAACAAAGTCTCAGTCACCTGGTTAAGGCCAGTGACAGGAGTGTCATTTATCTAATTAAAGTCAGGGACAGGACAGGGTTGCACATCCACGTCGGACATCGGACATAGACCGATTGCACATGCAAAATGTCCGATATAACTGGCAGTGAAGAGGACAAATGTCCCATTACTTTGCCGAAAACGCTGTCACTGTCCGATAGCTTTCCGATGCTCACGGACATGGCACCGGCCGTTTATATCAAGCCCGCATAATTATTTGAGTCCGACCGTCGTACAGAACTCCAGTCTGTAACTTTAGTGTAAGCCCAGTGAATCACTAGGCCTATTAGCCTACTAGTCCCGTGTGCCACTGGCACTAAGCTTAGTGGCGAGCCGTGGCGGTCTATTTTTAGCTCGTTGGCTTGCAACTCTGCCTCCCTGACTCGCAGAGGCTGAGGTACACGGCTCGCAGCTGAGAGCTCGCAGCCAGCTTGTGTCAGGGTTATTTTTAGCGTAAAGCGGCTAAAGAGCGATAAGCCTTGTACTTGTTACGTGGTGCAATATTGTACTTGAATACTAGCATTAGCAATGAATAGTGATTTAGGAAAGACACTGCCTCAGTGTGTGTGACTGTGTGTGTGTGTGGACTAGTAATAGTATGTTTACCAAACATGGCTTCCCACTCTAGGAATATAGTCAGCTTTTGTAATACCATTTTTGTGTGCATAAAACTTAATATACATTCAATCTGGCTTGCGTTCAAAACGTCCGATTGATTTTGTTATGAAGAGGACAAATGTCCCATTACTTCAGGGTGGTCCAGGACATTTGTCCTATAGATACTGCTAAGGATGTATAACCCTGACAGGAGAATCAATCACCTGGTTCAGTTCAAGGACAGGAGAATCAGTTACCTGACAGAGTCAGAGACAGGTGAGTCAATTTCCTGGGTGGGGTCAGAAACAGGAATGCCATTACCTGGGTAAGGTTAGAGCCAGGAACGGGACAGGAGCGTCTCAGCTGAACATGGTCAGACACTGGCATCTCCTGCTGTGTGATCTCCTGGTGCAGTCGGCTGATCATGCGCTCCCTCCGCACCAGTTCCCCCTGACAACACAGTGTGAACGTTCTGTCAACACGGTGTGAACGTTCTGTCAACACAGTGTGAACGTTCTTCTCCCATCTCCACTTTCAATAACATCCTCATCAAAGTCATTCTTCTCCCATCTCCACTTTCAATAACATCCTCATCAAAGTCTTCCTCAATGTCTGAACCTTCAGTCTGAAGTAACTCTAACACTTGTGGTGCCATGAAACACTGACGACGATGATTTCTCTCTGAGCTTTGCTGCTATATAGCGCTGGACTGAGGCGCCATTGCTGACACGCACTGAACACATCAGATTTGCAAAAACCCCCTGAGGCTTGCTCAACTGGTGAAAATTTCTGCAACCACTGGCTGGTTCAGTCAATTAATATTCTAATTGAATTATAATGTCATCTATCAAGCGGACACTACCCCAAACATGCAAAGCGTTCCAAAGCCTCAATGCCGGCACTTCATCCGAGAGAGTTAAGCTAGAAACGTGAAAAACTGATCATTTTTCGCACCCTTTCCTTCAAAATATTTGCCCGTACTGCAGCTTTAATGTACATTTCCTCAAAATAGCAACTGCACTACTGGAAGATTTTGGAGTACCATCAATGTTTCCTTTTTTTTTTTTAAACATACTGGAACCATTCACATGCCATCAGAAAGGTCTTTGCCCCTCTCTGTTAACATTGTCCCAATATCTTAGAAGATGCGACTCATTCATTGTTTTGTGGGAGTGGTCACATACAAATACACCCACACACAGAGACACACATACAGGCACACACACACACGTGTGTGTGTGTGTGTGTGTGTGTGTGTGTGTGTGTGTGTGTGTGTGTGTGTGTGTGTATGTGTGTGTGTGTGTATGTGTGTATATGTATATGTGTGTGTGTGTGTGTGTGTGTGTGTGTGTGTGTGTGTATGAAAAACTGCATTGCACCTTGGCAGCCTGTAATTCTAGCACCTTGGGGAATGGCGTGAAAATGGCCAAAGGCAGCTCTTACCCTGAGATAGGAGATGGTCTGATCCCTGGTCTCTCTGTCATCCATTGTCGGCCCTGTCACAGACACAACATTGCTCTCTTACCTACACGTCTCAACTTGTATATCACACACACACGCACGCACCGCGCGCGCACATACACAAACACACACACATCAGACACACATATCACACAGACAAGCCATGAATGCTCACATACGCTGTTTCTACCAATACATACGCAAGATGACAGATGCACGCATCCATTTCTTCTACATACACACCTGCACATACACACTCACCATATAGAAACATACTTGAATATACACAAACACGTCACAAATAAACACACACCAATGCATCCACTGATTTCTTTGCTACATGGACACATACTTCAATGCCTCAACAATACACAGGTACACATGTATGTGTAAGTCAATGCCTCAACAATACACAGGTACACATGTGTGTGTAAGTCAATGCCTCAACAATACACAGGTACACATGTGTGTGTAAGTCAATGCCTCAACAACACCAGACACGGGCACTTACCGGGGCATGTCCCACTGGACTTCTTGCCTCCTTGCGTAATGATTCCTGTCATCCAATAATCCATCAGTTAAATCACCCACAGACAGATGATTCCTGTCAGCCAATAATCCATCAGTTAAATCACCCACAGACAGATGATTCCTGTCAGCCAATAATCCATCAGTTAAATCACCCACAGACAGATGATTCCTGTCAGCCAATAATCCATCAGTTAAATCACCCACAGACAGATGATTCCTGCCATCCAATAATCCATCACTTAAATCACCTACAGACAGATGATTCCTGTCAGCCAATAATCCATCACCTGGAGTCTTTTAGCCAGGGTACGACAACAACAACAACAACAACTTAAATCACCTACAGACAGATGATTCCTGTCATCCAATAATCCATCACTTAAATCACCTACAGACAGATGATTCCTGTCAGTCAATAATCCATCACTTAAATCAGTTATCACCTACATACAGATGATTCCTGTCATCCAATAATCCATCACTTAAATCACCTACAGACAGGATGATTCCTGTCATCCAATAATCCATCACTTAAATCAGTTATCACCTACATACAGATGATTCCTGTCATCCAATAATCCATCACTTAAATCACCTACAGACAGGATGATTCCTGTCATCCAATAATCCATCACTAAAATCAACCATAGACAGAAGATTCTCAATTCTCTTCTGTTGGTATTAACAGGAACAGAATTGATATAGAATTTACTCTTTGCTTACCTTCTCCTGCTTTTGTGGGAGAGCTGTTAAGAACTGAATATATTCATTCCCTGGGACAGTGGTTAAAAGGGGGTATTCATATCACTCTTTCTGCACAGTATGTTGCCAAATAAAAAACACATGTAATATATTGTTATATTTGGAATGGACGCAGTAATAAAAGTAACATGCTTGAATGGATTTATGTGAATGGGTTATTGCAGAGTAAAACATGACAGTTGATAAATTAATTATCAGGGCTGTCACACTGTCAAAGTAAAATCCATGCATGTTCGTTTAAAAAAAAAAGGGGAGGGGGGGGAGGGGGGGGGGGGGGTAATTCATCTGATCAAGAAATCCAGAGTGCTCCGACAGCAGTCCAGAGCTCCTGAAGCATTAACATGCTTTTTCAGAGCACGTGTCTGTCCACCTCTTTTTTAACGATGCCAAAACGGAACAACATACGATTCCCTTTCCACTTTCAAAAACCATGTTGAACACTGCTGAATGAGATGGCTCACTTTGGAGTCTGTTCAGTCCATCCACATCTCCAGCAGTTGACAGCTGTGCCTGCCTCAATGTCTTGCCTTACTTTCCATTTGTGACATGCAAGACAGCAACCCCCCCCCCCCCCCCCCCCCCCCCCCCCCCCCCCCCCCCCCCCCCCCCCCCCCCCCCCCCCCACCCCCCAAGAAGCATGATCCACAACCAGAAAACGATGAACTTTCCTGCCTGAATTTTCTGTAGACAGTCTCTGTAGTTTGACCTCTAATATAACAATAACACGTGACTTGAATTTTCTGTAGACAGTCTCTGTAGTTTGACCCTCTGATATAACAATAACACGTGACTTGAATTTTCTGTAGACAGTCTCTGTAGTTTGACCCTCTGATATAACAATAACACGTGACTTGAATTTTCTGTAGACAGTCTCTGTAGTTTGACCCTCTGATATAACAATAACACGTGACTTGAATTTTCTGTAGACAGTCTCTGTAGTTTGACCCTCTGATATAACAATAACACGTGACTTGAATTTTCTGTAGACAGTCTCTGTAGTTTGACCCTCTAATATAACAATAATACCCGACTTGAATTTTCTGTAGACAGTCTCTGTAGTTTGACCCTCTAATATAACAATAATACCCGACTTGAATTTTCTGTAGACAGTCTCTGTAGTTTGACCCTCTAATATAACAATAATACCCGACTTGAATTTTCTGTAGACAGTCTCTGTAGCTTGACCCTCTGATATAACAATAATACCCGACTTGAATTTTCTGTAGACAGTCTCTGTAGTTATATCTCTGATACAACCATGACAAATGGCTAACATTTTCTCTAGATATTTACTGTAACTCAGTCTTTGATATAACAATGACAAACAACTGAATTTTCTATTGTCAGTCTCTGTAGTTCAGTCTCTGATTTAACAATGACAGATGACTTTCTGTGGGCATTGTCTACAGTCAACTCTCTTGACATAACAAAGACAGATGACTCACATTTTCCCTTGCTACTGTCTGTAGTTCGATCTCCAGGTGGAGTTTGTCCGACTTCAGCTGAGACAACATGGCGTCCTGTTCACCCAGCCTTTGCTGCAAGCCTGCCTGTGTCCACACAGTCAACACCATCATCACCATCACTTCACTTTCCTCATCATTGCTATCCTTCATTAGCGTCACTGTGTCCACACAGTCAACACCATCATCATCTACACCATTCCTCATCCTGCCTGTGTCCACACAGTCAACACCATCATCATCTACACCATTCCTCATCCTGCCTGTGTCCACACAGTCAACACCATCATCATCTACACCATTCCTCATCGTGCCTGTGTCCACACAGTCAACACCATCATCATCTACACCATTCCTCATCGTGTCCACACAGTCAACACCATCATCATCTACACCATTCCTCATCCTGCCTGTGTCCACACAGTCAACACCATCATCATCTACACCATTCCTCATCTTTGCTATCCTTCATTAGTGTCATAAATATACTGTCACAAGCACTATCAATCATCTCTGCCATTATTTCATGACTCCAGTGTTTGGATCTCAATGTCATACTATAATCAACATGATCAACACCACCACCATCATCAGTACTGTTACCAATAATATCATCAATACCACTACCAACAATACTCTTATCAACATCATTATCATGATCACTGCCAAAAATACTGTACGCAATAGTATCATCATCATTATTACTATCATTACATAGGCAAACAATAAAATAATCATGATCATCATTATTACTAGCATCAATACTGAAGCAAAATTATCACCTTCTGTTCCACTATCAGTATTGTAAGCAACATCATCATCATTACTATCACTGTCACGAGACCCATCATCAATTTAAATCAACATCATCATCATTCCTATCACTATCTGAATCAATATCATGATGATCATTATCATTTCCATCAACATTGCAATCAACATGATCATTATCATTATCATCAACATTGCAATCAACATGATCATTATCATTTCCATCAATACTGCAATCAACATGATCATTATCGTTCTTATCATCAAAGCTGTTGCCCATGAATCCCACACTGAATGACCACCCCTTACCTTTTTTTTTTCTTTCTTTTTGTTTTCAACAGAAAAAGCACTTGAAACTTAAAATATGGGGGAAAGACAGAGAAAACAATGCAAGAAAGTGAAGATACTATATCAAGGGAAAACACATGGCAATGCTAATAAGAGTAGAAGAAAAAAAAGGCAATGGCTACATGAGTCACATGTGATGAATTCTGGCCAAATTACAGACAAGGATGAATTCTGGCCAAATTACAGACAAGGATGAATTCTGGCCAAATTACAGACAAGGATGAATTCTGGCCAAATTACAGACAAGGATGAGATGCAATGGGTAGTTTGGACACATGGGGAAGGAAAGAGACATGAGTATTCAACTGAAAATACATGCATGCACAATTCATGCATGAGTGCAGTGCGCGCGCACATGTACACAAACTACCTAATACACACTCTCACTCCTTAATCTATGGGTCCATGCCTGCAGCTGCCGGTCAGCTGCTTTGTGGTGAGCAGCTATAGTGAGCAACACTATGCTGTTGCATTCTTTTAGAACCTCCACAGCATCTGGCCGCTGCTCTTTTCTCATATGAGACAGCATGGCTCCACAGATGCCCACACGACCTGTATGTGTCTTCTGAAGGAGTTCATTTTGTGCTATTTACTATCAAGATTTGAAAGCAGACTTACAGTTGCCAATTTCCCATATTCAGTTTTCATATTTGCATGTGTTTTCATCAGATATAGATTTGGTGTTGTTCCCTTTAAAGTGGAAAGAATATTATCAAGAATCAAGGAAGGAAGAACGGAAGGAAGAAGGTAATAATTAAATGAATGAATGAATGCATACTGAAAGAAAGAAATATGATAACTTACATAGTATTTCAATACCTAAATATGGTAGAATTCAGCAAACAAATTCTCTATTCTCTGTCTAGCTCTCTTTCTCTCAAACAAATTCTCTATTCTCTGTCTAGCTCTCTTTCTCTCAAACAAATTCTCTATTCTCTGTCTAGCTCTCTTTCTCTCTGCCTATATAGTGTGTGTGGGTCTGGTGAAAAGATGGGATGCTGGAGTTGTGATGGTGGTACAGGAGAGTGAACTGAATATCGATACTTTTGTTACAACATTTCTGAAGTTTGCTTCTGATGTAAGTGAACCCTGTTTGTGTCTTTTCCATGGTCTCTCTTAATCCTTTGCCAAGAAAGATGCCCGCCCATATAACTTAGTGTCTTAACATTCATTGGACAAGCCACAGCTATTTCTAAACGAATTGCATGGACTGGAGATTCTGATTTCAAACATAGGAAAGTGGATAGAAATGATTAACAAATAATTTTCATAAGATGATAAGGAAAGATAGGGTGGGGATGGGGGTTGAGGTGAGAGAGAAAGAGAACGAGAGAGAGAGAGACAGAGAGACATTTGGCGAAAAGTTCATCCCAGAGATCTATGTCTATGAGACAGTGTGGCCAAAGTTCCTTGTTTTCTTACAACCAGCAGGTCGCTTACATACTGAAAACATGCATCATCAATGTGACATTTAGATTTTGACATAACATGCATGTCTCTTTGCACTAGTTATGTGATCTAGTTGATCGTTGTATTTAGTCTACATACAGTAATACATTATTCCGCATCTCCACCTCTGCTTGGTAGAAATGGCATTTATGGTCTGATTTTGGCCAAATGTAAATTGATGATTGTTACAGGTTTTACATATAGTGTCATTTAACATTATCTTATTGGCATTTAAAGTAATAGCTGTCAGTGATCAGAGTTTACAAGAAAATGTCAATTTTTGTCATTCTGATTGCTGAAACTGTTAATCTCAGATATACGGCTGTTATGATGGAGAGACATCTTCATGCAAGGGATGACTGGAAAGATCTTAGTAATGTCTATCAGTAAGCCAAGTTTGATCAAGCTCATGGTTGTAGTAGTATTTGCAGAGAAAATGCCAACATCAATGTTCACCACAGACACACACACAGAGACAATTGAAACAAGGCAAATCATTACACGAACTCACTTGTAACACATGAGTCAATAAGTAAACAATGAAATCCCAAATACCATGCATCAACCGACCAACTGATGGATGGAGCTGAGTGGTGAAAGTGGACTGGTCCAGAGAGATGAGTGGTGAAAGTGGACTGGTCCAGAGAGAAATCAGACCACAGACCTTGGTGCCCTGCAGCTGCCGACAGTCGCTGCGGAGAGTGGAGATCTCCTCCCTCAACTCCTCATTGAGCAAGGTGGCCTGCTGTAACCGACTCTTCAGCAGCACCCAGTCCTCCATGGTGGGTGATTCCCCTCCTTCACCTTCCCTCCTACTCTCCACGCTATTCTCCAACATCTGACACCAGCAAAACCAACATCAGCAGTGTAAAGAGAAACAACACACAGTGCAATAGGCCTGTCGACAACACAATGCATGTCAAACACATTCAAGACAATAGATCACAAAGACACACAGTACCCAGGCCTTCAGTCATACAGAAAAGTATTATTAACACACAATGGAGACTGGCAATGAATGGACACTGTCAATGGCATACCACTTCAGTCATGGCAATGAATGGATGATAGTTGACTGTTTTAAACACATGGTGATTGAGAGAAACAGACAGTCAACATTACCCATGCAAGTTGGATTGGTTAATGGGGAGATTCAATTTTGTTTCCTTCCTTTGAAAGTGTGGATGGATTTAACTTTTAGCCTACAGCGCGTATGGCTCCATGCGTTGCTCATAGCTCTGCAGCCTACGGCACGCACAGTGCCGTGCGCCGACTGACAGCTCCGTTGTCTACAGCGAGCACACTTCCGGACGTTCTTAGTTCGAAAAAGTCTGGTATTCAAACTCTAACGGGCTAAGATAAAGAACTCCCACCAGAACATAGCAGAGGGTTTCTGGTAGCCTGACATGCCCTAGTTCTTAAGTTCAAGCAAAGTTCACGTTCGCTATCTGCGGCTGAAACAAAGAACTCTTTGCTGGATTTTTCCGACCTGAACTGACCGCGTTTCTGGCACTTGCCTTTCGTCTGCTTGTTAAAATGCTAGCTCCTCGCCGGCAAGTCGTTTCTTTAGAACAAGGTATTGTTTCATTGTATTCAAGGCAGTTCCAATAAAGAAGGAGAGTCAATTGACAGTGGACAAGACAGAGAAGATGAGGAACGTCTAATTGAAGATGTTCTTGATTACAATGACAAATCAATCGATTCGACTAATTCAGCAATACACACACACACAGGCGCTTGACTCGCAAAATCTCTGTAGCCCAAATTCTGTATAACTGTTTAAAAATGGACAATAACTGACAGCGAAAAGCACCATATCCATAAGTGTATTAGGTGAGTGCTTTGTTGTATCGATTTGTCTTCATGCCATTACAAAACACTGATCGTCAAACTCTGCACTTGATTTTATGTCTGTGTGTTTTGGTTACTTTATTCATTCATGCATTGTCTCAACGCAGGATCTCTGAGAGTTCTGAAAGTACATTCACCTAAAAGTCCTTGATTTCTTTTATTCAGACATACCAAACATGATGTTAACACGGACCAAACATAACACGTAAAATAAATTCCAAAACTGCCAAAATCACTACATAGGCAGGGGTTTTAGCGTGAGTGGCTGTGTGCGGGAGGGGGGAAAGTCACGCTGCACGCATACGCAGGGCTAGTGTTAAGGGGCTGTGAGAGCAGGGCTGTGGGATAAGATAAGATAATGTTGCTTATAGCCCAGCCGACCGCAAAGGGCCACATCAGGGCTGGGGCTGTGGGAGAGTAAATTGTGCTAAATCTGAAATCAATCACACATAGATCTTATTTCTCTGTCACTCATAATCAGTTCCACTTTTCTTGCTGATTAACCAGAAAGCAAATATTGGGAAGACACAAATTAACATGAAACAGAAAAAAAAAGCCTCACCAAATCTTGCAGAAGCAGAAGTTGTTTTTTTAAAGTCTTGAGGGTCTCCAGGTTATCATCATCCCATGCAGGAATACCAGTGTCCACCAGAGTCCCGTCTCCTTCTTGTCCTGTGTGGACAACAGAATGACATCATCAAATCACATTTAAAGAAGGAAAATGGAATGGCAGCATGATGCAATACAAAATTAATATGTCAGATTGTAGACTATGCAATTTACATCACATCTGTTATATATGTTTTGAACTCCTTATTCAATGGCTGCTTATGTCATCAATATCTTTTTTTTTGAAAAAGTAACTGATTGCTCATTTGTTTATAATATCAAATAAGGTAATTATGATACGAGAGCAGCAGTCCATGTGTCAAAATGGCACAGTATGTCAGAGCAAAAAGAGTAGGCAGTAATTCATAGCTGCAGATACCATTTTGATGATGACACCAACGTTTCAAAATTTGTATTGCTGTTGTATGACACTACTGCTTGAAAGCTTTATCAGAGTATAAGTGACCCTGCTCTTGGGATGGGGAACAGAAGATCCACAATCCTGCCACTAAAGGGCTGCCGGAGCTTCCTTGTCAGATGCAGCCAGTACCTGCATTGTCACACCGTCATCTAACAAAGAACGATCATGCACTGGCATTCACCCTGTGAGGCAGTACCTGCACTGTCACACCGTCATCTAACAAAGAAAGATCATGCACTGCCATTCACCCTGTGAGGCAGCAGCTGCATTGTCACACCATCACCTAACAAAGAAAGATCATGCACTGGCATTCTCCCTGTGAGGCAGCAGCTGCATTGTAACACCGTCACCTAACAAAGAAAGATCATGCACTGGCATTCTCCCTGTGAGGCAGCAGCTGCATTGTCACACCGTCACCTAACAAAGAAAGATCATGCACTGGCATTCTCCCTGTGAGGCAGCAGCTGCATTGTCACACCGTCACCTAACAAAGAAAGATCATGCACTGCCATTCTCCCTGTGAGGCAGTACCTGCATTGTCCCACCGTCATCTAACAAAGAAAGATCATGCACTGACATTCACCCTGTGAGGCAGCAGCTGAGGCTCCTCCAGGATTAGCACAGAGCTGAAGAAAGCCACAAGATCATCCCAGACCTGTCAACAGCCAAGACCGTTGGCAGAAGTCAATAGTGCCTAGCTGCTCCCCACCAGGGGGATCATAGTGCCCTACTGTGTGCCTGTGCAGGGGGGCCAACAAACATCAGGCATCCTGCAGGGCCTCCAGCATATTCTGAGAGACATCAACATCAACGAGCGGCCCAAGTACACCAAGCCTTCAACAGCACTACACTGGTTGTTACTTTTCAACAAAATTATTTCTGTCACCTCAGTAATGGGAGGTGGGATGTGAAGAATGTGGTGTGTGCTGCACTGGGGTGGGAAGTGTGATGTAAAACAATGTGGTGTGTGTTGTAGTGTGGTGGGAAGTGTGATGTAAAACAATGTGGTGTGTGTTGTAGTGTGGTGGGAAGTGTGATGTAAAACAATGTGGTGTGTGTTGTTGTGGTGGGAAGTGTGATGTAAAACTATATGGTTGTGTGTTGTAGTGTGGTGGGAAGTGTGATGTAAAACATGTAGGTGTGTGTTGTAGTGTGGTGGGAGGTGTGATGTAAAACAATGTGGTGTGTGTGTTGTAGTGTGGTGGGAAGTGTGATGTAAAACAATGTGGGGGTGTGTTGTAGTGTGGTGGAAGTGTGATGTAAAACAATGTGGTGTGTGTTGTAGTGTGGCGGGAAGTGTGATGTAAAACAATAGGGTGTGTGTTGTAGTGTGGTGGGAGGTGTGATGTAAAAACTATATGGTGTGTGTTGTAGTGTGGTGGGAGGTGTGATGTAAAACTATATGGTGTGTGTTGTAGTGTGGTGGGAAGTTTTGATGTAAAACAATGTGGTGTGTGTTGTAGTGTGGTGGGAAGTGTGATGTAAAACAATATGGTGTGTGTTGTAGTGTGGTGGGAGTGTGATGTAAAACAATATGGTGTGTGTTGTAGTGTGGTGGGAAGTGTGATGTAAAACAATATGGTGTGTGTTGTAGTGTGGTGGGAAGTGTGATGTAAAAAATGTGGGAAGTGCTGCAGTATGGTTGAAGATGAGGTCTGGTGCGTATTGCAGTGTGGGTGAGCGATCTGCTGTAGTGTGTGTGACACTGTGATTGGGGCTATAATGGAAGTAACGTAGTATGTGCTGCAGTGTGGTGTGAGGGGTGATGTGGTGAGTGCTGCAGTGTGGTGTGAGGGTGATGTGGTGAGTGCTGCAGTGTGGTGGGAGGTGTGATGTGGTGTGTGCTGCAGTGGTGGGAGGTTGTGATGTGGTGTGTGCTGCAGTGTGGTAGGTGTGATGTGGTATGTGCTGCAGTGTGGTGGGAGGCATGATGTGGTGTGTGCTGCAGTGTGGTGGGAGGTATGATGTGATATGTGCTGCAGTGTGGTGGGAGGTGTGATGTGGTGTGTGCTGCAGTGTGGTGTGATGTGTGGTTATGTGCTGCAGTGTGGTGGGAGGTTGATGTGGTGTGTGCTGCAGTGTGGTGGGAGGTATGATGTGATATGTGCTGCAGTGTGGTGGGAGGTGTGATGTGGTGTGTGTGCTGCAGTGTGGTGTGAGGTGTGATGTGGTATGTGCTGCAGTGTGGTGGGAGGTGTGATGTGGTGTGTGCTGCAGTGTGGTGGGAGGTGTGATGTGGTATGTGCTGCAGTGTGGTGGGAGGGGTGGTATGGTGTGTGCTGCAGTGTGGTGTGAGGTGTGATGTGGTGAGTGCTGCAGTGTGGTGGGAGGTGTGATGTGGTGAGTGCTGCAGTGTGGTGGGAGGTGTGATGTGGTGAGTGCTGCAGTGTGGTGGGAGGTGTGATGTGGTATGTGCTGCAGTGTGGTGGGAGGTGTGATGTGTATTGCTGCAGTGTGGTGGGAGGTGTATGTGGTATGTGCTGCAGTGTGGTGGGAGGGGTGATGTGGTGTGTGCTGCAGTGTGGTGGGGAGGTGTGATGTGGTATGTGCTGCAGTGTGGTGGAGTGTGTGATGTGGTATGTGCTGCAGTGGTGGGAGGTGTGATGTGGTGAGTGCTGCAGTGTGGTGGGAGGTGTGATGTGGTATTGCTGCAGTGTGGTGGGAGGTGTGATGTGGTATTGCTGCAGTGTGGTAGGAGGTGTGATGTGGTATGTGCTGCAGTGTGGTGGGAGGTGTGATGTGGTGTGTGCTGCAGTGTGGTGGGAGGTGTGATGTGGTATGTGCTGCAGTGTGGTGAGAGGTGTGATGTGGTATGTGCTGCAGTGTGGTGGGAGGTGTGATGTGGTGTGTGCTGCAGTGTGGTGGGGTGTGTGATGTGGTGTGTGCTGCAGTGTGGTGGGGGGTGTGATGTGGTATTGCTGCAGTGTGGTGAGAGGTGTGATGTGGTATGTGCTGCAGTGTGGTGGGAGGTGTGATGTGGTGTGTGCTGCAGTGTGGTGGGAGGTGTGATGTGGTATGTGCTGTAGTGTGGTGGGAGGTGTGATGTGGTATGTGCTGCAGTGTGGTGGAGGTGTGATGTGGTGTGTGCTGCAGTGTGGTGGGAGGTGTGATGTGGTGTGTGCTGCAGTGTGGTGGGAGGTGTGATGTGGTATGAGCTGCAGTGTGGTGGGAGGTGTGATGTGGTGTGTGCTGCAGTGTGGTGGGAGGTGTGATGTGGTGTGTGCTGCAGTGTGGTGGGAGTGTGATGTGGTGTGTGCTGCAGTGTGGTGGGAGGTGTTCAATTCAATTCAATTCAATTCAATTCAAAATTTTATTTATAGATGGAAACATTGAATAAGCGAACTAATTCACTTTTTTTTCATCAAGCCATCTTAACAATGCTAATAATTATAATAAAAGAAGTGGGATGGGAGGGGGAAAGGGAATACAAAAAATGCAATGGATAGGGAAAAAAAAAAAAATCACTGAACTTCAAACAAATAATTTTGCGCATTTAGCAATTCTGCGTATGTACGTATACAAAGTAGCATATACACGCATACAAAATTCTGTTTAAACATTATCAGAACATATGCATCAAATACAATCATTATTGACAATTTTAAAAGACATGCCAAGGAACAGCCATTACAGCAAAGTTGGGAAAACAATTATAAGTCATTATTTCTGTTTTCTTTGAGATAAACTTTAAGATTTCTTTGAACGTTTTAAGGTTTGTCATACTTTTAAATTTGGTGAAAGACCATTCCATAACGTTCCACCAGAATAAAGGAACTTGATTTAAATAGGTTATTTCTAGGTCTTGGAAGCATAAGTAAATGATTGTGTCTGAAATTATTTATTATGAATGTGTTCATTATCTTTTTAGGAGCATCTCCGTTTAAAGTCTTGTGCATCAAGACTGCCTTATTGAAAAAAAGGCTATACGGAAAGTGAGTATATTCAGTTTTCTATAGTCTTCAGTGGTTAGGAATTTTGATTTTAACAACACCAACTTTACAGATCTTTTTATACATGCGATGAATCAATTTCAAATTTGTCTCACTGCAGCTGTCCCATAAAGTTGAAGCATAATGAACAATGGGTAAAACATGGGCACTAAAGAATAGTTTACGAGAATGAGCATCAAGAAAGTTTTTTATTTTACTTAATTGAAAATTTATTCTAGACAAACGCTTTCCCAAGGCTTAATGTGCTCTGTCCAAGACAATCATTGTCGACAATGACTCCAAGAGTTTTGTGTGGATTGTACTTCGTGTATTACTTTTCCATCAATAAATGTGGTTGAAATGAGTCTTCATCTTTTTTTCGTTTTTGCCTAACACAGGCATACATACATTTAGTTTTCTGTGTGTTTAAGGACATGTGGTTGAATTTTGTCCAGTCAATTAGCTTTTGAATGTTTTCTTGAAGATCCTCTGTTAGTTTGTAAGGATCTGAATTGCTAGCATGTAAGATGTGTCGTCTGCAAACATTTCACAATTGCATTTTACAAACAAGGCAAATCATTGACATAAATGGAAAATAACAGAGGCCCTAAAACAGAACCTTGTGGGACTCCATATTTGACGGGCATAAAACTTGAGCTGTGGTTATTTACAAATACTAACTGTTTTCTATCTGAAAGAAAAGATGACATCAAATCTATGAAATCTGTTGTTAAGTTATAGCACAATAGTTTTTGTAACAAAAGCTCGTGGTTATAACGTCGAAAGCTTTTTCGAAATCAACAAAAAGTATACCAGTGAATTCATTTTGGTTAATATTGTTTAAAACACTATCAATGAGTTGTATTAGAGAAGTATGACATGAGTGGTTTTGACGAAACCAGACTGATCTCATGAATCAAGTCATTTTTCTTTAAGATAGGAGTACAACAAATTTTGAACGTGCTTTTCTAAAGGTTTTGAAAGAATTGATAAGATTGAAATTGGTCTATAATTACAGGGATTAGAAGTGTCACCTGATTTATAAAGTGGTATAACTTTAGCTTGTTTAAATTTCAAGGGAAAACTTTTTTTTTCGATACACAAATTTGTATAAATATGTTAATGAGTCAACAATAACTGGGGAAGAACGTTTCAATATTTTCCCGTCAATCTCATCCAAATCACGAGTACCAGTCTGTTTCAAAAGAGATAGGCTTTTGTTTACATCTGTTATCATCATGTAAAGTAGGGTGAAGGGACAAAGAAATTTCTTGGAATCAATATATTGTTTTAAATGAAAGAGATCATTTTGACTAGACCTGTCATTTGTTATGATTTTACTGGCAATGTTTGAAAAATGATCATTTAAGTCATCGGGAGTGATGTCTGTTATGATGTGCTGTTTTTTTGACACATGCTTATTATTCAACATATTTATAGCTTTCCAAATTTTTCTGGTATCCTTTGTGGAAACTAACAATTTTGAAATAGTTATGTTTAGACTTTCGCTTCAAAGAAGTAACTTTATTTCTTTTTTTTTTTAAACTCTTCTTTTGTTCCGGAATTACTTAGAAAATCCCTGTTATATCTTTGGGCGTCAATTTCTTTAGATATCCACGGTGGTTTTATATCTAGTCTGACGCGTTTCTTTATAAATGGAGCGTGTTTATTGTATACAGAATTAAAAGTATTTATCCAAAATTCACTTGCTTCGTTGGATCCCTTATCTGATATATGTAATTTAATGTTGAATTTGCTAAAATCAGACAGAAAATCTTCTTCAATAAAGTTTTTTAAAGTTTCGATAATATATGATTTTTATGCCCTACCCTTAGGAAATTTTATATGAGTTTTATACCAAGTGAAACATACAGGATTATGGTCACTACAGCCACATGGAGGAGAACAAACCTCTACAATGTTTTGTTTTGTAAGTTTGTCAGAATAAAACGTGGTCAATTAAAGTAGCTGATGTTTCAGTTACTCTTGTAGGTTTGTCAATCCACTGCTGAAGGCATGTATGTTGTAGTTTTGAACCACTTCTGTTGAGATTTTAACAAATCAATATTAAAATCTCCAAAATAATTGTTTCATAGTTTATTTATGGTAACTTCATCCATTACAGAATTAAAATTGTCTTGCCAAACGATGGTTTCAGAGGGATTTCTATACATAAATCCGACCAGAGTGGTTTGTTACCTTTTAATTTTATTTCCATCCAAAGTGATTCCACGTCGTGAATCTCAAAATTATCAATCCTCTTACACGTTAACGAAGAAGCTGAATATACAAGTAATCCGTTCTTTTGGGTTTTAAATGGGTCTAATCTTGTTATTTTGGTAACCTGGAACAAACATATCACTGTCTAATATGTGCCCAGATAAGCGCGACTCAGCAAAACAAAACAAATGAAACGGACTCCTGAATTATGAAGAATCACTGCAATGTCATCTTTTTTGTTTACTGCACTGTTAATGTTCAGATAACCTACACGGAGTCCCTGTTTACTTGGCCAAGAGTCTAAAGTCAAAGGCATGATTTAAAAAAAAAAAAAAAATCCCGTTTATGACAATTCAAGAAATGTAACACTGCAAGTAGTCAATATACACAATGGATCCCGATTCAATAATTCTCAGAGATGCGAACACATATACAAAATTACTTTAATCAATAATTTAAATGATGAATTTTCAGCAAAACAATCTACTAGCTCTTCTGAAAAGCACTAATCACATAAATGAAAATTACTGAATTGATTAACAATTCAAAAACAATAGAAAAGGGTACAAAAGGTGAATCAAACAACAATCCAAATGTCATCAAATCACGTCTCTAACAAAATAGAGAAATGAAATGCTAGTTACCGATGAAGAAAATTCTTTGATTTTCTTGCAGCCTTGTCAAATAGCTTGAATCCCAATGAGTCTGACAATGCAACAACACCACGCCCATACATCTCACACCCATATACCCACTCTTACCAGGCTGGGTGGGCTAGCAAGCATTAATGTATGACAGCTCACTTTCAGATGATACTCATTAAAAAACAAACAAACAAAAAACTAAAAAAAAACATAAAATGATTACAAATCATTTGCATGCTGCATACTCAACATATGAGAGGTCATCCTATTTAACAAATAAAGATATTGATTCATATTTCCTTGCTCAGGGAAGGATGACATGATTGGCACTGCATTCACCTCCTGGGGGACATGGAAGGCGCTTGGAGTCTGACCATTTAACTGGGGAGCTGAGTCTCTGACAGGGTTCACCCAAAATGACATGGTTTATTCATGAATGGGGATGAATGGAGATGGCGACTGGTCTCAGTAGGACTATATGAGTCATTTGTGTGTCGGATCAAAGGGGGGAAGTCATGCATGGACCGTAGATAGGGGGTGGTATAATTACCACCATGACCATTGTTATTTTCCCTGTTGTGGCGAGATCTAAACTGTGGACCAGAAGCATAGGAATTGCTGTGATTCAGATTTTGAGAGACTTCATCAGCATCTGGCATGAGCATAAGTTCTAGAAGGCTTTGTTGCCAGCCTGCAACATTGTCAGCATGACTATTTGGGTCAAAGCGGGTGATAGGGATTATGTGCACCAAAGAATTCACGGGGACGGTTTTGTGGAAGATCATCTGCCAATCTGAAAACATGCCTTGAGCTGGAAGTCTGATAACGATCAGTCACAATGTCAGAATGTTTACTTTTTAAGCATACCATCACAAGCCCTAGGTTGAAACTGACCATCAGATGTAGCATGAAAAACCTGCTGTTGCCGATAAGAAGGACCTTGCTCTGACTGGTATTGTCGGGGCCGAGGTAACGTGTCTGCAAGCCAGCCAATGACAGTGCGCTTGTAGCTAGCAGCAAGATATGCAGTCCCTTAAAACTAGGATGAGTGGGATCATTGTACATGATTAGTTTGGAGCACCTGATGCAGCACAAAACCGTCTGTGTTATCTAGAAATTTGACATTGAGCTCTTTGCATGTTTCATCAAATTGCGGTTTGTTGGGAGGACAGCATTATTTATGTTATGCCTGCCTTTCCCCGGAATTAGTGAACTGAAGGCTAGTCTTGAATTTGGAAAAACTTGTTCACATAATTGGATTATTTCTGTCCATTTGCCAACATGGATTTGCCCTGACGGACAGTCATTGATGCCAACATGGGTTTATTAGAGCTTTAATGTTGGCATAGACTGGTTGACGAGTCAGCCAGCGTTCTAGATCAACGCTAGTCATCCTGAGACACATATTTTGTGCATGTTGTATGAGCGTAAGGCAAGACGTTTGGGGTCTAAATGCTTGACAACAGAATCCCCTATCAGGAGTGCAGATGCACGCATTATTTACTGATATCTCATTTAAGATTTCACAGGGAGAATGTTTTATAATGCTTTCATTTAATGATTTGAAACTAGGTTTTTCATTTTGTTCAAATGATTGGGAGTTTTCAAGGTACTGGTATTACCGGGAACTGAGTTTGACAGGGGAGCATAAGAGTTTTTTACGGGAATGGAGTATTCAGTAACACAGTGCTCAGTAGGGGGAACTTCCCAGAAATGTCAGAAAACACAGTGGTTTTAGGATCAATGGGAGTATCGTTTGCTGCCATAGATACCAATACATGTATTTTCTGGTGGTTGTATAGTCACCAACTGAACAGGTGATTTCAAACAACTGTCAACATCTTTTTCCACCATGTCAACATTTGACGGTTTTACTGGACATTTGTGAGCTGTTTATGGACAACACACTCTTCTCCCACTGGCTGCTGATCAGCAGGTGAGGGAGGTTGTTGCAATCCAGCTGATGGTCTGATGTCACCAACTGAATCTGGACTGCTAACCCCTTCTTGGTTGTGCTGCGTGCTGGCATCGAGTGTTGGTCTTCTGGGTCTTAATTCTTTCATTTCAGCGTGTACGCTTGTTAACTGGGACCTAAGTGATTGATTGTCTTTGGTTAACACGCTAATAGCTTCTTTCAACTGATTCACCTGCAGTTGCAAATCATCAAGTTTTGAACACGTGGAAGCATTTTTTGATCTAATCATTGTTTTGAGTTCATTTTGTTGTAGCAGTTTTTGGCATCTTCAACCAGGGAAACAAAAGTATCTTTAAGATCCTGATGAGATATCAGAAGATCATCAACTGTATCTTTCAGATGGTTGAACTGAAGTTTATATGACTGGAGGGGGAAAATAATGTTTTTATTTGGGTTTTGATTTATGCAAAGTGTGCGTCTACGAACGTTTCTTCGTTTTGTTCTTAAAGGTGTATTTGTCAATGGTTTCAGTCTTCCTCTGAAGGAGACGGGGATGATTTAATGGGAGGGGGATGTAGATCAACGTTGACTGGGTTGTACTCACAGGAGCGGCCGTCATGGGATGAAGAAGGAGAGGAGCAGATGAAGCAGATGATGGACTTTGACATATTGCAGGTTCCTCTTTGTTTTGACATTCATGAGCACCAGGTAAGTCTTCTGTACCTTCCTCTGCAGATAACTCCGACTTAAGACTACATTTGAACTAGGCACTCTTCCTCACAAGTCTCTGCAAGTGACACAGAGGACACACTGTCACGAGAACCCAGTGAATACTCAGCATCACACAGCGCTGGCGCACAGTGAGGATCCATTGTTGGTGAGGCGAGTGACACAGGCCCCAAAGGCCCTGATGAACGCCAGTGGCACTCCCAAATAACGAAGCAGTGAAGGAACTGGTGTTGCCGTCATGCAGAAACTTGAAACGAGAGTCTTTAGTACTTCACACTCATCTTGCTCCAGTAACAACAGTCTTTCCCTTGACAGAGAAGAGTGCGGCATTTTGGTTTGATTTGAAATACAAAGTGATTGTAATGCGTTTTTGTTGATCTCCAGAACAGGCGAATGGTTGTTTAGCCAGCTCATTTGGTAGATCAATAATCCACTGTAAGCCAGGGAGTGACAAAACATCATCATTTAAATCAAAATCAATTATTTGTAGTTTGACTGTACGCTCTGGTATGGCAGAATAACGATACAGCAAAGCATTTCGCCATAAACCCGTTCTTTTTCACCACACCAAATCGTTTCTGTATACTATCAGCAGTTTGAACAAGTTTTTTCTTGTCTACAATGTCAGTAGTGTCACATAGCTGTAAGTCTCTGAATGAGGGGTTGTCATCTGTCATTATAGGCCGGTGTTTGGAAAGAGTCCTTTGTTTACATTTTCACCATGTGTTTGCACTGCCACACTCAATCACGGAATATTTACGCACGGGCCATCATTACACAAAACAGTGTTCACACAAAGCCAGACCTGCCCACCTCATGTTGTGCTCATCAGTAATAACCACAGAGATTTTCAGTAATTTTGCATTTCCTTCAGTAATTCCACGGACGCGTAATACACGGCGTTTTTGAACAAATAATGTGTACAAAACTCCAACTACATTTTTAACATTGAACAAATAATGTGTACAAAACTCCAACTACATTTTTAACATTTTAACAAAAAATATAAACAGTAAAAAAGGAACAAAAACAACAAAGCAGAATTAAAATACCTTGGGATGATGGCAGATGACGACTCAGGACAGGAGTTTCAGGTCAATTCAAAGGTGATATACTTGACAGTTTGTAACTTACACAGCAGTCACCACAGATGACACCACTGATGAAGAACCTAATGTACAACACCCCCCCCCCCCCCCCCCCACACACACACACAAAAAAAAAAAATGTGTGGTGTGTGTGTCCCTGAGCTGTGCTGACAAGATAGTGGCGAAAATGAAAAGGACCTTTTCATTTTCGCCACTATCTTGTCAGCACAGCTCAGGGACAAGTTGTTTTCGCAGATCAGCTCACACAACAGTCTTTCTGCGTTGGTGATCTTCCGTGTGTGGGTCTGACGGCTGCTCTCGCTGGATTTCGTAAACAACGATGTGATCTTCTGACTGGAGGCACTCGCAGCTGTCTCTTTGTGCATTTTCCCCGAGATATGGCGCTTGCAGTCATTTGCTCCCCCATGTCCGATGGAGAAGTCTGAATTGCACACCGAGCAGAAATGAGTATACAAATCCAGGTCCATGACAAGGCCAAGTCCGCGTGTATTTACTTCGGAACACTTGCTTCTTCGCCTTCTTCCGTTGTGGCACAGTGGTTTTCGAACCCTCGTCATCGGTTTCATGCAAACGTTTAGAAGATTTCTCCGCCATTTTCACAATCGCCGGCAAAAAATCGGTTGAAACTTTGTCTTACAATGGCTGAACAAAAAGCTTCGAATGGCGCGCACAGATGTGATGGCGTGTCGTGTTGGCCCACAGCACCACATTGACCAATCGCAAGTTCCGAACTATCTGTGGTTTCGGCTTGAGTCAAGGGAAGTTACTCTGCGGTCTCGGAAAGGTCTAGCAGTCGACAATTTTTCGAGTCTGAAATTTGCGTAGTTTTTCAATTTTCTTTTCCGTAATTTCGCACGGAAAATCGTACCTCCGTAATGGGGGGTTAATTTCCGTAAAATTACGGACGATTACGGAAGGGTAGGCAGGTCTGCAAAGCTATGGCCAGGCAGGGGCGAACTGTACACTGAAAATTGCACGTGCATCTCACCTTTCCTTCACACTCCACAGTGAATTCTTTTCAAAACGATTCGTCCTTCTTAATTGTGTATTACAATTACAGATGCAATTTACAGCCAAACCAAAGGACACTAATAAAAATCAATAACACCAATGGACTCCTCACATCTGCAAAAGCTTCACTGCAGAAAATCGTAACCATACACAACTTGTAAGCTGAATAATTCCATGTAATGGAGAGAGCTGGCAAAACACGACTTTCCTCTCCTCTCCTCTCCTCTCCTCTGTGTGTGTGTGTGTGTGTGTGATGTGGTGTGGTGTGTGCTGCAGTGTGGTGGGAGGTGTGATGTGGTATTGCTGCAGTGTGGTGGGAGGTTTGATGTGGTGTGTGCTGCAGTGTGGTGGGAAGTGTGATGTGGTATGTGCTGCAGTGTGGTGGGAGGGGTGGTATGGTGTGTGCTGCAGTGGTGGGAGGTGTGATGTGGTATTGCTGCAGTGTGGTGGGAGGTGTGATGTGGTGAGTGCTGCAGTGTGGTGTGAGGTGTGATGTGGTATGTGCTGCAGTGGTGGGAGGGGTGGTATGGTGTGTGCTGCAGTGTGGTGGGAGGTGTGATGTGGTATGTGCTGCAGTGGTGGGAGGTGTGATGTGTGTGCTGCAGTGTGGTGTGAGGGTGATGTGGTATGTGCTGCAGTGTGGTGTGAGGTGTGATGTGGTATGTGCTGCAGTGTGGTGGAGGTGTGATGTGGTGTGTGCTGCAGTGTGGTGGGAGGTGTGATGTGGTGTGTGCTGCAGTGTGGTGGGAGGTGTGATGTGGTATGTGCTGCAGTGGTGGGAGGTGTGATGTGTGTGCTGCAGTGTGGTGTGAGGTGTGATGTGGTATGTGCTGCAGTGTGGTGGGAGGTGTGATGTGGTATTGCTGCAGTGTGGTGGGAGGTGTGATGTGGTGTGTGCTGCAGTGTGGTGGGAGGTGTGATGTGGTGTGTGCTGTAGTGTGGTGGGAGGGTGATGTGGTGTGTGCTGCAGTGTGGTGGGAGGTGTGATGTGGTATGTGCTGCAGTGGTGGAGGTGTGTGTGGTATTGCTGCAGTGTGGTGGGAGGTGTGATGTGGTGTGTGCTGCAGTGTGGTGGGAGGTGTGATGTGGTATGTGCTGCAGTGTGGTGGGAGGTGTGATGTGGTGTGTGCTGCAGTGTGGTGGGAGGTTCATATGGTATGTGCTGCAGTGGTGGGAGGTGTGATGTGGTGTGTGCTGCAGTTGGTGGGAGGTGTGATGTGGTGTGTGCTGCAGTGTGGTGGGAGGTGTAGACTCCACGCCTGATACAGACTCCAAACTGCCTCATTTAAAAGACCATGGGCAACAGCCTCCCCAGACCCTCAAAATACTTCAGGATAAGAAACACGGTGAAAGGCCCAGCCAAACCCAAACCAGACTGAATCTTTGTTAGATGTATAAACATTTTGTGCTGTCTGATCCTTTATCCAAGTACAGTTTCTGTGTGCGAAATGTCAATTAATCATGCTTGTTTGTTCACTGTTCTTATACCATCTTCTGTTGGACCCTATTTCTGATGCTGTCCATCATTCAGAGAACAAGCATTTCTAAGGAAAATTACGCCCCAGCCATAACTGTGTTGTTGCAACGATCTCGAAAAGAACAAACATTTCTTTTCATGACTATCATGGGAAATTTGCTGCTTCAACCACAAGTCAGAGAGGTGGTGAAGGTAATGAATGAAGTCAACCATAACTTTTAACAGAGAACACTCCCTGAGTTCATCCCCTAGAAGACCACACCCTCCACCTCTACAGCTCACTGTGGATATGTGTGCTGCTATGTGGTGTGGTAATGTCGTGTGCATGATATGTATGCGCTTTAAGGTAATATAATGTGAAGGATGTGGTGTGTGCCGTAGTGTTACGTGGTTATGTAATATGAAGGCTGTGATGCCTGCTGCAGTGTGATTTGATGTAATATGAAGTGACATGTGTTGTACTATGTGGTGATGTATTGTAAAGTGTGTGGTGTATGCTATAGTGTGAGGCAATCGCAATGCAATGGATGTGACGCGCGCAGTGCTGTGGGATGTTAACTTAGTGTGAAGGATAGTGTATTGTGTTATAGTATATTGTAGTGTTTTGTGGTAGTATGAACGAACGAACGAAATTTTATCTGATGTGAAGGATGTCGTGTGTGCTGAAGTGTGGTGTATTTATGAGACGTGAAGGATGTGGTGTGTGCTGAAGTGTAGTGTATTTAGGAGACGTGAAGGATGCGGTGTAAACTGAAGTGTGGTGTATTTGTGAGACGTGAAGGATAAGATAAGATAATGTTGCTTATAGCCCAGCCGACCGCAAAGGGCCATATCAGGGCTGGACGTGAAGGATGCGGTGTAAACTGAAGTGTGGTGTATTTGTGAGACGTGAAGGATGCGGTGTAAACTGAAGTGTGGTGTATTTGTGAGACGTGAAGGATGCGGTGTAAACTGAAGTGTGGTGTATTTATGAGACGTGAAGGATGTGGTGTGTGCTGAAGTGTAGTGTATTTAGGAGACGTGAAGGATGCGGTGTAAGCTGAAGTGTGGTGTATTTGTGAGACGTGAAGGATGTGGTGTAAGCTGAAGTGTGGTGTATTTGTGAGACGTGAAGGATGCGGTGTGTGCTGAAGTGTGGTATGATGATGTAATGTGAAGGATGTACAGGAGCAATGTTGAACCTAAGTTGCTTCCCTTGTCTTGTCCAACAATTCAAATGTGGCCGTTTTCCAGAAGCCTGGTGAGACTGCAGTGCATACATGGCAGAAAAGCAGTTGGAAATAAAAATACACACACTCTTTAACAAAAGAAAGTATGTCTTCTTCTCTGAGTCTTCTTCTCTGGGTTGCTCTCTCTCTCTCTCTCTCTCTCTCTCTCTCTCTCTCCCTCTCTCTCTCTTTCTCTCTCTCTCTCTCTTTCTCTCCCTCTCTCTGTCTCTCTCTCCCCCAACACAACATACCATCTGAGAAGACATTTCCATAGGACAGCTGCAGACTGGAGCGAGGGCTGGCCTGGCAGCTGGTGACAGGGCTGTTGTCAGCACTACAGCCATCAACTTGTCGGCGCTCCCCGGCCAGAGAGTTCTGCTGACTGGGCTGAAGATGAATCTGGTCTGAATCGCTGCAGGTCTCACAGCTGCTCTCCTGCTGTCTGGCCACAACACAACACTATAACATAGCCTTCACTGCAGGTCTCACAGCTGCTCTCCTGCTGTCTGGCCACAACAAAACACTATAACATAGCCTTCACAGCAGGTCTCACAGCTGCTCTCCTGCTGTCTGGCCACAACAAAACACTATAACACAGCCTTCACTGCAGGTCTCACAGCTGCTCTCCTGGTGTCTGGCCACAACAAAACACTATAACACAGCCTTCACTGCAGGTCTCACAGCTGCTCTCCTGCTGTCTGGCCACAACAAAACACTATAAACACAGCCTTCACTGCTGGTCTCACAGCTGCTCTCCTGCTGTCTGGCCACAACAAAACACTATAACAGCCTTCACTGCAGGTCTCACAGCTGCTCTCCTGAGGTCTGGCCACAACAAAACACTATAATAATAATAATAATGAATACTTATATAGCGCCTATTCTCGGCTAGAGACCAAGCTCTAAGCGCTTTACAATCCACACTCGTTTACACAACGGGCTGCCTACCTGGGTAGTGCCGACTGAAGAGCTGCCAGCTGGCACTTCATTCAGTTGTTTCCCGTGTCATCCAGTCAATATCGTTCAATATCGATCGCTCATTTTCCTTCCTTCATTCATTCTTTCCATTTCTCACGCAGGGTGCATGCTATGTGTAACGTGTCATCCATACCAATGGCCAAACTGACCTACTCTTCCGAAAGTTGGTGATGGGATTTTACGTGTGTGCAAAATGTTATGCATGTGTTCACACACGGAACCTTGGTTTATAGTCTCATTCGAAGGACTGTATGGGGAATGGAGTCAGAACCAATGTTAACTCCGAGGGAAAAATCCCCCTGTACCGAAACGCCCCGGCAGAGGTTCGAACCCGCAACCCCAGGATCACCAAGATTACGAGTCTGGCGCTCTACCAACTGAGCTATTCCGGCTATAACACAGCCTTCACTGCAGGTCTCACAGCTGCTCTTCTGAGGTCTGGCCACAACAAAACACTATAACACAGCCTTCACTGCAGGTTTCGGCCACAACAAAACACTATCACATAGCCTTCACTGCAGGTCTCACAGCTGTTCTCCTGAGGTCTGGCCACAACAAAACACTATAACACTCTTTCCAACTTGTGACTGAGCTACTTTCATTGTACACTGCTGTTTCACTTAGGCACAGCCACTCAGCCATCACTTACAATTTTGGGAGGAAATTCTTTAAGAAATGAATTCCACATGTAACATGTAGCTCTACCTGTTCTCAAGAATTTACTGCAAATCTTTCAAGAAGACATTTTAATGCTTATAAGACAAGAACAATGAATTTCCCTTCCTTTTTCGTTTCCAGTTTGCAAAGGCAAGTTAAAAACTAACGAAAAACATTTTAATGCCATAAAAAATCACTTGACAACCCCATGGAAATGCAGAATGGACAGCAGGAGTTCATTTTGGACAGTGAGTTAAATGTTACCGATTTACAACAAGGAAGCTGGCATGCCTTAAATTCTACAGGAGAAAAACTACATGTAAGATTTTCCAGTAGAAAGACATCTGCATTGGTCACAAAGGTACAGAAAGAGTGGACCACAGTTAAAGGAAGAAAAAGGCAGATTCAAAGAGAATATAAGTAATGGTACTCTGTGTTTGCCACAAAATGACATGTGGACAAATGAGCATTTTTGCCATTTTTGACCAGGCACAGCTCAGGAATGAGCAATTACTGAAGTGAAAAA
>CM031628.1:15595027-15610027 GCA_018398815.1 Conus ventricosus
TCCTGGTCCAGAATTCATCCCTACCATGAAAAAGTAAAGCAGATCAAACCATACTGACAGCAGTATGGCTTAAACTTAAAGGGTTACAGCACTTCAGACTTTTACATTTGTAAGATTATCACAAAGGGGGGGGGGGGGGGGGGGGGGGGGGGGGGGGATAAAGATGTTTGCTTAGTTTGAGAATGCATTACATACAATCCAAGCTTTCTATATTTCCTTGCCATTCTTCAGAAGGTGAACAAGACAGACGCTCGAGAGATGTCAGAAGTGTTGTCTAACACTCTTATGAAACAGCCTGTGAGTGGCCCAACAGGCTAGTGACATGTCTTTCCATGAAACATTCATGGCACACTTAATTGTACAGGTCAGCTACAGATCTGGGATAATGCTTGATGTTCAGTTACTGATATTGTATGAACCAAGCGCATCTTTTTTGTTTTTACATATCACTCTACAAAACCTAAAACTTCACCATTATCATTATTGCTTGCCGTGTTGTCAACATCAATAACTTGAATAACTATATTTTTATGACCACTTTTATCATTACAATTACCTTCACTACTACTATCAATTTAATCTTACCTGTGGCATGGATGCGATGCATTTTGATGTGGTTTGCAGTCATGAATTTCAGAACCAGTTCTATATTGTGTCGCATTTCCTCATACGTTGCTGGAACCTCGTAAATTCCTGTAATCCGTTCCTTTGCTGTGACAGAGCAACTTTTTTTGTTTTTCAATGAGAATTGGTGGATGACAAGTTGAAAAACAGTTGAATCACTTCAAAACCAAAGCATACGTTGGCAATCAGAATCGATGAGAGAAACACTTGCCAGGAAAAAAGCAAAAATGCACAATTCAAAGCACAAACAAAGCTACACACAGACTCATACATGCAACACACACACATTTGTAACATGCGCATATAAATGCACACACAAGCATGCACACGTGTACCACACACACACACACACACACGTATCGTGCACACACACACACATCGCACACACACGCACGCGCACACACACACACACACACACACAAGCATTACACATGAGCACTGACCAACAATCTCAATGATATCAGCAAAAATGACTCCATCTCTCATGTCATTCCTCAGATCTTCAACAAGGTGAACTCCAGGTTTCTTCTTCAGCTGAGAATTCACCCACGCACATAGGCTCCAAGCTGTTGCTGTCAGACAAACAGAGAAAAACACATGCACACGCACGCATATGCAACCGTGCACACACACACACAAACCCGGACACACGCACGCACGCATGCACGCGCATACAGACACACACACACACCACGCACGCACGCGTTAGCTGGCTGCAGGTTCCTGTCATGTGTTTTAAAGTATTTAAGTAGTGTATACTTGTGTGTGTTTGCAGGGTGTGTGTGTGTGTGTGTGTGTGTGTGTGTGTGTGTGTGTGTGTGTGTGTGTGTACACATGTGCATGCGTGTGTGTACATGTATGTGTGTGCGCGTATGCCCACAAGTGGATGGGTCAATGAGTGTGTGCGTGTGCGTGCATGCATGGTGCATGTGTGTGCCAGTGCACGCGGAGTATGCATGCAGGAGTGCCTGTGTAAGCATGTGTGATCTGTGGGCTTGTGTGAGCATGCTCCTGCATGCACGTATACATGTGTAGGTATCTGTGTGTATGGGCGCACACACAAGTACATGACATGATGAACAGATCTAAAACTAGTAAAATATGCATAAATTACAGTCAGGGTTGGATAAGTCACTGCTGTATAACTATAAGTCAACATTTGGTTATAAAAACCGACTTCTTTTTCATTTTCCAGCCAAAGTTCTTGTATGACTGAATTTTTGCCGCATAAGTCGACAGGACAAGTTGACATTCATGTATACATTAGACCTTATTTCCCCTATTACTGTATTAGCATCTGGATAAGCTGGCATCCATATGGACCCAAAGTGCAGTACTAGTACACTCAAGTTCACAGACTCGCAGACTGTGAAAATCTGGAAAAGAAAATTTTACGATTGAATAAATGGAAAGCAGCGTTCCTTATAAATAATACACAGCTGGGATACTTTACACACAGACTCTGAAACAGTATGATAACAGGGCTATGTGCTGAAACAGTATGATAACAGGGCTATGTGCTGAAAGCCTTTGCCCTCTTCAGCTTTTTCACTCCTGACCATGGATATATATCCAAGGCTCTGGGCTCATGGGAAAAAATAGGAAACTAGGAACATGAGCACTTCATGAATGATATAGAATATTGAAATGAGTATTCAATAAACCCAAATTAAAACTACAGCATTACACATTATAGCATGCCCAAACCAAAACATTTCAAAAATTAAGTCAAAGGCAGGCTAAAGGTTAAGAGATTCAACGTAACTCTTTTTTGAAAATATTTCTTATTTCATAGCCCCTGGATACCCATAGGTATCAGCATTTACAACAAATTGTTTCTGACACTATACATTCTCAAATGCTGACATTAAAAACACAAAGGTTTTCTTTTTAATGATTACTGAAACTGTGAAAGAGCACAGGTGTGCAGACAGTTAAAAACATTCAGACTATTCAAAATGCTCACAGCTCTGTTGTGCTGATGAGAAGACATAAATTTGAAATTGACGTGAATGAGTCTCTAGTTCATAGATCTTGAAATTGTGACCACATGTAATTTTTCATCACTGAGGTCAGTGAGTGAACACAGAAAATGTGGCGTGAGGATCATAAATACTGTGCATAATTTCATATTTCATTTTCAATCAAATCACCTTTCAGCCTCTGATACTCCCTACTCAACAGCTGAAGCCAGGCTAATCTGTCCTCATAACTCAAGTCACCTCCTTCTATAAGAGATTTCCTTGCCGCAGATCTATGCTGAACTCCTTCCAATAAGTTTATGTATTTTTTTTACAAGAAGAAAGGATACCATACAGGATTTCCATACTCTGATTTGGATCGAACCACAGCTTTATAAATGTAACATAATATCCTTAATTTTGAAAATTATAGTGTCTTAAATGCTATAGTTCTCATAAGCATTATAATGTAGTATACTGATTCACTTCTTCTTTATACAAATTACAACACTGATAATACAGCTGTCAAATTTAAATCATGAGTCCATTATTACAGAAAATGTTTTATCCAAAAAAATTGACCTTGAATACCATAGTCATTTCATAATTGTTAGATCTAGTTGAAAAGTGAGGTGACTGCAGGCGGAAATCTAAACAAATTTGAAAAATCATGAAATGGATGAGGCTCTGCCAAAAACGTTGACAAACGAATCACAAGACAAAACAAAACACATTTAAACTTCTTAGGTCTTCTTCAGACAAAATACAAAACACTCAATTCCGAATTGGATGAAGGCAAGTGATTGCTTGTTCATTTTCGTTGTCCAGAGTGTTGTGTATCTTGCCTGAAGAAGACCTAAGAGGTTGAAACACGTCGTGTTTTGTCTTGTAATTCGTTTCTCTACGTTTTATGGCAGAACCTTATCAATAATTTTTAAAATCCATACAATATAGATAAGATTATGGTAAGGCGCAGTATCAAATGTTCTGCGTAAATCAAAATATACAGCATCCACTTGAATAGAATGCTATTATCAAGACTCATCATCCATCCATGGACTGTATTTTCATGATTAAAAGCTTGAGTCATACAGGATCTACCCTTCTGGAAACCAAACTATCCAACAGATAACAAATTTATTAGAGAACCATGTGATTATATTCGACAAAGCCCTCAAACAACTTACACACTTCTGTAATTAAACTGACAGGTCTGTGCCTGTGCCTGAGATTTTATTACCCTTTATAACAAATTGGTCATCACTCGGTCTCTTTTCATGCCTTGGTATAGTACAGTTTGTGTCATCTTATCAAATAAAACATTAAGTGGATGCAAGTTCCTACCCTGTGACTAGGAGCCAGGTCTATGACAATTTCGTAAAGATAAGAACTTAAGTGTAGCAAAAAACATTTATGGTAAATGAAATGGTGTTTCAATTCATGATGTTTACAAAGAAGGATTTTGTTTGTGTGTTTGTAAAGTTCTTTAGTGACTGGGGGAAGGAGGGAGGGGGGTGGGGGGCATTTTTTTTTAGGTCAACAGATCGCACAGTCATTGTTCACCCAGGCAGCAACTAGGCCTAGTCTTATCTGTTTTTCTCTTCTACAAGGTTGTCAAAAATTGGCAAGTCAGACCTGGTGCAGCACATCCATCTTCAGACTGGATTCTCTCGCTGAGTTTACCCAACACATGCAGTAGGTAGTGTTGGGTTACATGGCCACCAGTAACCTCGGTCCTGCCTCAATATTTTTCCATGACTAAATTTTTAATAATCCCTTCTGAGTTTCAAAACAGAGTGACTGAGGGCAGAAAATGAAGCAAAATTTCGAAAGAGAGTGGGTTAGTTACCGCCAAGGACACAGACAAACACTTTGACAAACATATCTTGTCTTGTCCTGTGCTATGTTTGTCTACACTGGTGTCCTTGGTGGTAACTAACCCCCACTCTTTAAAAAAAATCCCATCTGAGTTAAAACCTTCCTTTCAAGGTAAGTCAAAAACTTGAATCTTAATGAGTTCAGGATCAGGATCAGGGGCGTTGTATCAAACACAACTTAGCCAGTTAAGGCTTTTTACACCCCTTCTGTATGTACATATCTTTTTTTGTTGTTGTGACCATTGGTCCAGTCATAGGCTTAGCTCAGTCCTTTTATCCATCAAATTAGATCTAATTTTTGTTAATAATTCATGTTTATCTATGAGGTTCTTAAATTAAACATTAATACTAGGTGCACGTTTGATGTTAACTGTTAGTTAATTCCAAAAATTGGTTACTCTATTTAAGTAAAAGTAAATTTTCTCAAATTAGTTCTGGAATATTGTTTTTAAAAATATCTTATCTTCACTGTTCCTTGTAACATTCTTCTGCGGAGTACAAAAAAAGCATGCTTTATCAACATCATCAATTCCATTAAATATCTTGTATGCTTGAATCAAGTCTCCTCTTATTCTTCTTGCCTTAAGTGTTGGAAGTTGTAGATATTTTAGTAATCTTTTATGTTATGAATCATCTTGGTTGCTCTTCTTTGTACCTGTTCTAGAGCTTCTGATTGTCTCTTTAGCATTGGATACCATACAGTGTTGCCATATTCAAGAATAGGTCTACCTAGTGCCTTATATAATTGCAAAAAAATGTCCTTTTCTATAAATGTAAAGGTTCTTTTTATTATTCCAATCATTCTGTTAGCCTTATTAATACTATTTATGATATAATTGCCAAATAGCAAATTTTTGTTAAAAGTCACACCTAGGTCTTTCTCTTCCTCACATAATTTGTATTTTCCTTGTCCCCAATTTTCATTATACTCCTTTTGTGGGTTTGTTTTACCAATATGAAGTACTTTACATTTTTCTGCATTAAAATATAGGTTCCAAGTATCAGACCACTGTACTAATGTTTCAATATGCTTTTGTAATGCCTTATGCAATTTCGGAGAGTTATAAAGTTTTGTGTCATCTGCAAAGATTTTACATGTACTCTTTAATTCTATGGGGAGATCATTTATAAACACCGTAAATAATATTGGTCCCAAAATACTGCCTTGTGGTATCCCACTATTAACATCAGCACTATGAGAGAAGGAACAATCCTTACCTTCTGAGTTCTTTTTGATAAAAAGTCTCTAACCCAACCAAGTACATTTCCTATTATTCCATAAGACTCTAATTTCTTTAAAAGTCTTTCATGTGGTACTGAATTGAATGCTTTTCTAAAGTCTAAATACAAAACATCTATATTCTCTGCTTTATCTATCTCCTTGTGAAGTCTTCCATCACTTCTAAAAGTTGAGTCACACAAGATCTTTTTGCACGAAATCCATGTTGACACTCAGCATATAATTTATTTTCTGTCATAATACTCATATGTTTAATAATAGCCTCTCTAATAAATTATTCTAAAATTTTGCATTATAATGCATGTTAAACTGACTGGTCTATAATTTCCTGGATCTGTTCTTGAGTTAATCAACCATCAGACAGAACACCAATGAAATTAAAATGTAAAAAAAGAACACTGGTTTTCTGATAGTGATAATGTGCTGAACCAATCTAACTTGTTCATGAAAATGCATTCACATACATCTATGTCTAGTATTGATCAATGCATGGCTTCCCTTAGAATTAATTGTCTTCAATTTCACACAGAAATGAGGAAAAATGAAAAGACATCAGTTTGTGTTACTTTACACTATTACAACCGAGCGACCAAAAGGCTCTCTATTATTGGTACATGCTGTAAAGATCTGTCACATTTGATAACTGATAAGCTTACTTGAGGTTCAATCCACATTGTGTGTTTTCCCACGGAATCCATTGGTGATATCACTGATGAAACTGAATCCTAACTGGAGATCATGTTATTCTCCCTTTCGTTCGCGTGAACAAGTCAACCACCCACTTTTTTCAATAATTCCATTATGACACAGTTATTAAGTTGATACCAAGGTTCAGGAAAAAATTTTCTCCAGCTGGAACAGTTTGCCAGACACGGTGGTCTCAGCCCCTTCACTGAATGCTTTCAAAAGACATTTGGACCAACACTGGAAACAACTAAAGATAGTTTACGAGCCAGAGTGTCTGACTTAAGTTAGGGACATGTATTCCCACGCATGTGAAAACTTAAGCCAGTAAGCTAGGACCAACGAACAGGCCCCAAAAGGGCCTCAAACGTTGAATCAAGTCAAGTCAAGTCAAGTCAAGTAAAACTGATCAAAGTAGAATGAATCGCAAGAGGATCCATGAGTTACTGCATCAACTTTTTTCTTTTCCGCCCAACACACACTAGTCAATTCAGTTGCAGACAAGGACAACACGACTGGGTATGTCTCTGTCTCACTGCTGTGAAGTGAGATCCTCTGTCAAACGACGTGAGATCCTCTGTCAAACTACGTTACCAATCGAAAGTTCACTTTACCAGGCTGAAACCACCACGTCTTAAGATCATAACCCGAGAATCAAATGGAAAAACAGAAGGCCACCATCCATCTAAAGCGTTTTTTGTTTTATATTTCACTATAAATGTAACGTTTGATTTCAGATCATACGGTTGATCAACAAGCATCCGCCTTCGTAGGTTAGCCCAAGCTTTGGTCCAGCGTTAAGCAAGTCCTGCAACGGATGTAACTACTTTACGATGCTGTTACTTTCCGGCCAACTCTTAACTCATATTTAGGTTGCAAGCAATCTAGCAGTTTCTGACCTCGAACGACCGACAACACATATACATATGGCAAATAATGTGAAATTCAGAAGGTTTTTTTTTAACATTAATTTGAGGAATTAATACAACTTTTTTATGTCAAACATTTTTAAGAGTCTACGGTGCACAATCCACACCACGACGAATAGACTGAGAAGTGTTCTCCCCTTGTCAATACAACTAGTTACAAGATGGCTGCTATAATCTCTATACAAATTGTGCTGCAACTAAATAGGTCCAATTGTTGCATGCTGTAAGGCCTTAAAAATACTTGCAGTAAAGAATTAAAATCTTTATGTAAAGTTATCAAAAGGAAAGGAAAAAATGTTACCATAAGTTCGCCCACTCTTTGCCCTTTTTCAATCAGAACAGGGAAGATTTACATTCGTGTTTCCTTCTTAAACATTTCTTATTATCGTTAGGCCTACATTGTCATGATATTGCCATTCCGGTGCAACGCCAACCACTGAGTCTGAAGGAAAATGAATCGTGTCAGATTTCTACAAGTTATGATTCATATTTCTTGGAAGCATATAACTCGTTTTGTAGAATATTGACTATTAGGGTCATGGGGTTTACTGACACTAGAAAAATCACTTCTGCTTTATGTTTTTGCATGTTTAGCCGTTTCACTATTACATGTTTCCCTCTTTTTGACGGATTTGCATGCAAATTTGACTTCAGGTATCATCAAGGGGCAAGGAGCAAAGGCCGGCATTACCACCTACCCCTACCCACCTCCTGTAACTCTTTTTTTTTTTTAGTCCTTCCTTTATTTTCTGGGATTATTTCGGTATAAATTTACTGCATTATGACTCATGACTCTCAAGTGACCCTAACCTTAAGACCCTTTAGAAAGTTCGTTGGACTGGGGAACTACTTTAGAAAAGAAAAAGAAGCTGGTAGTAGAAGTCATGACCTGGGTGCGGCCCGGCCCGCACAGAGTGCAAGGAGTTCAGGCCCAAAACACTTGTCTGTGGGGGTTTCCTTGCTGAAGACCTTCTGCGGTCAAGCTCAACCTAGACTCTAGAGTTTCTTCCAGCGGTGAGTTATCCTTTGACAGTTGGGTTCACATTGTGGCCTCTTTCCCTCTGTGTGTGTGTGTGTGTGTGTGTGTGTGTTCCTCGTTTTTTGATTGTTGTTGTTGGGTGTTTTTTTGTGTGTGTGTTTTTTCCCCATTTACCGTCTAGCTGTTTCAGTATTTTCATTTACGTTGATAACTGTTAGACTTCTTCTTCCGTCAGAGAACACTTTCGACATAATGAAGATTACACTCATGAGGACGCAAGAAAGCAGTCAAAACAAATGAAATGGGCGCACACGCACGCCACACACGCGCGCGCTCGCTCACACACACACACACACACACACACACACACACACACACACCACACCACACCACACCACACCACACCACACCACACACACACACACACACACACACACACACTCACACTCACACACACACACTTCACACACACACACACACACACACACACACACACACACACACAAGAAAGAGCGTCAGACTGACGAGGCCTACCTACAGAAGAAAGTGCTGCCAAATGTGAAGCTGTTCGTTGGCTGTGCGCTGTTCAAGCCCATGACCGGTATAAATGGTACAGCCACAGACACGGCCTAGCCCATGACCGGTATAAATGGTACAGCCCCAGACACGGCCTAGCCCCATGACCGGTATAAATGGTACAGCCACAGACACGGCCTAGCCCCATGACCGGTATAAATGGTACAGCCCCAGACACATGACCGGTATAAATGGTACAGCCCCAGACACATGACCGGTATAAATGGTACAGCCCCAGACACATGACCGGTATAAATGGTACAGCCCCAGACACATGACCGGTATAAATGGTACAGCCCCAGACACATGACCGGTATAAATGGTACAGCCCCAGACACATGACCGGTATAAATGGTACAGCCCCAGACACATGACGGTATAAATGGTACAGCCCAGACACATGACCGGTATAAATGGTACAGCCCCAGACACATGACCGGTATAAATGGTACAGCCCCAGACACATGACCGGTATAAATGGTACAGCCCCAGACACATGACCGGTATAAATGGTACAGCCCCAGACACATGACCGGTATAAATGGTACAGCCCCAGACACATGACCGGTATAAATGGTACAGCCCCAGACACATGACCGGTATAAATGGTACAGCCCCAGACACATGACCGGTATAAATGGTACAGCCCCAGACACATGACCGGTATAAATGGTACAGCCCAGACACATGACCGGTATAAATGGTACAGCCCCAGACACATGACCGGTATAAATGGTACAGCCCCAGACACATGACCGGTATAAATGGTACAGCCCCAGACACATGACTGGTATAAATGGTACAGCCCCAGACACATGACCGGTATAAATGGTACAGCCCAGACACATGACCGGTATAAATGGTACAGCCCCAGACACATGACCGGTATAAATGGTACAGCCCCAGACACATGACGGTATAAATGGTACAGCCCCAGACACGGCCTTTATTGTTTGTTTGTTTGTTTTTGTTTTTGTCCTTAAGGGCCTCGGGCCTTATAGGACGTTAATCTCACCATCAACTCAACACGGCCTTCATCCAGGCTCAGGCCCACAAAGCGCCATACTCTGCCAAATAATATAAATCAACATTTGGGACCGGGGGGGGGGGGGGGGGGGGGGGGGAGTTTTCAGATATGACGTTGGGATGATTCCATAGAGGATGCAGCGAAACTGCCTCCTGGTGGAGCACATTCCAATCCACACACACAAAAAAAACCGGAGAATTTGTTGCAGTCTGTTCTTCAGGAGTGAACAGGGTAGGAGTGGGAGTTGGTACAGAGGACTCAGTGTCTGCCTGTATCTGGGAGTGGATCGGACTGGCCACCCATGGAGGTCAGTTCATTATCAAACTTGTAAAAGTGTGTAGGGCGTGCCTTTGATCTCCTAGACAGTAGGGAAGGCCTGTCCAAGGTGGACAGCATGTTACTCGCACTGGAGACTCCCCTTATCTCTGGCACACCCACCTTGCGGCCCGGCACCGGACAACCGCCATGACTCTCCTGTATCTCTGGCACTCCCACCTTGCGGCCTGACAACCGCCATGACTCTCCTGTATCTCTGGCACACCCGCCTTGCGGCCTGACACTGGACAACCTCCATGCTCTTTTATGCTTGGCACGATGAGTTTCCCGAACGTGTTTCCCGAGTGTCCTTCGTTTTGTCTGCATCTGCATTTGAACACTTCAATATCTATATCTGGCATTGATCATCTCCCGTGTTTATAATGTTTGCGATCCTGTTTCACCGTTTCTTTTTGTCTGTTACGACATGCCCACATACTTAGGTAGGCCTGTCTGTGCTTTAAGCGTGCCAGAGCGTGTCTGTCCCATTGTGTCAATGGCTTGCCTTTGATTCTACAGGTATGATTTGGGCAAACGCTCAAAGCAACAGGCGGTTTACGTTCTGACCCGCTATCATCCAGTAGTTCGTCCGTCTGTCTCTGCATCCTTTTGCACCGTCCGTTCGACTGTTGTAAACTCTGATGTTGACTTTTGCTGGGAAACCATGTAAGTTAAAATCTTATAACTAGGCATGGATAGAGTATGACATTTCCAAACACAAGGACGCCAGCGATGTCACATGATGTCCAGATCATGTCCAGGGTCAACTGTGTGACGAGATATTGACAGCCACCATCACCCACCTCTATCTCTCTCTCTCTCTCTCTCTCTCTCTCTCTCTCTCTCTCTCTCTCTCTCTCACACACACACACACACACACACACACACATTCCTCAGTGTTGCCAGTTTAAAGACATTTTCGACGACAGTCTTCCCTACCTCACCTCCATCTTTTCCCTCATTCACTTCCCCACGTCTGTCTTTGTTCCATGCCGGCAGAGATGAGACGTTCAGACATTGCACGTGAACAGGCTGTCAGCCCTGTAGGCATCTTAATGTCATCAACATGGATCGTCACTAGTCGACAGCATCTTCATCTCCTTACCCACGCAGTGGTCTGTCACAGATCGAGTCGCCGCAAAGTTCTCTCCATCGTTTCAGTTTGATGAACCCCATGAAATGGTCGGATGTTTCGTTGCCGTGCGTGTCAGCAAGTGGCGAGCGACATAACTTCACACATCAGCAGAGGAGGGTGGAGACCTCCAAGATCTGAGAGACTGCTGTGTTGAATCCAAACTGTACTATGCTGAACAATTAATCCAAACTGTACTATGCTGAACAATTAATCCAAACTGTACTATGCTGAACAATTAATCCAAACTGTACTATGCTGAACAATTAATCCAAACTGCACTATGCTGAACAATTAATCCAAACTGTACTATGCCCACTGCAGGTGTAAAGCCTGTCTTCTTTCAAACAGAAATATACCTTCGGCGCTTCCATAATAAATGTATATGGCTGTTATGTTCCTCTGTCAAGCAGTCAATCAAACAGGCATCAGAAACATACTAATTAGCTTAACCCTCATAAAGGAGAGATCACGCCCCAAGATTTACAGATCTACCTCAGCGATGAGACTGAAAACAGTCTTTTTCGGTGTGTAAAACAAAGCGGGTGTATGCCAGAGAGAGGAATGATTATCTTCCCTACCACTGAGATCCTGTGTCAAGTTTTACTGACTGACCCAGAAAAAAAAAAGTAAGATGAATCTAGTTTTTACACCTTGAGACCATGCATTGTTTGTGTTGATGTCTTACATTTTAACAGGATAACCTTATTCCAACGCTTGGTAAACTATGTTAAGATGAGTAATCAACACTGTTGATTTTCCAGAATGTTTGTCACAGTTGACTATTCGAATGTGTGTAGCCAGGCGCTGAAATATGCACATATCACTTGTTGACACTTAGCAGACGAAATGTTTTGTTCTCGAGTTACTTTCTCCCTGACCTCCCTTGATTGATGAATCTTGATTAACTCGTGTAAACTCTTTAAAATGTGAATGCTTCAGAACCTATATAATTATACATACGTCACTGAAGTCATAACAATTAATGTATTTTATTCGTTACAACTATACTGGACTAAAAAGCCCATATTTATTATTTTCTCTGAACTGGTATTTTGCACAACTGATTTTGACGCCATTTTCAAACTTTTGAGAAAAACTGTAGAATCCAGAAAACGTACATTAAAACTGAAGCACGTAAGCTCTCATTTCGTATATTGCATTCATTTCTATCGCCAATTATCCCTCCTGGGGCACAGGCCGCTGACCAAGGACATCCAGGCGTCTCTGTCCTGGGCTTTCCTTTCCAGCTGGTTCCATGTCATCCCCATGCTCCTGATGCCAGCCTCCAGGTCCCTGCACCAGGTGTTCCTTGGCTGACCTTTTTTTTTTTTGCTTTCATTTGGGGTTCCATGTTAGGGCTGGTCTGGTGATGTTGCTTGCAGGCTTCCGCAGTGTATGTCAAATACAGCCCCAGCGTCATTTCATGATTTCTGTTCTGCAGGCAGCTGATTTGTTCTCTCCCAGAGCTCGTTTTTGTTGATGGTGTCTGGTCATCGGACGTGGAGAATCTTGCACAGGCAGTTGCTGATGAACACCTGCACTTTCTTGGTGGTGGCGACTGTAGTTCTCCAGGCTTCCACTCCGTACAGTAATACTGCCTTGGTGTTTGTGTTGAAGAGCCTGACTTTGGTGTTGATTGACAGTTCCTTGGGAGCTCCAGATGTTCCGTAGCTGTATTAAGGCTGCCCTGGCCTTTCTGATCCTTGCTATGATGTTGGCGTCTGTGCCCCTACTTGTTGATGACACTGCCCAGGTTGGTAAAGGCTTCCACCTCCTCTAGCACTCACTGTCCAACATGATCAAATTGGTGCTGACTGCGTTGGCCTTGAAAAATCTTGCTCTTGCCTTTACGGATGTTGAGCCCTACTTATGCTGAAGGTGCTGCTACGTTGCTTGTTTTCTCTTGCATCAGCTGTTGGGTGTGCGAGAGTAGTGCCAGGTCGTCGGCGAAGTCCAAATCGTCGAGCTTCGTCCAGGGTCTCCACTGGATCCCATGTCTTCTCTGAGCTGTTGAGGTCTTCATGATCAGTCGATTGCCAGTAGAAAAAGAAATGGTGAAAGTAGGCAGCCTTGTCTGACGCCAGTCCTGACTTCGAATGCCTTCATGAGCTGCCCTCCATGAATGACTCTGCAGGTCAGAGCCTTGTACGAGTTTCTGATGATGGTGGTGATCTTGACCAGCACACGGTAATGTCAGAGAAGCTTCCACAGCGTGTCCCGGTCTACGCTGTCGAAGGCTTTCTCATAGTCGATAAAGGTGTGACATACAGGGGTGAGTTCCACTCACTCGCCTGCTCAGCAATGATGCGAAGCGTTGCGATCTGTCTGTGCAGGATCGATCCTTGCGAAATCCAGCGTGCTGGTCGTGAAGTTGAGCATCAACGGGATCCTTTAACCTGTTCAAAATAACTCTGTTGAAAACCTTTCCTGGCACAGATAACAATATGATTCCTCTGAAGTTGGTGCAGTTGCTAAGGTCGCCTTTCTTGAGAATCTTGATAAGGTATCCCTCCTTCCAGTCTGCTGGCACTTGCTCCTCTTCCCAGATCTTCTCGAAGAGAGGCCAAAGCATCTCTACTGTAGTCTCTATGTCTGTTTTCAGCGCTTCTGCGGGGATGTTGTCAGATCCTGCTGCCTTTCCGTTCTACAACCGTTTGATGGCCCTTCTAATTTCTTCTTTGATTGGTGCACCGCAGTCTATGGCAGATCTGAGTCAGCTCTTCGATGTCTGGAGGGTTCTCTGGCGATGATCTGTTCAAAAGCTCCTCGAAGCGCTCAACCCATCTGATCTGTCCTTCTGGTGCTTTCTCCCGTAAGTTGTCTTCCGTCTCTGTCTTTTATTGGTCGTTCTGGCTTCCTGCATTTTCCTGCCAGCTGTCTCTGTCTTTTATTGGTCGTTCTGGCTTCCTGCATTTTCCTGCCAGCTGTCATGCAGTTCTTTCATGTTTCCCTGTTTTGCTGCTTGCTCGGTTTCTGTTGCTACGTCATCTGTATGTCATGTGATGTGTTCAATCTGGTTTTCTGTCGTGTGGTGTGGGGCAGTTCGTCGATGAGGTGCTGCCACTCTGAGACTTCACCAGTGGCCTGCACGACCAGCAGGGTGGAGGGAACGTCCCCCATGGGCACAGAGTGGACACCGATCTCTGTGCAGCGGTTTGGCGATTTCTGTCCTTCGCTTCTCCCGGGTCGGCCCGCGGCACAGGACCGTCGCCACACGACACCCTGAAGACCCCATCATCACGACCTTCCATGAAAGCAGAAGAACACAGATTATCTACGAGCGAACAACTTCAAACAGGCTTCTGCCTGAGGACACCCTAGTCTGGGTACCTCCTCCCGTCCGCAGACACTGACCCCAACCAAGCCTGCCAGCATACAAATCTACCAGACAAACGACTCCACGTGCTGCAACTTGATGCAGCTACCAACTTGTCCCTAAAAGCTATTGCTGTGAGGATGTTAAACTCGATCTCATTAGCCAAAGGCAGTGTGTGTGTTACTGGTGGCTCTTAGAAGCGAAATAAAAGGGAAGAAAAACTCCACTTCGTTCCCTCTGCGTTCTCTTTTGGTTGGATTTTCCCTTGGTTCCTGAACTTGCCATCATCTGCCTGTCTTCGTCAGCACTCCCTACCAGTCCACACCTCACAACTGGC
>CM031628.1:15615027-15637527 GCA_018398815.1 Conus ventricosus
GATAACACTTTCACTTGCTTTCTGACATTATCTTTGATAAGAATAGCAAAAAAAAAAAAAAAAAAAAAACCTAAAAACTTCTAGGCGCATGCGCTGTTTTGTTTCAATTTTTGTCTCAAAAAGTAAATCCCTTTACAGAATCCTGTGAAAGATATATTTGTCTGAACGTGTTTCTTGAAGAAATGTAAAGTCATGATGTTCTAGGAGTCTTCTTATCCTTTCTCGTGTAACTTATTTTAATACCGTAAATAGTTTCCTTAAAAACAAAAAACAACAACTTAAAGTTTCATAACAAAACGCTACAAATCTTCATACGTATGTGGTTTATTCAATTTTCAATGGATGAAAAGTTTCTTCTAAATCAATAGCCTGTTAAAGCACCAATGTTTTGATTTTAAAAAAACATTATGCGACCATCAGCTTATTTCAACCGTATGGATGTGTCCTGACTCAAATAATTTCTGTGAAATAAACTGATGGTGACCATGAAGCAACTTTACTCCCGCAAATGTCAGGAATTATTGTGGAAACGATTTCCGTGTGTACGTGTGTCTAGTCTCCGTCAATATTTTTCATAGTTTGACTGACTGGAGCCCCCCTGTAGTCTGATGTGACTGTAATCAACAGTCCCGTCCCTCCAGCATCTGGTTCTGCCTCTTTTGGACGGCTGCTGTCCAGGTTTTGTTGATTTGTCCAGGCCTCTGGTTTTGTTGGTCTCTGTAGAGCACAGTCGACTGTGAATGATTTGATAATTTGCAATGCAAGCTTTCATCTCAGTCTTAAATTCTGAATCGTTTCTTTTTCATTTTGATCGTGATCGGAATTATTTCCAAATTCTACCCTGTTAACATAGGCCTACTCGAGAGGTAGGATGTGGATCGGGGATCAATCCTCAAGTAAGTACTTCATTTAGTTCACTAACAGAATGTCTTGTGCCCCTCTTAGCCCTTGGGAGGATGATGTCCGCTGCCAGAGGACTTTGATTTTGAATTATTTTGAATGATAAGAATTGGGGTCTGTGAACCCAGAGTGATTTGTTTGGGTGGGGCAGGTTTTAGGCTACATCTGTGTGACCCAAAAGAAAATGAAATAAAGATAAAATGTACATAACGAATGCATAAATTGGAAACAGTGCTTGATATCATTTTTGTTGTTGTTGAATTATATATTATATGTGCGTGTGTGTACATATACATATACATACACACATTTATGTATAAATATATATACACACACACAAACGCACACACACACACACACACACACACACACACACACACACACACACACACACACACACACACACACACACACACAAAACGAAACAAAAGACGAACAAACAACAACAAAACCAACAACAACCGAAGTGCATGTATGTCCGCGCCCAACAAAAAGGTAATGAATGATATCGCAATTCAAACCATTATATATAAAAGGTAATGAATGATATCGCAATTCAAACCATTATATATAAAAGGTAATGAGTGATATCGCAATTCAAACCATTATATATAAAAGGTAATGAGTGATATCGCAATTTAAACCATTATATATAAAAGGTAATGAGTGATATCGCAATTCAAACCATTATATATAAAAGGTAATGAGTGATATCGCAATTCAAACCATTATATATAAAAGGTAATGAGTGATATCGCAATTCAGACCATTTTTATATGTGACAAGAAAATGAAAGAAGTTGACTGGCATAACAGGCTGGGTGCCAGGCGTGTGATAGTTGACTACTTTTGTGTCACACACCGCCGCCGCTTTTCTGCCCTGCTTGGGGACTGCCGTCAGCACTGACGACGGGGAAGCCTGGTGACTGAAGGGCACTGGCAGCCAAGTTTCAGCCTAGCAAACCACGGAACATTTCCACAGTCTTTCTTTGTTTGGATGTTACAGATAAGAAGGGCGAAAATAACGTTGGTGACGAACTTTGCTATAAAGGGCCTAATTCGTCTCCCTCGCTTCCACGTGTGAACTTTGCTATAAAGAGCCTAATTCGTCTCCCTCGCTTCCACGTGTGAACTTTGCTATAAAGGGCCTAATTCGTCTCCCTCGCTTCCACGTGTGAACTTTGCTATAAAGGGCCTAATTCGTCTCCCTCGCTTCCACGTGTGAACTTTGCTATAAAGGGCCTAATTCGTCTCCCTCGCTTCCACGTGTGAACTTTGCTATAAAGGGCCTAATTCGTCTCCCTCGCTTCCACGTGGCGAACTTTGCCATAAAGGGCCTAATTCGTCTCCCTCGCTTCCACGTGTGAACTTTGCTATAAAGGGCCTAATTCGTCTCCCTCGCTTCCACGTGTGAACTTTGCTATAAAGGGCCTAATTCGTCTCCCTCGCTTCCACGTGTGAACTTTGCTATAAAGGGCCTAATTCGTCTCCCTCGCTTCCACGTGTGAACTTTGCTATAAAGGGCCTAATTCGTCTCCCTCGCTTGCACGTGTGAACTTTGCTATAAAGGGCCTAATTCGTCTCCCTCGCTTCCACGTGTGAACTTTGCTATAAAGGGCCTAATTCGTCTCCCTCGCTTCCACGTGTGAACTTTGCTATAAAGGGCCTAATTCGTCTCCCTCGCTTCCACTGTGAACTTTGCTATAAAGGGCCTAATTCGTCTTCCTCGCTTCCACGTGTACTGTAAGTTTCCGTCTCCGTTTAATGTTGGTCCAGTGATGGCGCCGACTGTGTCAGGATTAGGAAAACGCAAAAACTCTACCTGAAATGAAACCAGAACTCGATGGACTCTTCCACAGGCTTCTCGTAGAGCACTGTCTCACGATCATTCTGCAGGATACCAGACGTTCCATTCATATACAAGCACAAGCTGAATATAAAACAAACAGGACACCTGTCCCCGAGTCGCCTTGTGTTGGCGCCATATTTATTAAATGAAGTGAAGATGAAATGTTTTGATATTATCACTTTCAGTGAAGGCTTTCATGGATCCCGTAAAATCTCCTTGAAGACTTTACTGGATCTCATAAACTCACAATGAAGGCTTCAATGGATCCTTTAATTTTAGTGAAGGCTTCAAAGCTATACTCTCAGTGAAGGGTTCAGTGGATCCCATATGTTCTCGGTGTTGGCTTCAATTATTCCCATTTATTCACAGTGAAGGCTTCAATGAATGCGCTAAACTCTCAGCAAAGGCTTGAATGGATCCCATATACTCTCAATGAAAGCTTGAATGGATCTTCAAACGTTCAATGAAGGCTTCCCTGGATCCCATGCGTTCAGCGAAGGATTCAATGGATCCCATGCGTTCAGTGAAGGATTCAATGGATCCCATGCATTCAGCGAAGGATTCAATGGATCCCATGCATTCAGTGAAGGATTCAATGGATCCCATGCGTTCAGTGAAGGATTCAATGGATCCCATGCGTTCAGTGAAGGATTCAAAGGATCCCATGCACTCAATGAAGGATTCAATGGATCCCATGCATTCAGTGAAGGATTCAATGGATCCCATGCATTCAGTGAAGGATTCAATGGATCCCATGCGTTCAGTGAAGGATTCAATGGATCCCATGCGTTCAGTGAAGGATTCAAAGGATCCCATGCACTCAATGAAGGATTCAATGGATCCCATGCATTCAGTGAAGGATTCAATGGATCCCATGCATTAAGTGAAGGGTTCAATGGATCCCGTGCATTCAAGGAGGGGTTAAATGGATCCCATGCGTTCAGTGAAGGATTCAATGGATCCCATGCATTCAATGAAGGATTCAATGGACTCCACAGTCTGATTAAAAGCTTCAATTTTCTTTAGGCCTGAAAGCTTCTTCAAAGCCTGTAAAACATGCCACAATGCCAGACAAGAGACAGACTCTAGGTGTGTGAACTCTGAAAAATACATGGGGAGGGAGGAGGTGGTCAGGTCACTGAGCTGGAAGAAGAGGGAGGGCAGGACAAAAATAATGGGGGGAGGGGGAGGGGGGCGAGGGGGGGGGGGTTAGGAAATGGCAGAATGAGGATGCGGAGGAGAAATAAAATGGTTCTTCTTTGCAACCTCCCTCCCTCTCCCCGCCCCTTCACCACCTATTCCTTTTTTCTTTATTAATTTTGTTTGTTTGTTTGTTTTTGTGTGTGTGTGTTTTTTTTTTTTTTTTGTCTTTCACTCCCTTTTCTTCCAGCTTTGTCACCTGACGACCTCTTCCGTACCCACACATTTTGTCACCTGACGACCTCTTCCGTACCCACACATTTTGTCACCTGACACCCCTTCCGTACCCACACATTTTGTCACCTGACGACCTCTTCCGTACCCACACATTTTGTCACCTGACACCCCTTCCGTACCCACACATTTTGTCACCTGACAACCCCTTCCGTACCCACACATTTTGTCACCTGACGACCCTTTATCCACACATTTATCAGAGTTCAAACACTAAGAATTTGCCTCCTATGGTGGCATTCATGATTGCACAGAAAGTCAGCCGCAAAGCAACAATTCCCTCAATCATTAGCACAGCATGTGATCCCAAACACAGTAAAGCGTACATTTTCCATACCATCGTTACAAAACAGATAAGCCGCTTGTTACTGTTACCAAGCCGCCGCTTGTTACTGTTACCATGCCAACGAGGTCACCCTCACCCTGTCGTGTTGGCAGCGCAAGGAAGGGGTGAGTGTGAGCAGGTAGGAAGGAAATTGCCTCGTCTCCACCCATAAGCGGCTTCCCTGACAGCCCGATGCGATGAGGTGGTGCTGTGCTATAAAGCCCAGTGAGAGGGAGGTGCAGCCACTGTCCTGTGGTGTGCGGTGTCGTCAGAGCCGGGCGAAGAGAACACTGTCCACCGCCCCTCGTCATCCTACACAGCCGACTGACCGTTCACCCCCGTCACAACTCTCACCTCACACTGCCCAGTCGCCAGACAATTCTGTCACTTTCGGGCCATCGGTGAGTCTCTGCTGACTGAGTACACGTGCTCGCGCGAGTGTGTGTGTGTGTGTGTGTGTGTGTGTGTGTGTGTGTGTGGGAGAGACCCGTAATACACCAAATAAGAAGGATTTTCAGCAAAGAAAAAGCAGTTGCACGTAATATACCATGCAAAGTATTAAGAATATACCGTTCGTTGCCGCTTGTGACCTTTACAAATATACACAGCAAGATCGAAAAGGACATTTCTTTTTGCTAACAGTAAGCTGACTCTAAAAAATACGATGATCAAAATAATACTTTGAGCAGAACAGCTGATTACACAAGCGACATATAAGTTTGTTTTCTTTCAGAACGCTGTATTTAAACCGATGGCAAGCGATGTAAGAGATACCTAATTTAAACTTACTCAGTGCACTATTCATATTCATTTTAATGTATGATTCAATCATACGTGTTGTTTTAAAAAGTCTGTATTGTGAAAATCTGTCACTGCTGCAGATATGGTCATGTCTGTCTTGCCATCTGCAATCATTCTTTGTTTAAAACATTTGAAAAATCCTGCTATACTTTCAACGCCCTGGTTGTCCCAAACATAAGCAAAGCCACATGAAATTAAGCGCTAACGAACATTAGTAGCCCATCTCTTCTTGCCATTAGAATCCGAATTTCGTCACATCTTATAGGCTTTAAATGGCTTCGTGGTTTTCTCCATTCCGGTTATTTTCACGCAGTACTGAATATTTTTCAGAAATCAGAAATTAAAATCGGATTACTTCCAACTTCACCACAAACTAAATAATCTGGTGTTCGATTGTCTGCATTTAAATCATTTGGTGTTCGATTGTCTGCATTTGAATCATTTGGTGTTCGATTGTCTGCATTTGAATCATTTGCTGTTTAATTGCCTACAGTTAAATCATTTGGTGTTCGATTGTCTGCATTTGAATCATTTGGTGTTCGATTGTCTGCATTTGAATCATTTGGTGTTCGATTGTCTGCATTTGAATCATTTGGTATTTGATTGTCTACAGTTAAATCATTTGGTGTTCGATTGTCTGCATTTGAATCATTTGCTGTTCGATTGTCTGCATTTGAATCAGTTGGTGTTCGATTGTCTGCATTTGAATCATTTGGTGTTCGATTGTCTGCATTTGAATCATTTGGTGTTCGATTGTCTGCATTTGAATCATTTGGTATTTAATTGTCTACAGTTAAATCATTTGGTGTTCGATTGTCTGCATTTGAATCATTTGCTGTTCGATTGTCTGCATTTGAATCAGTTGGTGTTCGATTGTCTGCATTTGAATCATTTGGTGTTCGATTGTCTACATTTAAATCATTTGGTGGTCGATTGTCTGCATTTAAATCATTTGGTGTTCAATTGTCTGCATTTGAATCATTTGGTATTTGATTGTCTACAGTTAAATCATTTGGTGTTCGATTGTCTGCATTTGAATCATTTGCTGTTCGATTGTCTGCATTTGAATCAGTTGGTGTTCGATTGTCTGCATTTGAATCATTTGGTGTTCGATTGTCTACATTTGAATCATTTGGTGGTCGATTGTCTGCATTTAAATCATTTGGTGTTCAATTGTCTGCATTTGAATCATTTGGTGTTCGATTGTCTGCATTTGAATCATTTGCTGTTCGATTGTCTGCATTTGAATCATTTGGTGTTCGATTGTCTACATTTAAGAATCCTTTCAAAGCATTCAAAGGAACACTTTCTATATCAAAACCTTTCGCGAAAGCCAGAAATCCCGCTCCATAATGAAAGATTGACTGCACCTGAGAGTCGAATAACTTCGAAAACAAAACAAAACAAACGACAAAAACAAAACAAAACAACAACAACAACGACAAAACCCAAACAAACAAAGCAGAAAACGCGCTACTATTTAATCTGGCAATGAAATAAAATCTAAGATACTTATATGCGTTGACTACAACGATGTATTCACCCCCACAGATCCATTTCTCATTACGTGCCAAATATACATCTTTACGAAACACATATTGGTCTCATTCACATGAACCATTTGTGTGTGTGTGTGTGTGTGTGTGTGTGTGTGTGTGTGTGTGTGTGTGTGTGTGTGTGTGTGTGTGGAGAGAGAGAGAGAGAGAGAGAGAGAGAGAGAGAGAAAAGAGAGAGAGAGCGAGAGAGAGAGAGAGAGAGAGAGAGAGAGAGAGAGAGAGAGAGAGAGAGAGAGAGAGAGAGAGAGAGAGAATTTGGAGGATTTTTTTTGAATACATTTTAAATACATGGAACATATTGTTAAGAACAGTTCAGTTTTCCTGTTTAGCTTGGCAAACAGACAATGGTTTGCAAAAGATCGATTTTTTTTTGTATTTGTGGATATATCGTTTCTTTAATGGAGAGTTAGATAACTCTAGCTTTAGACAACGCCGCCATGACGAGTGTGACTCGGCTTCCTTGATGGATATTTCCATTCTGTGAACGTCCAGATACCGGGTCACGAGGGAAATGTCAACTTGTTGGCTATCCTAATCTAATGGTCTGTCAACTTCCTCTCGGTTCACTTGATGGTTTGGAGAGCGAAATCATATGCTTACTGGACTAACAGTGTTTGTGTACTTTATATTCCCCTCCCCCCCCCCCCCCCCCCCCCCCCCCCATCGAAGTGCGTTCTCAAATGGCGCATAGAAATGGGACATGATTATAGTCACATGCTTTCGTGCACAGTTGTGCAATGTTGAAAATTCCGGAGCATTAATTTTGCACTAAAATGTAAGTTAAGAAAATCGACTTTCCATGTTCACAAAGGAAACGGAAGAAAAACTACTGTTAGGAGTTTGAAGTACCTGAAAACAATGTCTTAACCTACTTTTGTTACTGTCGGCAACTTCTGGGAAATAAATTACCTAATTCCACACACACTTTTGACACATCCAAAGTTCAGCGTTAACGAATGACCAAGCATGGTTTCCTGCTATGACAAGATGTTTTTTGGAAACACAATGATCAGGCGTAAATCAACCCCGCCCCCCCCCCCCCCCCCCCCCCCCCCCCCCCCCTCCCCGCCGAACTCATGGGGTTTCGTTTCAATGTGTAACGTAGGTCTATGCAATGCAGGCCAACTGAGCGCACATGGCCTGATGACAACACTTAAGGAAGCACCGTCCTGATGTAGGTCTATGCAATGCAGACCAACTGAGCGCACATGGCCTGATGACAACACTTAAGGAAGCACCGTCCTGATGTAGGTCTATGCAATGCAGACCAAGTGAGCGCTCATGGCCTGATGCCAGCACTTAAGGAAGCACCGTCCTGATGTAGGTCTATGCAATGCAGACCAACTGAGCGCTCATGGCCTGATGCAAACACTTAAGGAAGCACCGTCCTGATGTAAGCTGTGGCCTCCCTAGCCATTCATGAAACTTTGGCCGATCCCTTCAATCTAGGCATCCAGTCTGATTCGTCTTGTGTGTCACTTGTCTGACTGTTTGTGTGTGGAGTAACCTAACGATATCACTGCATGTGATCGAAGTTGTTGCATACTTTGTGATTCGTTGTGGGCTAGCAAGTTTGTTGTTACTTTTCGTTTATTATTGCACAAACTTCTTGCAAATGTTGAAGATCGTGTAAACATTTAGACCAGATTAGTATACTTCTTGTATATTTTGAAGATCATGTGAACAGTTAGACCACATTAGCATAATTCTCGCAAATGTTGAAAGGTTATTTAGATACTTAAACAAAATTAGTACATTTCTTGTAAATTTTGAAGATCGACGTGAACAACTAGATCAAATTACTACGCTCCAGTGAATTGAAAACAGACATGTTGTAAGCTGTAGTGACGGGATCCGTCATGATTGTGTGGATCCAGTTGTATTGGTTCCCACTGTAGATGTAAGGCACATTAATGATTCGATGTGAAGTATTGGGTGTTTTCTGTTATTTTCGGTGTGTGTGTGTGTGTGTGTGTGTGTGTGTGTGTGTGTGTGTGTGTGTGTGTGTGTGTGTGTGTGTGTTTCTTTCTTTTTCCTCTTTTTCGGTGTTTTGTTTTGTTTTGCTTTGTTTGCGACGAGGGCGCAAAATCAACGACGTTACTCACCTTGTGCTTTTGTTTTGAGATTTTGCGTAACATAAATTGGCAGGACACATTTTCATAACAGAAGCTGTATCTATAGAGCAACAATACTTTGCGATCGATCGTTGCCTGTCCCAAAGATATATATCCCACTATCATGGACATGCACGTTTTGAACATCACTTTAAGCGATTGTAATAATAATAAATGCGCCATCTGGCGCCGACTTGGATAAAGAGAAGTGATAACTTGTTCATTTGATGAAGAGAAGTGATAACTCGTTCATTTTCGTTGTCCCCAGTGGTGCTTATCCTGCCTGAAGAAGACCTAAGAGGTCGAAACGCGTCGTGTTTTGACTTGTGATTCGTTGTCTACGTTTTTTGGCGGAACCTTATCAATATTTTTTTTAAATCCGTAACATAATACCTGTCTCTATCTCTTACAGTACCAGACCATCCCCTAAAGAACATATCTGTCAGACTTTACCTGAAGCTGGTCATGAGCCTTTTCCCACCAATCCCATCTTCTAGCCGCATCAAATCCCATTTCGGGTAAATTTTCTCTATATTTGGAAGACTATTACAATTTTCCATTTCTTTCTGCTCCAACAGACATCTAATATGCTGGAAAGCAGTCTGTTTTGACCAGTCTGTAAGCAAAATACCTAAATGTATTCATGTAAGGACTTACAAACGAACTCATTCTAGATCCCCATGAGCAGTCTTGTCCGGTGCCTTCACTAGGTAAAAAGAAAACCCAAGCTTTTACTTGCACGTAAATAAACTTTAAAATGCTAGCAAATGTTCATACCCCATACATCAGATGTCTAACCAAGATTGTCAGAATCTGTTACATACTTTTTATTTTAAGTTGAAATAGATATCCCTTATGAGTTTGAAAACGCTCTGATAAGGCTCAGCGTTGCGTTTTTGTGTTTCACGATGAGCTTTTGTCCCCCTTCTTTAGACTTACCTTAGAAATAAATATGAAATGAGGCAGGGAACAGTAAACAATAAACAATTAACAAGGAGGGCAACTCTTGCTCCCACAGGAAAACATAACTCCAAAGGAATGCTGCTTACGACACCGAAGCGCTTAGCAGACATGACAGCACAGAGCAAACAGAACAAACAAGGAAACATCCCCCAGAAAGGATGCTCCACGCTTGCCCATATACCCTGTACCAAACACATCTACACAGCAACAAGAACTGGAGAAATGAATGAATATAAAGTAACTTTTATTCAAGACTGGCATAGCCTTTTGTATATAAGTCAGGTAAGAGACGACAAGATGTCTCTGTCTCCACAGAAGTGTGTACAGCAGTCGGGAAGAGATGACATGGTGTCCCCGCTGTGGTGTATACAACAATCAGGTAGAGATGACATGGTGTCCCCACTGTGGTGTATACAACAATCAGGTAGATATGACAACGTGTCACCCATTAGGGGCTTTACTACAGTTAGATACTTAGATGTTGTTAGTTTACAGTTGATTGATCATTCTCAAATGCACTGGTTTTCGTGACCCCTTTGCTTTCCTTGCGGGCAGGTAAAGAAGTCCGAGCCCCAAAGCGGAGCCAGTTCCATTTCAACCATGGTAAGTTGGCCTGGCTGGCTGAAGCGTGAGTGGTCAGTACCACTGCGGGGTTGGTAAGTACGAGAGTGCATGACAGAGAAACCAGTGCGAGAAGGAAGGACACAGGGGCCAATGAGACCTGAGTGACTGAGCGAGAGAGAAGGGAGCGAATGACTGGGCTGTCAGTGAGCAGGGAACTAAGTTTGCCCGGGAATGTGTGAATTAGGAGGTGAGTGTGCACCGAGTTAGTGAACAGAAGAACCAGTAAGGACCAGAGTGAGTGTGTGGGGAAGTGAGAGTGTGCGGAATGTGTGAATTAGGAGGTGAGTGTGCACCGAGTTAGTGAACAGAAGAACCAGTAAGGACCAGAGTGAGTGTGTGGGGAAGTGAGAGTGTGCGGAATGTGTGAAAGTGGAAGTGAGTGAGCAGGGAAATGAGTGACTGAATGCGGAGGGACTGTGCAAGGAAGTGAGCGGCCCCCATTCACATATGTGTGACATCTCCTGTCACTTTCTTCAGTGTTTGTTTTGTAGTTGGCTCAATGAGAACAAGAAAACGTTTTCACTGTCACAATTATCATCATGACCTGATATCACTATCTTTAGCCCAAATGTGGCCATATTTTATTCATATAAGCATGTGCACGTGTGTTTTATGTGTATGTATGTCTGTGAGTTTGTCTGTCTGTCTACCTGTGAACACGTATGTCTGTATGTATACGTGCACGTATTACGTTTCTTTTGTATACTAACCGATTCATTAAAATGGGTGATTTTCAGCCGTGGACCAATAACAACTCCGACATGGCCAACTACATGTTTCTGATGCAAACCGGGAACATTACGGTACGTCACAGTCTGTTCGCTGTATGTAAGGCTGTCTGGTGACTTTGCTTTGTTCACTTTTTGCTACTGATTTTACCATTGTTTTGTTTCATTACTAATGTTGAAGTACTGATCCGCCAGAGGAACACAACAGTGAAGTAACGAGTTGACCGTGGGAGGCCTGAAGAATGGTTCTGTTTGAAAATAGGGAACTGAGTCATTCCCTTTGCTGTCTGTGAGGGATGAACTATTTATACACCAACGCTGTCCTTGTCTTCCCATTTCTCCTGTTCCTCTTTCCTTCTCCCAGCCTCATCCCCCTTAATTAACTTCATGATGACTGAATGCTTGTTAACGAGCACTGGTCCCCCCCCCCCCCCCCCCCCTCTTCCTCCCCGCCACCAACTACGTGATTATTGCAGTTGTTCATTTGTTTGTCTGAAGAATACCTACAGGTCGAGGATCGTTACTAAATGTTTGTTGCGTTCATTTGGCGGGGTTGCAGTCATTATACTTTGAAACTCGCTTTTATTCAAACCGACTGTTACCTTTCACTGTGTTGTTTTTGTATCCAAACAGTTCCCCTTTCATTTGCTTTCTTGCAGATTTGTTTACCCATGGAATTTCGCCCTATTTCGGACACATGTTCGACAAACAATACGACGAAGACGACAGAAAGAAAAAAAAATCAACGAAAAAATCTACAGACGATGTTGAGCGGTTGTTCAACTTCTTAGGTTTAATCACGGCAGGTGCCTTTACCAAAGAGCGACAACTCTTTCTAACTTCCGCTTGGCAATCCTCTAACTCCTCTCCTTTCTCACTTACTACAACTGCTATTGTCATATCATCACCAAGTGTAACAGTTTTCCTCCTCTAATTATTGAAATATTTTCATCATCATCACGATCATCACTATTATTGCTATTGTAATCATCATCATCATCATCATCATCATCATCATCATCATCATCATCATCATTTTTTTATTATTATTATTATTATTATTATTAAGGCCTAACATTATTATTCTTTTAACTCCCATGATCCCCTTCCCAGCGGCCTTGTTTTCATGCAATACCCAAAAAAGACCCAAGAGGTCAAAATGCATCGTGTTGTGTTCTGTAATCTGTTTATTTATATTGTCTTATATTGTCTTTCTGTTTAAATTTTCCTAACAGAATTTTAATTAGTGTAGCATCTTCCAGATGGGGAAACCTCTTCGTGCCGATCAGGCTGACCCTGACAGGAACATTAATCAGTGTGGCGTTCTTTCAGATGAGAGACAGAGACCTGTTTGTGTTGACCAAGCTGACCCTGACGGGATGCGGACTGTCCATACTGGGAGCTTTGCTCTCCCTCTTCCTCGTCTGCTATGTCCCGTGAGTATGACGTTCTGTGTGTGTGTGTGTGTGTGTGTGTGCGTGCGTGCGTGCGTGCGTGCGTGCGTGCGTGCGTGCGTGCGTGCGTGTGTGTGTGTGTGTTCTTTATTTTAGCATCTCATAACTCAAAGTGATATTAGACAGATATCTTTTTTAAAGGTGAAAGTGCGCGTGTGTGTATGTGTTTGTGTGCGTGCGCGCGCATGTGTGTGTGTGTGTGTGTGCGCGCGCGCGCGTGTGTGTATGTGTTTGTGTGCGTGCGCGCATGTGTGTGTGTGTGTGTGTGTGTGTGTGTGTGTGTGTGTGTGTGTGTGTGTGTGTGTGTGTGTGTGTGTGTTTGTATGTGTATGTGTGCACGCACGCGTACGTGAGTGCATGCGTGCGTGTGTGCGCTTTTGCGCGCGCGCGTGTGTGTGTGCGCACGCGCGGCACGCATGTGCATGTCCTTGTCTCTGAGTGTGTGTGTGTGTGTGTGTGTGTGTGTGTGTGTGTGTGTGTGTGTGTGTGTGTGTGTGTGTGTTGTAACCCTCGCCCACTTGCAAACGCCATCAGCAAATTGAGCTAAAATGTTTTTCAAAAGACTAGCTGAAGATTTGTTGAATAAAATGGGAGAAATGAGTGGTCCTTGAGATAGACCCAAGTTAAGCTATCTGGGATTTGAATATAAACCACCCATTCATACCTGTAAAAATCTATTTTTTATGAAACACATCTCTGTCAATATATTAAAGCATATTAATTTAATTTACCGATATCGTTAACATTGTAAGTAGGCGAGGATGCTAAACTCGATCGTACGCTTCTCTGACATCAAAGAATGTTGCTAGAATATTTCTGGCCATGCAAACTGTTGCTTTACTCCAGTTAAACGAGATGATCAGTGGTAGATCAGCCAGCTTGACTGACGCACTGGTTTCCATTTTCACAGTAATGACGTAGTCTTTTTAAAACAATCTTTTGCATTAGTTTGCATGTGTGGAATATAAAAACAACAGGACAATTAAGATTTCTTTTCTTTCTGTTTTTGGCTTTCTTTGTATGATTATTAACAATAATTTAGTGTTTTCAAAAATGAGAAGGATGACACGATCAGACCAACATTTTGTTGTTGTTGTTGTTGTTGTAAACGAATGAAGAAAATCTATTGTCATTCAAAACAGGAAAGATGGTGAGATAAAGAAATATACAAATGCATTGAAATTTAGAAAAATACAGAAGGAAGAAAGATAATCATATAGTGTGCATAACACGACGACATGTTGATGTTGATGATAATAGTTATAAATATGATTTGATAAAATGATAGCAGCAGCAGCAGCAGCAACAACAGCAATAACAACAACATCAATTATAATCATCATCGTCATCATAGTGTGTGTGTGTGTGTGTGTGTGTGTGTGTGTGTGTGTGTGTGTGTGTGTGTGTGTGTGTGTGTGTGTCTGTCTGTCTGTCTGTCTGTCTGCAGCATGCGCAGTGACGGTCTCTTCTCTATCGGCAACATGTGTGTGGCTCTGCTCAGCGCGCAGCTCGCCTTTGCCGGGGCGGAAAATGCCTTCCCCACCATGGTCGGTGAGACTGTCTGCATGTCTTCTCTTTGTCTCTTTGTCTTGCAGAGGTCTTTGTCTCAGTCTTTGTCCTGTCCTTTGTGTCCACACATACACACACGTCCACACAAGACTGTCTTATTTATCTGTGTACCTTCATTTTACATACACACACGTCCGCACAAGACTGTCTTAGCTATCTGTGTACCTTCATTTTACATACACACAGATACGCGAGTGCAATTCATGCACGGCACGCTCATGTTCAGACACAGTGTCCCTTTTTCTGGCCAGAAATTATAAAGTGACTACACATTGAACTGAAGGAAGAACGCTCACAGTCTCTGTGTGTATGTGTATATGTTTAATTAAACTCATGTGTGCGTGCGTGCGTGGGTGCGTGCGTGCGTGCGTGTGCGTGCGTGCGTGCGTGCGTGCGTGTGTGTGTGTGTGTGTGTGTGTGTGTGTGTGTGTGTGTGTGTGTGTGTGTGTTTACGTACTACGTGTGTTTATGTATGATTGTGTGTGTGCGAGAGAGAGAGAGAGAGAGAGAGAGAGAGAGAGAGAGAGAGAGAGAGAGAGAGAGAGAGAGAGAGAGGGAGGGAGGGAGGGAGAGAGAGAGAGAGAGAGAGAGAGAGAGAGAGAGAGAGAGAGAGAGAGAGAGAGAGAGTCCACCTCCGTGCAGCTTGTCAGGAAGGGGTTGTCTGACAACAGGTGATGTGCAAGATCTCGGCGGCAGTGATGCACTGTCTGTTTCTATGACAACAGGTGATGTGCAAGATCTCGGCGGCAGTGATGCACTGTCTGTTTCTATGACAACAGGTGATGCGCAAGATCTCGGCGGCAGTGATGCACTGTCTGTTTCTATGACAACAGGTGATGTGCAAGATCTCGGCGGCAGTGCTGCACTGTCTGTTTCTATGACAACAGGTGATGTGCAAGATCTCGGCGGCAGTGCTGCACTATCTGTTTCTATGACAACAGGTGATGTGCAAGATCTCGGCGGCAGTGATGCCCTGTCTGTTTCTATGACAACAGGTGATGTGCAAGATCTCGGCAGCAGTGATGCACTGTCTGTTTCTATGACAACAGGTGATGTGCAAGATCTCGGCAGCAGTGATGCCCTGTCTGTTTCTATGACAACAGGTGATGTGCAAGATCTCGGCAGCAGTGCTGCGCTGTCTGTTTCTATGACAACAGGTGATGTGCAAGATCTCGGCAGCAGTGCTGCGCTGTCTGTTTCTATGACAACAGGTGATGTGCAAGATCTCGGCAGCAGTGCTGCACTGTCTGTTTCTATGACAACAGGTGATGTGCAAGATCTCGGCAGCAGTGATGCCCTGTCTGTTTCTATGACAACAGGTGATGTGCAAGATCTCGGCAGCAGTGCTGCACTGTCTGTTTCTATGACAACAGGTGATGTGCAAGATCTCGGCAGCAGTGCTGTACTGTCTGTTTCTATGACAACAGGTGATGTGCAAGATCTCGGCAGCAGTGCTGCACTGTCTGTTTCTATGACGACAGGTGATGTGCAAGATCTCGGCAGCAGTGCTGCACTGTCTGTTTCTATGACAACAGGTGATGTGCAAGATCTCGGCAGCAGTGCTGCACTGTCTGTTTCTATGACAACAGGTGATGTGCAAGATCTCGGCAGCAGTGCTGCACTGTCTGTTTCTATGACAACAGGTGATGTGCAAGATCTCGGCAGCAGTGCTGCACTGTCTGTTTCTATGACAACAGGTGATGTGCAAGATCTCGGCAGCAGTGCTGCACTACCTGTTTCTCACCTTCCACTGCTGGGCCCTGGCCTACTCCCTGCACCTCATCATGAAGGTAACGGCACAGTGCTCTCCCTGCACCTCATCATGAAGGTAACGGCACAGTGCTCTCCCTGCACCTCATCATGAAGGTAACGGCACAGTTCTCTCCCTGCACCTCACCATGAAGGTAACGGCACAGTGTTCTCCCTGCACCTCATCATGAAGGTAACGGCACAGTGCTCTCCCTGCACCTCATCATGAAGGTAACGGCACAGTTTTCTCCCTGCACCTCATCATGAAGGTAACGGCACAGTTCTCCCCCTGCACCTCATCATGAAGGTAACGGCACAGTTTTCTCCCTGCACCTCATCATGAAGGTAACGGCACAGTTTTCTCCCTGCACCTCATCATGAAGGTAACGGCACAGTTCTCCCCCTGCTCCTCATCATGAAGGTAACGGCACAGTTTTCTTCCTGCTCCTCATCATGAAGGTAACGGCACAGTTTTCTCCCTGCACCTCATCATGAAGGTAACGGCACAGTTCTCTCCCTGTTCCTCATCATGAAGGTAACGACACAGTGTTCTCCCTGCACCTCATCATGAAGGTAACGGCACAGTGTTCTCCCTGCACCTCATCATGAAGGTAACGGCACAGTGCTGTCCCTGCACCTCATCATGAAGGTAACGACACAGTGCTGTCCCTGCACCTCATCATGAAGGTAACGGCACAGTGCTGTCCCTGCACCTCATCATGAAGGTAACGACACAGTGCTGTCCCTGCACCTCATCATGAAGGTAACGGCACAGTGCTCTCCCTGCACCTCATCATGAAGGTAACGACACAGTTCTCTCCCTGCACCTCATCATGAAGGTAACGGCACAGTTCTGTCCCTGCACCTCATCATGAAGGTAACGGCACAGTGCTGTCCCTGCACCTCATCATGAAGGTAACGACACAGTGCTGTCCCTGCACCTCATCATGAAGGTAACGGCACAGTGCTCTCCCTGCACCTCATCATGAAGGTAACGGCACAGTGCCCAGCACGTCCTTCACACAACAGCAACAAAGGAGGCCCTGGTGGCTGTCTGGGTCAATGGGTCTCCGTTGTCTGCCTACTTTCATTGTATTCGATCGTGTGAGCTATGAGTCATCCTGTATGTGCCGTTCTTTGTGCCAAAGCAAGGTCTAATTTATCTGCTAATGGTATTTATTGTGATCGTTGCTACCGCAGTCCACAGAACTTGACAACCCTCCATTCATTATTCATTTGCAGTGTAAACTATTTTCCATAACTTCTTTGCAATAACTAACGGTCATATCCATCCACTGATGAGCATATCCAGGGCAAAAAAGTTTGGCTTGAAGTGAATTGTTTAAAGGCCATTGTGAACTCTAGCTCTGTCATAAATACATATCACTTCTTCTGGCAGCTATGCCGCGTCCTGCCCAGACTACGATGGAAGCGCCGCTGTTTGCTGGTGACGGTGGGCTGGGTTGTCCCCCTTGTCGTGGTGGCCTTGACCGCTGTCATCGACAGTGACTCTTACAAAGGAGACTCTTTGTAAGTATAGTGCAGCACTTGTCCTTGAAACTGTCTGTAAGTATAGTGCAGCCCTTGTCCCTACTGCAAAGGAGACTCTTTGTAAGTATAGTGCAGCCCTTGTCCTTACTGCAAAGGAGACTCTTTGTAAGTATAATGTAGTACTTGTCCTTACTGCAAAGGAGGCTCTTTGTAAGTATAGTGCAGCCCTTGTCCTTACTGCAAAGGAGACTCTTTGTAGGTATAGTGTAGTACTTGTCCTTACTGCAAAGGAGACTCTTTGTAAGTATAGTGTAGTACTTGTCCTTACTACAAAGGAGATTGTAAGTATAGTGTAGTACTTGTCCTTACTACAAAGGAGACTGTCTGTAAGTATAGTGTAGTACTTGTCCTTACTACAAAGGAGATTGTAAGTATAGTGTAGTACTTGTCCTTACTACAAAGGAGACTGTCTGTAAGTATAGTGTAGTACTTGTCCTTACTACAAAGGAGACTGTCTGTAAGTATAGTGCAGCCCTTGTCCTTACTACAAAGGAGACTGTGAGTACAGTGTAGTACTTGTCCTTACTGCACAGGAGACTGTCTGTAAGGATAGTTTAGTACTTGTTCTTACTATTCAGCTGGCTTCGGAGACGTGGTTTAGTAGTACGAGTACCTGCCTAAGGTCAGGAGGTGGACCCCAAAGCGTGCAGTTATCTTCCTCCTCCCAGCATCCTTCCAAAAACCCCATCACCCCAGCTGCCTTCCTTGTTTTCCATCCCCTCCCCACCCCCACCCCCACCCTATCCTTGTTTCTACTTCCAATGTCTCCACAGCCTTCCATCTCTGGGAATGGAAAAGTCACAGCGATACGACCCATGAAAAACCAGTCTCTGTCTATTTTGTTTTTCAATGATGACAACCACGACCATGTGCACATGGGGCCTTTTATACTACCCAGGGTGTGAGGGGTTTGTGGGTAAGTAGTACACATGGGGCCTGTTATGTTACCCAGGGTGTCAGAGTTCTGTGGGGAGTGGTGTACATGGGGCCTCTTATGTTAGCCAAGGTGTCAGAGTTCTGTGGGGTGTACATGGGACCTCTTATGTTACCCAGGGTGTCAGAGTTCTGTGGGGAGTGGTGTACATGGGGCCTCTTATGTTACCCAGGGTGTCAGAGTTCTGTGGGGAGTGGTGTACATGGGGCCTCTTATGTTACCCAGGGTGTCAGAGTTCTGTGGGGAGTGGTGTACATGGGGCCTGTTATATCACCCATGGTGTCAGAGTTCTGTGGGGAGTGTGTACATGGGGCCTGTTATATTACCCAGGGTGTCAGAGTTCTGTTGCGAGTGGTGTACATGGGGCCTCTTATATTACCCAGGGTGTCAGAGTTCTGTTGCGAATGGTGTACATGGGGCCTCTTATGTTACCCAGGGTGTCAGAGTTCTGTTGCGAGTGGTGTACATGGGGCCTGTTATATTACCCATGGTGTCAGAGTTCTGTTGCGAGTGGTGTACATGGGGCCTCTTATGTTACCCGGGGTGTCAGAGTTCTTTGGGGAGTGGTGTACATGGGACCTCTTATGTTACCCAGGGTGTCAGAGTTCTGTGAGGAGTGGTGTACATGGGCCTCTTATGTTACCCAGGGTGTCAGAGTTCTGTGGGGAGTGGTGTACATGGGACCTCTTATGTTACCCAGGGTGTCAGAGTTCTGTGGGGAGTGGTGTACATGGGACCTCTTATGTTACCCAGGGTGTCAGAGTTCTGTGAGGAGTGGTGTACATGGGGCCTCTTATGTTAGCCAGGGTGTCAGAGTTCTGTGGGGGTACATGGGACCTCTTATGTTACCCAGGGTGTCAGAGTTCTGTGGGGAGTGGTGTACATGGGGCCTCTTATGTTACCCAGGGTGTCAGAGTTCTGGGGGGAGTGGTGTACATGGGGCCTCTTATGTTACCCAGGGTGTCAGAGTTCTGTGGGGAGTGGTGTACATGGGGCCTGTTATATCACCCATGGTGTCAGAGTTCTGTGGGGAGTGGTGTACATGGGGCCTGTTATATTACCCAGGGTGTCAGAGTTCTGTTGCGAGTGGTGTACATGGGGCCTCTTATATTACCCAGGGTGTCAGAGTTCTGTTGCGAATGGTGTACATGGGGCCTCTTATGTTACCCAGGGTGTCAGAGTTCTGTTGCGAGTGGTGTACATGGGGCCTGTTATATTACCCATGGTGTCAGAGTTCTGTTGCGAGTGGTGTACATGGGGCCTCTTATGTTACCCAGGGTGTCAGAGTTCTTTGGGGAGTGGTGTACATGGGACCTCTTATGTTACCCAGGGTGTCAGAGTTCTGTGAGGAGTGGTGTACATGGGGCCTCTTATGTTACCCAGGTGTCAGAGTTCTGTGGGGAGTGGTGTACATGGGACCTCTTATGTTACCCAGGGTGTCAGAGTTCTGTGAGGAGTGGTGTACATGGGGCCTCTTATGTTAGCCAGGGTGTCAAAGAGTTCTGTGGGAGTGGTGTACATGGGGCCTCTTATATTACCCAGGGTGTCAGAGTTCTGTGAGGAGTGGTGTACATGGGGCCTCTTGTACTGCACAGGGTGTGAGGGCGAGTGGTGCAGGGATGACTTGTTTTACGCCGCCCGCGGAATACTCCTCTCCTGTACAGATCAGCAAATATGGCCCAACACATCTGATGTACAGGACACCAAATCACCCAGTCTGTACAACACCGTGATGTGGATTGAAACACCGGCTGGGCTAACATAAACTGTTTGGTTCAGACAGACAGTCAGACAGACAGTCAGACGACACAGATGACAGACAAGAGAGAGAGAGAGAGAGAGAGAGAGAGAGAGAGAGAGAGAGAGAGAGAGAGAGAGAGAGAGAGAGAGAGAGAGATACAAACGCCATATAATTAGATTGATATTTATCCGCACATCTATTTCCTCATTCCTTTGCCCATTCTCTGGCCTAATCACTCTGTTCACGTTGAGGTTGGTTTTATGTACGGGAGCAAATGTTATTGTATTCATTTCTCTGTCTTTCTCTTTTTCTTTATTTGATTTCTCTGTCTGTCTACTCTCTGCTTGTCAGGTGCTGGTTGAACAGCAGCACGAACGCTCGCTGGGCTTTCGTTGGACCCGTCATCTGTATTGCAGTGGTAAGTGATTTGTCGTTTGTATTGCAGTGGAAAGTGATTTGTCGTTTGTATTGCAGTGGAAAGTGATTTGTCGTTTGTATTGCAGTGGAAAGTGATTTGTCAATGTGTGTTGCAGTGGAAAGTGGTTTGTCATTTGTATTGCAGTGGAAAACGGTTTGTCATTTGTATTGCAGTGGAAAGTGGTTTGTCATCTGTATTGCAGTGGTGTGTGGTTTGTCATTTGTATTGCAGTGGAAAGTGGTTTGTCATTTGTATTGCAGTGGAAAACGGTTTGTCATTTGTATTGCAGTGGAAAGTGATTTGTCATCTGTATTGCAGTGGTGTGTGGTTTGTCATTTGTATTGCAGTGGAAAGTGGTTTGTTATTTGTATTGCAGTGGAAAGTCGTTTGTCATTTGTATTGCAGTGGTGTGTGGTTTGTCATTTGTATTGCAGTGGAAAACGGTTTGTCATTGTATTGCAGTGGAAAGTGGTTTGTCATTTGTATTGCAGTGGAAAGTGGCTTGTCATTTGTATTGCAGTGAAAAACGGTTTGTCATTTGTATTGCAGTGGAAAACGGTTTGTCATTTGTATTGCAGTGGAAAACGGTTTGTCAAATGTATTGCAATGGTGATTTGAAAGACAACAAATCTTTGCTTTTTTTCCGGGGTTTTAAGAAATAAATATGAGCTGCATAATCCTTTAAAAATGTGACTGTGTGTGTGTGTGTGTGTGTGTGTGTGTGTGTGTGTGTGTGTGTGTGTGTGTGTATGCGTGTGTGTGTGTGTGTTGTATATATATATGTGTGTGTGTGTGTGTGAGTGTGTGTGTGTGTGTGTGTGTGTGTGTGTGTGTGTGTGTGTGTGTGTGTGTGTGTGTGTGTGTGTTTGTTAATAACTGTAAACAGAAGATTGACTCATCCCTTCCATCTTTTAAACAATATATTACCTGTTTTACTCGTAAAAACAAAATGCCCGATCTTTGTTATGGCAACATCAATCACGCTTACAAATCTGAACCCCTACCCCCTATCGGAAAATCCGATCATGATGTAGTCCACCTCATGCCCGCGTACAGACCTAAAATCCAGACAGAATGCATCGTAAAGAAGAAGGTTAAGGTATGGGAGCCTGACAGTATTTTGGAATTACAAGGATGTTTTGATTGTACTGATTGGAACCTTTTCTTTGAATCCTCTGTCAATATCCATGAAGCAACAGATGTCACATCAGAATACATTATGTTTTGTCAAGATTTAATCATTCCATCAAAAACAATCAAAATTTTCCCAAATAATAAACCATGGGTAACAAAGCCACTGAAAACAGTTTTAAATGAAAAGAAAATTGCCTTTCAAACAGAAAACAAAACGGAACGTAAGAAAGTCCAAATAAAATTGAGAAAAGAAATACGCTCAGCCCACACAAAGTATAAAGAGAAGGTTGAATTGCAGTTTCAGTGCGGTAATATGCGAAACGCATGGCAAGGTCTAAAAAGTTAACTGGTCAAACCAAATCCCATCATCATTGTGCCTTATCAAAAGAACAACAACAACAGTTCTCTAATGAACTCAACGAATTTTACTGTCGTTTTGATGTTCATGATTTCACTGATGCATTGGGGGTGATAAAAGAGGAAATCAAAGCAAAGATAGAAGATGAGATCATTATGGAAGATAAAACAATACTTTCAATGTTTAAAAGATTAAATATCCGAAAGGCGCCTGGACCAGACAATATTAGTAGTGTATTACTCAAGAACTGTGGATCTCAACTCTGTCATGTCTTCACTAGACTGTTCAATTGGTCTATT
>CM031628.1:15642527-15650027 GCA_018398815.1 Conus ventricosus
AAAATGCTGTATTCTACAGACTGGCGGCAGCTGACATTTACAGAGAAATGCTGTAGTCTACAGACTGGCTGCAGCAGACATTTACAGAGAAATGCTGTATTCTACAGACTGGCTGCAGCTGACATTTACAGAGAAATGCTGTAGTCTACAGACTGGCTGCAGCAGACATTTTACAGAGAAATGCTTTAGTCTACAGACTGGCTGCAGCAGACATTTTACAGAGAAATGCTGTAGTCTACAGACTGGCTGCAGCTGACATTTACAGAGAAATGCTGTAGTCTACAGACTGGCTGCAGCAGACATTTTACAGAGAAATGCTGTAGTCTACAGACTGGCTGCAGCTGACATTTACAGGGAAAATGTTATTGGTGCACAGACTGGGTGATATTTACATTTAGAGGTAAATGTTACCGATGTACCGACAGTGTTGTTTACAGTTCGAGGGTTGACTGCCAGAACCCAGTATCTCACACACACACACACACACACACACACACACACACACACACACACACACACACACACACACACACACACACATATATATATATATATATATAATATATATATATATATATATAATATATATATATATATATATATATACATATATATATATAAGAGATACTGGGCTGCTATGTGCCGATTTGGTGTTCCGTACCGATTTGATGTTGTTTACAATTACAGGTTAATGTTGCTTATGTATCCACTGGACGTTGTTTGTATTTACAGGTGGATGCTGTTTGTGTATTGACCAGATGTTGTTTACATTTACAGATAAATGCTGCTTTAGCACTGACTGGATGTTGTTTACATTTACAGATAAATACTGCTTTTACACTGACTGGATGTTGTTTACATTTACAGATAAATGCTGCTTTTACACTGACTGGATGTTGTTTACATTTACAGATGAATGCTGCTTTTACACTGACTGGATGTTGTTTACATTTACAGATAAATGCTGCTTTTACACTGACTGGATGTTGTTTACATTTACAGATGAATGCTGCTTTTACACTGACTGGATGTTGTTTACATTTACAGATAAATGCTGCTTTTACACTGACTGGATGTTGTTTACATTTACAGATGAATGCTGCTTTAGCACTGACTGGATTTTGTTTCCATGCTATTGATGTGCTGACTGGATCTTGTTGAATGCTACTAGTGTAGTACTACTTGCATGTTATTTACGGTTATAGGTGAATGCTACTGGTGTACCAACTGCTTGTTTATATTTATAGGTGAATGATACTGATGTAGAATTGCTTGTTTGTACATTTACAGGTGAATGCTACTAATGTAGTACTTATTGCTTACTGTTAATGCTACTGGTGTACCAACTGCTTGTTTATATTTACAGGTGAATGATACTGATGTAGAATTGCTTGTTTGTACATTTACAGGTGAATGCTACTAATGTAGTACTTATTGCTTACTGTTAATGCTACTGGTGTACCAACTGCTTGTTTATATTTACAGGTGAATGATACTGATGTAGAATTGCTTGTTTGTACATGTACAGGTGAATGCTACTGATGTCGTATTAATTGCTTACTGTTTATATTAACAGGTAATTACTACTGATGTCGGACTAATCGTTGTTTACATTTACAGGTACATGCCATTGAAGAAGTACTAACAGCTTGTTATTTACATTTACCTGTAAATGCTGCGGATGTGATACTGACTCCTTGTTGTTTACATTTATGGGTGAATGCTACTGGTGTGTTAATTGCTTGTTGCCCACATTTACAGATAAACACCACAGTGATGGTTTTGATGCTGTTCATGCGGTGCCTGTTGCCCACATTTACAGATAAACGCCACAGTGATGGTTTTGATGCTGTTCATGCGGTGCCTGTTGCCCACATTTACAGATAAACGCCACAGTGATGGTTTTGATGCTGTTCATGCGCTATCTGCTGGACACCAAACGTGAAGTGACCACCAAAAAGAAAGCAAAGTAAGATAGTCTGGTGTGTAGGAGGTCATCAATGTGCGTGACATGTATTGTTGGTCTTGAGTATGTTCGGTATGTATTGATCAGCTGTGTGTTTGGTACGTCTTGTGTGTGTTTGGTACGTGTGGGCAGTCTTGTGTGTGTGTTTGGTACGTGTGGGTAGTCTTGTGTGTGTTTGGTACGTATGGTCAGTTTTGTGTGTTTGGTACGTGTGGGTAGTCTTGTGTGTGTTTAGTATGTGTGGGTAGTCTTCTGTGTTTGGGATTTGGGGTAGTTTTGTGTGTTTGGTACGTGTGGGTAGTCTTGTGTGTTTGGTACGTGTGGGTAGTTTTGTGTGTTTGGTACGTGTGGGTAGTTTTGCGTGTTTAATATGTGTGGGTAGTCTTGTGTGTATTTGGTATGTGTGGGTAGTCTTGTGTGTGTGTGGTACGTGTGGGCAGTCTTGTGTGTGTTTGGTACGTGTGGGTAGTTTTGTGTGTTTGGTATGTGTGGGTAGTTTTGCGTGTTTGGTATGTGTGGGTAGTTTTGTGTGTTTGGTATGTTGTGGATAGTCTTGTGCATTTGGTACGTGTGGTAGTTTTGTGTGCATTTGGTACGTGTGGGTAGTTTTTGTGCATGTTTGGGACGCGTGGGTAGTTTTGTGCATGTTTGGGACGTGTGGGTAGTTTTGTGCATGTTTGGGACGCGTGGGTAGTTTTGTGCATGTTTGGGACGCGTGGGTAGTTTTGTGCATGTTTGGGACGCGTGGGTAGTTTTGTGCATGTGTGTAGTAGTCTGTGCGCTTCTTATGTGTCTTGTGTGCACTCGTGCATAGTGTGAGTAGGAAGTCTTGTATATGATTGACGCATGTGAGTCGTCTTGTGTGTGCTTTCGACGGATGGTTAACCTTGTGTGTGCTCGGTGTATATGGATAGTCTTGTGTGTGTTTGGCCCGCGTGGATGGTCTGAGTATGCTTTGCACATGATCATCATCATCATCATCATCATCATCATCATCAATCATCATCATCATCATTATCAATTACTGCTATTTTTATCATTATTATCATGTTCATTAATAGTATTGAAAACTGTTTATGCCTGATCAAGTAAATGCCCTCGGCGTTTACATTAAACAAAGGTAAAGTAAGGTAATGTGGCTTTTAGCCCAGCTGACCGCAAAGGGCCATATCAGGGCTGTCACAAGAACACACATCAAACTACACACACAGATAAAAACAAGAACAATAAGCAATGCACAAAAACGCATTCTGCTTCCAAAGGCTCGCTACTCATCCCAGCATACTACTACCCATTCTCCTTCTCTCACTCCTTTCCACCCCCCCCCCCCCCCCCCCCCCCCCCCCCCCCACGTCTCCAACAGAAACAATTAGGCTTACTATAAGAGGTATAAACACAGGTACCTATACGCATATCATACTCCGAAAACAACGCCAGCACACACTGGTTGTGCTAGGTACGTGTTGGTTGTTTTGTGGCGTGCGTGTTGTCTTTTGGGTGGTCTGGGTGCGCTTGGTTCATTTGGGATATTTTTGTGTGGGCTTGATATATTTGTGTGTTTTTGTTTGTTCTTGGAACGCTTAGTTGGTCTTGTGTAGACGTGCCAAACTGACTGGCAAAATGAGGTTTCTGGATGGGTATGTGTATGTGATTATTGATTGATTGATTGATAGATTGATTGATCCGTTGATTCACTGTCTGTGTGCAGACACCTGCTGGCTACGGTTGCCTCCCTTTTTCCGGTGTCTAGTCTCCCCTGGCTGGTTGGTCTGGCTCCTAGTTCGGATGTTGTATGGCAGTACATGTTCGTCATAATCAATTCTTCCCAGGTGAGCGGTTTTTTTTTTCCTGTGGTAAAACAGTCGTGCCATTCCATTTTCGTTCTCCTGTGAACCAGTTAGATGTCATGTTTGCAGAAATGACCTGAATGTATTTTTGCTTGTAGTTTATTAACGCTCGTCCTGGTTCATTCTTTTTCTGGGGCTTTTCGTCCGTACATTTGCAAGTCTCTATAAGCTCTTGGCCCTGGGGAAGGACACCCCAGAGAACAAACCATCTCCAACTATGGACAAATAGCCGGGTAGATTGGACTCGGCAGCCCAGTGTCTAGGAGAGCGTTCACTCTGATATCAAAACAAGCCGACACCGGATGTGCTGGTCCTGACTTGTCAGGGGCATAACGGCAGCACAAGGCACCTCCGCTCACATGACAGTGGCTTCAAGAAGTCAGAATTCAGTAATATATTACTGTACATCGCCCGTAGGTTACAATACATAGGGACGGATTCGTGGGAAGGAAGGGGGGGAGAGGCAGACAGGATATGGTGGGAGGTAAGGGGTGTAGGAGGAGAGGAGACGGAGGGATGACGTCATTCCCAAAAGCACTGATTTCAAAACAAATCATGACCGGATTACCTATCAGTATCACACAGAAAATCATTATTCTTTGCCATTTACATGTGTGTGTTTTTCTAAATGTTAACGTTCTAAATAATTTGAGTGAACGTTTCAATCGATTGATTGGATCCAAACACCAAAGTTACAGAGCATTGTTGATTTAGTACACTGACCGAGTTTAAGTCAAATTGCTTTCAACATTTTCCTCATTCTGATCCCTGCGTGGAATACGGAGCTGGACTGCTGGACTGCTTCTGAGTTCAGTGTTTGATGTGCCGAGTATTGCATGCACTGATGAACTTGCGCAACCGCTTAAAATCTTTTCTGTGATGTCTGTATACATGGAAGATTCCAACATAAAGCGGCACTTTTGTTTTACGAAAAGGACACATCTTGATCACACAAACACTGTATCAATATACATTATTGTTAAGCGGTAGAACATTACATTGTTGTTGTCTACTTTCAACTCGGAAACAGCTAACCACGCAATGAACGTACTTTTCTTTTCGAAGATGTATTTAAAGGATAGGCGACTCTCTTACCTGTCTTTTTTGTACAATTCCACACCATTCCTGAACGTACATATCTGCTAATCTCTGCTTGAAAGCATAAAAGAAAGCATTAACGTCTCCTACATCTTGCTGCGACCAGTCAGTGCCAAAACCAGTGGCATATAACATTCCCCTGATTTTTTTTACGCCCAGCGTGGAGCAACATGTAAGAAGTATTATATGGCAGCCCACCAAATACACAAAACTACCTACACGTACCAAACACACACAAGTCTACCCACATGCACCAAACACACAAAACTACCCACATGCACCGAACGCACGCAAGACTACCCACATGCACCGAACGCACGCAAGACTACCCACACGAACTAAACACACAACACTACACGCATGTACCGAACACACACAAAACTACCCACATGCACCAAACACACAAAACTACCCACATGCACCAAACACACAAAACTACCCACATGCACCGAACGCACGCAAGACTACCCACATGCACCGAACGCACGCAAGACTACCCACACGAACTAAACACACAACACTACGCGCATGTACCGAACACACACAAAACTACCCACACATACTAAGCGCATAAAACTACCCTCACGTTCTAAACACACACAAGACTACCCACACGTACTAAACACACACAAGACTACCCACACGTACTAAACACACACAAGACTACCCACACGTACTAAACACACAAAACTACCCACACATACTAAGCGCATAAAACTACCCTCACGTTCTAAACACACACAAGACTACCCACACGTACTAAACACACACAAGACTACCCACACGTACTAAACACACACAAGACTACCCACACGTACTAAACACACACAAAACTACCCACACATACTAAGCGCATAAAACTACCCTCACGTACTAAACACACACAAGACTACCCACACGTACTAAACACACACAAGACTACCCACACGTACTAAACACACACAAGACTACCCACACGTATCAGACACACAAAAGACTACCCACACGTACCAAACACACACAAGACTACCCACCCGTATCAAACACACACAAAACTACCCACCAGTACCAAACACACAAAACTACCCACCCGTACCAAACACACACAAAACAACCCACCCATACCAAACACACACAAAACTACCCACCTATACCAAACACACATAAAACACACACAAAACTTCCCACACGTACCAAACACACACAAAACTACCCACCCGTACCACACACAAAACTACCCACACGTACCAAACACGCAAGACGACCCATACTTACCAAACACACAAGACTACCCGTACGTACCAAACGCACGCAAGACTACCCACGCGTACCTAATACACACAAGACTACCCACACGTACCAAATATACACAAAACTACTCACACGTACCAAACATGCAAAACTACCCACACGTACCAAACACACACAAAACTACTTACACATACCAAACACACAAACCGTGCCACACGTACCAAACACACACAAGACTACCCACACATACCAAACACACACAAAACTACCCACACATACCAAACACACACAAGACTACCCACACATACCAAACACACACAAGACTACCCACACATACCAAACACACACAAGACTACCCACACATACCAAACACACACAAGACTACCCACACATACCAAACACGCACGAGACCTTTAAGGTCAAACGCTCAATGTCATGAATAACATCTGACACAACACTGAAAGGGTCGACACGACTGGACTGACTACATTCACCAATCTAGATCAGGTAACCATCAACTGATCTATCCGTTAGCCCTTAGCCGACGCAATCAGAGTGAATATGCACAGTGAAGTTTCGTGCACATTTATCTTTGGCTTGATTCACAAACCAAACAACCAGCCCATGTTTGCTTTTCCTTCATTCTCGTCGCCAGTTATGCTGTGTCTTAACTAAAAAAATAAAAAAATAAAAATAAAAACTTCTATACAACAGGAACATATATAATCAGTTCCTGGGTTTAACGTCTTCTCTGGTTCCGACATTCAAGGGAGATTACCCTAAAGTGATAGCAGCTGTATTATTTACCTTGCATCCAGCGAACACAACTACTATGTTCCGTGATTCTAGGATGCTGGATGGAGTGGCAAACTCAAGATGACTTATATACGTGTGGGCAGATCATGATAAAGTCACATTTCTTTACCAAATAAATAGGAAATTGCCGTGCATGATAATCATGATGCAAAAAAAAATGACTTGTTTACAAAGTGACAACAATCTTCTTTGGTGGCAGCTGCTTTCAATGGTGTCAAAGCCATTTCCCCGACTAACGTGTTTGCACTACTTGGGACTTTGTTTACTACTCCCTGTAGAACTGACAGCACGTCACTCCACGTCGGCATCGTTTGCCATGTGGACCTGAGCATGACACGACTGGAGTGGGACCATCACGTCCACTTCCATGTCCCCCCCCCCCCCCCCCCCCCCCCCCCCCCCCCGCTAGTCTTTCTGCAGATGTTTAAGTTGGGCGGATGGTGGGGACGTTGCTGTTACTCTTTCGCACATAAACGTGTTTGCATGTGTATATGCGCGCAAGCATGTGGGCATGTGTGTGTGTGTGTGTGTGTGTGTGTGTTG
>CM031628.1:15655027-15672527 GCA_018398815.1 Conus ventricosus
CTTCACCGAGTCTTCTGTGGTCAATGTGGGCTGCGGCATGAAGAATATCACCAGTCGACGTACCTAGCCACTGATGGCAGTCAGTCGACGTACCTAGCCACTGGTGGAAGTCAGTCGACGTACCTAGCCACTGGTGGCAGTCAGTCGACGTACTTAGCCACCGGTGGCAGTCAGTCAGTGAGCAGCCCAGGACTGAATTAGCGAATGAACTATCAAAACGGGAATGGTCCTTATCCGTAAAGGACACCAGTGGGGAAAGAGGGAAAGACGAGGAAGGCAACTGGGTTTGGAGAGGGTTGTTGTTGTTGTTGTTGTCTTCAATTTAACGTCTTTCCACATTAAGTGATATTAGACGAAGAAAAAGGGTGTGGAGAGGGGGAGCATGAGGAGGAGGTGGGTGGGTGGGTTACCTTGCAATCATATACAAAAAAAAAAGAAAAGAAAAAAGCATCTTTACAATCTGTACAATACAATTTAAAAAAAAATTAAAATGAAAAAAAGAAAAGAAAGAAAGGTATGGGAAAACCAACTTTAAATAACTATTTTGAATCCTAACACAAACTACAGCAAATGTCCCATAGGACTGCGTAGTAAACAGTTCGCAAAATCAAACAACAAACTAAAATTCTCAAGGATACTGTCAAGAGAACTTCCAGGAATAGCCGGTAAAACAGGTCTCAATCTCTGGCATTCCAGAAGAATGTGTTGGTTTGAAATTTGTTCACCGCACAGACATTTAACATTCTTGCTGAGTTTTGTTTTGAAGGCATTAAGCTTTATCCTATAAGACAGCGAAGTAATGTCTCCAGGAGCCGTCCCCCGGCGACAAAAGCTAGACCCGCCCGCCGTCACCCACATGGCTGGAAGTCTTGGAAGAGAGGTCGTGAAGGGGGAAAAAAGAGAACAGAAAGGAGAGGGGCGGGGGCTGAAAAGGATGTTTTTGGAGGAGTGATTACTGTAGAGGGGGGGGGGGGGGGGGGGGGGGGAGGCGGGGGAAGGACAGGGAGGGGGATGATGTCACTTTGAAGGAGGATTAAAGACGGTGCGGACAGAGAGGAAGGCGGAGGACCAAGGAGCACGGTCCTTTAGTCACGTGCCTCAGTCTGAACCAATGGATGGACGGCACAGCTTGGGACGTGTGGGATTCCACTACACTCTGCGGGGACATTCGTTGATCAGGCTGTCTCATGGGACATTCGTTGATCAGGCTGTCTCATGGGACATTCGTTGATCAGGCTGTCTCATGGGACATTCGTTGATCAGGCTGTCTCACGGGACATTCATTGATCAGGCTGTCTCACGGGACATTCATTGATCAGGCTGTCTCATGGGACATTCATTGATCAGGCTGTCTCATGGGACATTCATTGATCAGGCTGTCTCATGGGACATTCATTGATCAGGCTGTCTCATGGGACATTCTCTGTCTCATGGGACATTCATTGATCAGGCTGTCTCATGGGACATTCATTGATCAGGCTATCTCATGGGACATTCATTGATCAGGCTGTCTCACGGGACATTCATTGATCAGGCTGTCTCACGGGACATTCGTTGATAAGGCTATCTCATGGGACATTCATTGATCAGGCTGTCTCACGGGACATTCGTTGATAAGGCTATCTCATGGGACATTCATTGATCAGGCTATCTCATGGGACATTCATTGATCAGGCTGTCTCACGGGACATTCATTGATCAGGCTGTCTCACGGGACATTCGTTGATAAGGCTGTCTCATGGGACATTCGTTGATCAGGCTGTCTCGTGTGTATGCTTTTTATCCCTTGATTTGTTCATGTGTGTGTGTAATCCACGATTTCTTTATTTATTCACCTACTAAAGGAAGTGTTTATTCCTCTCTTTTGACAGAGAGTGCGATTTTGTCTCACTGTTTGAAATTGATTTTCTTTATTTAGTTTTACGTTCTTAGACATTGATGAAACGCATGTGATATCTTAATTGTGATCTTACAGCAGAAAATCCATTTTTGTCTCATGTTTGAACATTCATTTCACTTGGGTGTATTCAAAAATTCGCTCATCTATCTATGTTTCTATTTATTTGTGATTTATTTCTAAACACTTATTTTTCTTTTCCTTGCTCTTATATACATGATTCCCTTTCTTTATGTACATACATATGGATCGTTGTCCCTCTCTGTCTGTCTTATCATCATCATCATCATCATCATCATCATCATCATCATCATCATCTCTCTCTCTCTCTCTCTCTCTCTCTCTCTCTCTCTCTCTCTCTCTTCTCTCTCTCTCTCTCTCTCTCTCTCTCTCTCTCCTCCCCCAGTCTCTATTGCTCCTTCCTCCCTCTCTAGTAGTCAGCGTTGTAACTGTTGCTTCGTTTCTCTTGTTACCATACAGAAACTGTTTTTCCATTTCTACGTGTATCTGCTATTGTATCCTGCACAGCATTCATTGGCCTCTTTTGTTTGTTTGTTTGTCGTTGCTTTTTTTCCTTCTCATTCACGTGTACATATCGTGATTGCTATATCGTGTTCTTACCGCTATTGTTCCTGTCTCTGCTTGTCTGTCGGTTTGTCTGGCTGACTCCTTCTCTATCTTTTCCTACACCGTGGTCTTATCGCTGTTGTCCCTCTCTCTGTCTGTCTGCCTGCCTGTCTGTCTGTCTCTCTTTCAGTCTCTTTCTGTTTGTCTTCCTGCCTGCCTGTTTGTCTATCTGCCGGTCTGTCTGTCTGTCTGTCTCTGCACTCGTGTGTGTGTGTGTGTGTGTGTGTGTGTGTGTGTGTGCGTGCGTGCGTGCGTGCGTGCGTGCGTGCGTGCGTGCGTGCGTGCGTGCGTGCGTGCGTGCGTGCGTGCGTGCGTGTGTGTGTGTGTGCAGGTTGTTTGATTTCGATCTTGCATCGTCATTATTCAAATGTTAAACAGAAATTTTATGTTCCGCCTCATTTCGGAACAGAAGTACAAGTACACACACACACACACACACACACACACACACACACACACACACACACACACACACACACACAACACAATACACACACACACACACACACACACACACACACGCACACACACACACACACACACACACACACACACACACACACACACACGAATAAAAAGTACGTCGCCTGATCTGTAAGAATTCTCACAGAAGCAAGATGGTCCTCGAACTGTGTCTTACGTTGTCAGTCATTCTAACCATACAAGGGAGATAATCATATCGCAGCTATGGCATTAACAGAGGTTACCAAAGCAGACAAAAGATGGTCTTCATATTTCCTTGCATATATTTTGTTTTCTTTACATTGTTTTCTTTTTTATGGACTTTGTTGATATCTAAGTGCAACAATTAAAACGGTACACTTAGAATCTAGAGAGCAGTTGGCAAGCATCACACGCCAATCACCACACCACATACCACGCACCAGGCACCACACCACACCAGTCACCACACCACACACCATGCACCAGTCACCACACACCAATCACCACACACCAATCACCACACACCAGTCACCACACGCCAGTCACCACACGCCAGTCACCACACGCCAGTCACCACACACCAGTCACCACACACCAGTCACCACACCAAAACACCAGGCTCCACACCACGCACCACACCACGAACTAGTCACCACACCACGCACCAGTCACCACACCACACACCGGTCACCGCACACCAGTCACCACACCAGTCACCACACCACACACCAGCCACCACACCACACACCAGTCACCACACTACACACCAGTCACCACACCAGGCACCACACCACACACCAGTCACCACACCACACCAGTCACCACACCACAACCAGGCACCACACCACACACCAGGCACCACACAACACACCAGCACCTCACACCAGGCACCACACCACACACCAGGCACCACACCACACACCAGGCACCACACCAGCAACAGTCACCACACCCAGGCACCACACACCACCAGGCACCACACCACGCATCAGTCACCACACCACACCAGGCACCACACCACGCATCAGTCACCACACACCAGGCACCACACCACACACCAGGCACCACACACACACCAGCACCACACCACGCATCAGTCACCACACCCAGCACCACACCACACCAGTCACCACACCACACACCAGGCACCACACCACACACCAGGCGCCACACCACACACCAAGCACCACACCACACACCAATCACCACACCACATACCAGGCAACACACTACACACCAATCACCACACCGCACTAGGAACTACACCAAACAACACACTAGACTATGTAGCAGGCCACATCGCACACTGGATACCACACGAAACCATACACCAGGCGCTACATCGCATACCCCATTACCTCACACACCAGGCATCACAGCACACACCAGGAACCACACCACATCACATAGCGGACATCACACCACACACCATACACCAAGCATCATACCACACCACACCAGGCAGGACACACCCTCAATACCTACTGGGCACCGCACCATGCACCACCCAGCACGACACGTCGGGCATCAGATGACACGTCACACCACATGCCCGACACAACACCATGCACCACCCAGCACGACACATCGGGCATCAGATGACACGTCACACCACATGCCCGACACAACACCATGCACCACCCAGCACGACACATCGGGCATCAGATGACACGTCACACCACATGCCCGACACAACACCATGCACCACCCAGCACGACACATCGGGCATCAGATGACACGTCACACCACATGCCCGACACAACACCATGCACCACCCAGCACGACACATCGGGCATCAGATGACACGTCACACCACATGCCCGACACAACACCATGCACCACCCAGCACGACACATCGGGCATCAGATGACACGTCACACCACATGCCCGGCACAACACCATGCACTATATACCAGCCACCCACTACACACCCCAGGAACCACATCACATATCAAGCACCACACCACACACAAGACACTACTCCAAACACCAGACCACATACTTGCAATATGAATTCTCCAGTCCCCATTTCCTCACAGAAAAAGGGGGAGAGGAAATCGAAAGAAAAACAACTCAAGTTCCGCACTAGGCTTTCTGTGAACTCGACCTTGACCTACACAGAGGTGCTTCATTGGTTCCTAGTCAGCCTAGGCTCCACCATCACACGGGGTGAAGCAATCAAATGTCCCCCACCAGTAGATCGGTCCAGTCAGTGCCCACTGACCCATACTGACAAGGTACAGGCTCCAAACTACCCGTCACTGCCTCAGTGACAATTGGAGCAATCAAGCTAAGGGGTTTCCCCTGAGTTCAACACACTGGCACTAGCTCCTGTTCCAACTGTCTGAAGTGTGTGGACCTGCTATGCTCACAGCAGAACCGTAATGCACATCCCTTGGCAGAGGTACTCACGCTTGCTCACAGCGGCACGCACCTGTTGGTGGATACAGAACCAACTCCACCTAGCGCGCGACAGCAACCATTTCTTATTCGCAAGATGATGAATGTTACTGTACTTACTGGCGAATAGGTTCTCTCTCTTTTTTTCATTCTCTTACACAGCCACCTATCAGTATTTCACGATAGACCGTTGCTTGTGACATACACTAGATGTCCAAGATGTGCGCCTGACAGCCAGACACTCTTCTTGTTGATAGAAGAACGAACCGTGCACACTCAACACCACACCGAGTACAACGCCACACACCAGGCATCACACCACACCCTACACCTGGCACTGTGCCATGTCACTCACCAGATACTACACCAGGCATCACACCAAGCACCACACATACCATACACCACATGTACAGCAAGCTTCACCATACTACACACAAGATGCCACATCACACCATACTTAAGCACCCACCATGCACTACACCCCACCTCGCCCCCGGCACCATGTCACATACCACACACCACATTACGCCATACCACATACCAACACCACACCTCACCATACCATACACCACATTACGCCATACCACATACCAACACCACACCTCACCATACCACACACCACATTACGCCATACCACATACCAACACCACACCTCACCATACCACACACCACATTACGCCATACCACATACCAACACCACACCTCACCATACCACACACCACATTACGCCATACCACATACCAACCACACCTCACCATACCACACCATATATGCCATACCACCTACCAACACCACACCTCACCATACCACACACCATATTATGCCATACCACCTACCAACACCACACCTCACCATACCACACACCATATTATGCCATACCACCTACCAACACCACACCTCACCATACCACACACCATATTATGCCATACCACCTACCAACACCACACCTCACCATACCACACACCATATTATGCCATACCACCTACCAACACCACACCTCACCATACCACACACCATATTACGCCATACCACCTACCAACACCACACCTCACCATACCACACACCATATTACGCCATACCACCTACCAACACCACACCTCACCATACCACACACCATATTACGCCATACCACCTACCAACACCACACCTCACCATACCACACACCATATTATGCCATACCACATACCAACACCATACACCATGCACCATACCACACACAATATTACGCCATACCACCTACCAACACCATGCACCATACCACACACCATATTACGCCATACCACCTACCAACACCACACCTCACCATACCGCACACCATATTATGCCATACCACCTACCAACACCATACACCATGCACCATACCACATACAACATTACGCCATACCACCTACCAACACCATATACCATGCACCATACCACACACCATATTATGCCATACCACCTACCAACACCATACACCATGCACCATACCACACACCATATTATGCCATACCACCTACCAACACCATACACCATGCACCATACCACACACCATATTATGCCATACCACCTACCAACACCACACTTCACGATACAAAATACCACACACCATATTACGTCATACAAACTACCAACACCACATCTCACCATATACCATGCACCATACCACACACCAATTACGCCATACCACCTACCAACGCCATACACCATACTGCACACCATATTATGTCATACCACATACCAACACCACACCTCACCATACACCACACCACACACCAGTTACGCCATACCACCTACTAACACCAAACACCATGCACCATACCACACACCATATTATGCCATACCACATTCCAACACCACACCTCACCATACACCATACCACACACCATATTATGCCATACCACCTACCAACACCATGCACCATACCACACACCATATTACGCCATACCACCTACCAACACCATGCACCATACCACACACCATATTACGCCATACCACCTACCAACACCATGCACCATACCACACACCATATTACGCCATACCACCTACCAACACCAGGCACCATACCACTCTCTCTCTCTCTCTCTCTCTCTCTCTCTCTCTCTCTCTCTCTCTCTCCACTAAATCGATAGGTAGTGCACTTTCCGCAACAACCCTTATCATGCTTCGCTGTCCTGATTCCCCGCAACACGAGATCATCATCAGAAAAGCCGATTTGCTTCTTGCCCTGATGACTTGATGACTTGTGTCGCTATGGCATTGCGTGTTCCGTCGGGCGCACTGTCCGCCTGCTGCCCCCACAACCTCCTCTTTTGTGAACAGTGTGATGAGGCTTAGTATCTAGATTATACTGCGTTTTGTACATAAAACAGCTCGAGGTTTGACTGTTGTTTAGAGATGCTCTCTCGTTCTTTGTGATGTTCACGTAGAGCTCAGCTCCTGTTCAAAATAAAGGACACAAAGTCAACACGTGTGTGTGTGTGTGTGTGTGTGTGTGTGTGTGTGTGTGTGTGTGTGTGTGTGCGCGCGTGCGTGCATGCGTGAGTGTGTGCGCGCGCGCGCGCGCGCGTGCGTGCGTGTGTGTGTGTGTGTGTCTGTGTGCGAGCGCGCGTGCGCGCGCGCGCGCGTGTGTGTGTGTGTCTGTGTGTGCGCGCGCGCGCGCGCGGCCGTGCGTGATGCCGACTTCCATGCGTGACGTGACGTATTATGTTTCATTAGGCTTGCTTCTCGCGGCCTAGATCTAGATTTACGACGACATGTATTACTCAGTCGTGGTTCGGGCATGTCATACGCCACAATTCACTGCCCAAAACAGTCATCCAGGGCACGCTGGAAGGAGGCAGACGAAGGGGACGACAAGCCAAATGCTGGATGGACAACATCAAAGAATGGACCAGGATGGATGGCCCTACGCTGATGCGACAGGCAGAGGACAGGGCCGGATGGCGGTGCCTGGCTTCGAGAGTGTCTCTCATCTCTCCTCTACGCCCATCATGGGCAAGAGAATGATGATGATGATGATGTATTACTCAGTTATTTTGAACAAGAGTAGAACGTAAGACCACTTACCCGTTTCGTCTGTCAGTCAGTGTCTAATGAAACCGAAGCTTTAACAGCAAAGTTAGCTGGTCAGTCAAAACCTTACTTAAAGCCTTGGCTGTTGTTTCTTTCTGTACTCTGACATTTGCCGTTCTCGCAATCTGTGCAATCCTTTGGTTCCATATAACCTGTGCAATCCTTTGGTTCCATATAACAGGACAGAGAACTGCATCACCTCATTTTCGATTTTTCATCTAAAATTTTTGTTTACAGGAAGTGACTGCAAAAACTTTCAATGCGCATGACTATTTACTACAATTTTGGAATTTGCCGTCAATCAGTTTTGAAGCTGCTTACTTTAAAGTAAGCTTTAAGTTTGTTTTCATGCAATCCAACCTAGCGAAGGCGAAAGTAGGCAACTTCATATTTGGCAACTTTCGCATAGTTGTCAACTATTTTAGTAAGGTTTCATGTAAGAGCCTGCCGTACCCAAACTAAAATCTATTCAACTTGCTAGTCATTCTGGACACTTTTGGTGTGATAACGCCTGTAAGGATGCTGTAGCCTAAATAACAAAGAGAAAATATAAAATCTATAGAAAAGAGAAAACAGATGGAAATCATGCTTAAACAAAAATTCACTGCAATAAAATGGCACTGCAGAAAAAGAAGATACGATAAATAAAAATTTAAGAAAAAAAAACTTGCAAAAAAAATTCCGGATATGAAGAATGGAACCACATTTGCAAACTACCCACTAAAAATTCGCCACAATACGAGTTTTCATTAGATATTCATAAAGCAGAAATATCTGTGGATACACTTAAAACAAAATTTAAAAAAAAACAACAGCAGAGTAGAAGTATCGCCACCATATTGTAAAGCACAGGAAGAGAAGAATCAAAGTTGTATGCACAACCAGCACCACAAAATGACTTTCATATCAACTCTCCTTTAGAAACGACAGAGCCTAGAAATCCAATATCTGTTATTAGCATTAAACATGTTCAGTTGGTCTGGATACAGCGAGCAATGAAATGGTAAAACGTCTCACAGAATTTAAAAAAAAATGTTCGTAAATGCGGGGAGTGTGATGTCATTCCAGAGTTATGAAAAGATTCTATTATCGTTCCAATGGTTCAGGCCAGAAAATCTAAAAGTGAAAAAAAAAAAACAGCTACCGTTCTACAACACTTACTTCACGTGAGGCCAAACGTTTCGAGAAAAGGAATGTAGCATTACTGTGAAAAGAAGAAATCAATATTCTCAGACTAAGCTTGCTTTATGAAATGATTATCCAGCATTTAACCATTCAGTATAACTATCTGACCAAATAAAGGGACAATTCTCTGACAGGAAAAAACATTACGTCGAACCTTTTTCGATGTAAAAAAAAATAAATAAAGGGGGTGGGGGTGTATGACCAGATTTGCCATAGTCGTCTGATTTACAGCTGAAAAATGTTGGTTTATCAGCAAATATAGACAGGTGTGTGTGTGTGTGTGTGTGTGTGTGTGTGTGTGTGTGTGTGGTGTGTGTGTGTGTGTGTGTGTGTGTTCTTTTTTTTTTCCAAACAAACAGGACAATGGTGACTAGAGTGGAAGCAACGTACTTCATTTCCCGGTAGCTTGATATGGCAGTTCCACAAGGTTCCATGACTGCACATATCCTTTTCATGACACTATCCTGCATTCGACTGTTAAAACACTGTTGATTGTTTTATTTCCCTTCTCCCCCCCCCCCCCCCCCCCCACACACACACACACACACACACACACACACACACACACACACACCACACACACAGAGGCGCGCGCGCGCACGGGCTTTTGCTTAAATGTCACTTAAAGAGAAAAGTCGTTAAGTGAAGAACGAACGAGCGCGTGGGCGCGCGCGCGCGAACACACACACACACACACACACACACACACACACACACACACACACACACACACACACACACAAACACACACACACACACACACACACACACACACACACACACACACACACACACACACACACACATTGTGTATTTTAATGTTTTTTGAGTTTGTGGTTTATATAGTAGGCTTGTTAACTGCACAAAATTGGGTGTTGACTTCATGATGCAAATGTCCCCTTTGGCATAGAAACTCCTCAATGCTTTTGGAACAGATTTATCCAAAGACACAAGCTGTATCTTAAAATCCAAGATGGCCGCCGTCGGCCATATTGAGTAATGTGGTCAAAACATAGCCTAGAAACTTTTTGTCATAAAAACCAATGCAACACATGTTTTCTATATATTTTGAGGTCACTGAACACATTGCTGTTATCAATATAACATTTGCGTTGCGTTTAAAAGGTCAAACGTTGAAAATGAATGCACAAATTTGAAATATTCATACAATTTATTGAAACAGGAATTAGAGTCAAATACTCACACGGAAGACTTATTGAATCTGTTTCCCCACATATGTATGTATACTCTGATTCAGGCGTGGCAGCACAACTTTAAATCAGTCAAAAAGTCTTTCATGTAAACCTTAACTGCAAGTAACAGGTGTCTAATAACATTGAAGTTCACATTCGTTGCCTACCTTTGTTCCATTTGAACTAATCAGATTCATCATTTCTCTGTATTTCACTCCTGGTGTTGCCTTGGGTGCACATACATGTACAGAGGATCATACAGGGCTGTCCATGCATGCTGCACTTGCAAGGAGCCTTGCAATCCTTCTTGCACTTGCAACTGACAAGTTCTGGCAAGTTTCTTGAAATGAGAGTAAGTGTGGTGTAAACTGGTGTCGGCACAGAATCGGGAGATTCTTGTTGCCATCCCCATTCAATTGGATTGACTGGAGCTGGAGCTTTGTTCAGCATATTACTCCACACATGTCCACTGTGATAAGCTACTCTGAGGAGGTGTTGATGAAGAGCATCACTGCTTGGTGGCATATGCTCAAAGTCTTTCCCTTTGTGAAAAAAAAAAAAACTTGAAGTCTGGCAGCATCTACGCTTGTGGAGTCATCATCATAAACACCATACAGCTGCATGGTGAATCTCTCAAGCATTGCTGTGTGAGTTGTAACCATCTCTGTGCTGGGGTTAGGGCACGAGAGAAGCTGTAGAGGCAAAGGGAGTTCCGGGAGAGACTGCCACACAGACCATGCCGTCTTCTTGCCTTTGCCAAAGAATGCAGAGGTCGTGTCGCATCCAGTTAATGCATGAAATGCTGGCAGTGCCTTTGCTTTGGATGGTCCAAGTTCACGAGCAATAACATGCATTGGAATGTACTGGTAACTACGTCACATACCAAATGCTGTCCAGAGTTCATCGATCTTTTGTCCAAGGGTAAGAAATGCTGAGACACCCAGCCAGCACAACAACATCACTGTCCACGGTTCGCACAATTACTCGACGATGACCGGCAGGGGCAGCTGCAGCCACATGGAAACAATTCCGTGTATCAGTTTCCTCCTGCGTGCAGGGAGCCACAGCGTCAACATCAGCTCCTGCTGGTGAGCTCGCACAATCACCAAGAATTGTGGTGAAGAGCTGCTTGCCCTGTGGAATTGTTATGAGCTTCAGATTCTTGCCAATCTCCACAAACAACTTCTGCTTGGCCTGGTCTACATGAAGGAAGGCAGCCCAGTTTCCAGGAAGTCTAGTTGAGAAAGTGACCCGCCTCCGTACTCCACTGCCTTTTTGTTCCCGAGTTCCTGACTTTAAGCTTGTCTTGGAGTAAACATCCCAGACAATGTCGATACGGTCATTCCCTTCAAACCAGGAGAGGATGTATGGCAATAACTCACCAGTGAAATATTCACCAATAGTCTCCGCACGTTGAGGACGAAGCATTTGAACGAGCACAGCCCCGTCCAGTACACAGGCTGTCGTTACTGGTCTGTGATTGTCAAGACCTGAAGGGACAATGCAGTCCAGGATCTCACTCTTGTTTCCATGGTGCATGCTTCCCTTCTGAGTAAGTGAGGGAGGGTAAGTGCAGTTTTCGTGTGTGAATACATAGTCATCGATGACGCGACCAGAATTGGCAGCCAACAAAACCTCGATCACTTTTGCTTGTTGCTCCTTGATAACAGAGATCTCAGACTTTCGGCGGGGTTCAGAGAGAGACGCTTTGAACAATTTCAGATTAGTTTTGTGTATTGGAGCAGTGAAAGCCTCTTCCTGTGAGCTTACGCGTTTGTCGAGAAATGCTGTGTATAGCTGCAGTCCAGTCGCCTTCACCCTTCTTACATTCTCTACCACATCTGAAGGCATGAAAATTGACTGGTCCAAGTAAAGCAGCTCGCCACTGTCTTCTAAGAAGGGGTTTCCCAGCTGTTCAAATGCATCCACCAGCGCATTTACATCAGATTTAAAGTCAGATTGGAACTTGGGGTATTGTTCATGATGCATCAGTTCATCTGACTTCTTTGTCCCTCAAATTCTCTGACAAGACGAGCCATCTCTGGGCGAACAACTTGTTCCCGGCGAACTGTGCGTGGGTCATCCAGATTCTCAATGACGCCAGCGTGATTCTTCAGCCAATCTATCAGTTGCTCATGCATCTGGTCACGCGGTATGTGCGAGAATGCTCGTCTTGTCTTCTGTCCCATGAAGTGACCCCGTTTGAACTCTTCATATAGCGTAGGGTGTCACTTTTCAAGTGTTGCCATGTCACGGAGATGGATGAGCAAGTTCCGAGCATAGTGAGTATGATCCAGAGAGACAACCCACGGCATCAGAGAATCAAGGGTCTCCATGTACAGAGAGAAGTCAGCAGTGCCACAAGACTTTACAAACTGGAGAATGAGAAGATCCAATTCCATGGACTTGAACCAGTAATCTGCTTGTGGCTGCGCGTTACATAACTGCTTTAGCCATTCGTCAAATGGCAGAGTGTTGTAGTCATCATCAGCTTCATTTGTCGCTTTATCAACGTAATGGTCAAATCCCTTTTTCATGAGCTGATACAGAGCGGCTATTGACACTTGGTGCATGTACCTAGTTCTGCAGATGTGGTGGACACCGATGAAGGAATCAGCTTTGCCGTTTGTTGAGACACCACCATTAGTAAGTGCTGCAACCCACCCACTATCGTCCAGCCAGTCACCAGATACACCCCAAAGCATCTTCTCTGTGTGCATAGCCCCCAGGGTCACCAGAAAGGCGTCTTCACCATGCTCAGTGTGAGGATACTTCCATTGAAGTTTTTTGGCCAGTGTGAACAGGGGTTGATCAACTTCCGTGACTGGTGTCTGACCCGGATTGATGTGTTTTATGGCCTGAAGAATGACCGTCATGCCATGCCAAACCATTGCAGGGCTGTTGGGAGATTCAGTAAACAAAGGCAGCATGTATGACTTGTTTGGGGGAGCAAGAGGGGGGTTGGTAATGCTGGCGTAGTATGCTGCCCATGAAATCCATTCCCCAGCTCCTAGGGTCTGTTTTGAGAGACTGCTTCTCACTTTTGTCAACCAAACGTAATCTTCTTGGAGTATGGTGTCGAGAGAACGCGAGGTTGGAAGATATTTTGTTCCAAATTAGACAGACTTTGCTCACAGTGTTTTTAATAACTTACTAGCCACGACTAGTAGTGCATTAACTGTGATGTTAGAAGGTTGTGGGTTGGGTTTCTGATGCGGTTTCAATATCTCTTTTGTTTTTAATTTAACCTTACCCGACCTAGGTATAATGGAAAGCTTGTCTATGCAACCAAACATTTGAAGTCTTGTTATCTAATTAACTTAGTTATTTAAAAAAAATTAGTTAAATCTGAAAGATCTAATTAGACCAGATGATTAATATCAATTTGCTTCTGTTCCCATTATACTAATTTATTATTTTGTTGAAACATTTTCTAAAAGTAAATTTGATACCAGAAATGATTTTAGCGACCTGAAATTACCCAGAAAACATGTATCGAATTAGTTATTGTGACACAAACTTTCAAAATTAGTTCTTGTGACACAAACTTTCAAAATTAGCCATCGACCATATTATTCAAGATGGCCACCGTCGGCCATCTTGGATTTTAAGATACAGCGTGTGTCTTTGGATCATTCTTTTTCTAAAGCCTTGGAGAGCATACATGCCAAAGGGGACCTTTGCATCATGACTTGAAGTCAACCTTTCCTTAACAAGCCCACTAATGTGTTCAATTAGTTTCTTCCTTGTTTATGAGGGTGGGATGTAAAACAGCTGGAAAGCTTATGTTTTGACCCTCAATAAAGATACTTTTGACTTGACTTGACACACACACATACAAACACACACACACACACACACACACACACACACACACACACACACACACACGTTCAAATACAAGCAGTTGCGCGCGCGCAAGCTCGCACACACACACACACACACACACACACACACACACACACACACACACACACACACACACACATACACACACACACACAGGGGAAATGAGAGAGAGAGAGAGAGAGAGAGAGAGAGAGAGAGAGGAGAGAGACAGACAGACAGACAGACAGACAGACAGACAGACAGACAGACAGACAAACAGACAGACAGACAGGCAGGCAGACAGACCGACAGACAGACAGAGGCAGGCATATAAAGAGACAAAAAGAAAGACAGAAGGACAAAAGAACACGAGTTTGTGGGCGGGCGCGAGCTCGTAACACACACACACACACACACACACACACACACACACACACACACACACACACACAACGCGCGCGCGCGCGCGCGCGCGCGCGCGCGCGCATGCACACACACACAACGTGGTCAGAAAGGAAAAAACTAAATAAAAAACAAACTGGGCAAACAGACACAGAATAATCCAATTGTGATGTTGACTGTAAAAACAAACAACCAAACAAACAAAAGGAACAGGAGAACGTCGCTACAACTGTCTCCGCAGTGTATCTTCCCATTTAATGACCAGCAGCAAACCGACGCTAATACATCACTGCTAGACAGACAACTCCAGGTTGACGTGGGTAAGCCTCGTGCCACTCCAGCCTCCCCCCAGCGTACAGGTCCACATCAACAAAGAGCTAAACAAGACACAACACACAAGTCCCCGGTGTGGCCATGCGTGACAGACCCTACGTCCCCTAACTCTGCTTTATAAACGACGTGCGGAGAACTTTCTGACCACCGCAGACGTTTTGTCGTCACGTCAGGTCTAGGATGTGAACAGCGCACGTTTGCTTTCTTGTTACAGTTCTGTTTTCCGTTTTCCGTCACCATGAAAGCGCTCCTCCTCCTTGTGGCCTTTGGAGGTAAGTATGGACGTTGTCACGCATCACTTTGTAAACCAGTACTCTGATTCTGCTGGTCTAAAGACTAAAAAGAGAACATAACATTTGATTTCCATTTCTGGAATAATTTCATCTTCTTTCCCTCATTTCTTTCTCCTTTCTTTGTTGTTGTTGTTGTTGTTGTTGTTGTTGTTTTTATAACTTCTTTCTTTCTTTCCTACTCCCTTTATCATCCGTTGTTGTTCTAATAGTTATTGTTGTTGTTGTTTTAAACTTCTTTCTTGCTTTCCGGCTCTCTTTTTTTAACTCCCTTTTTAGTATGTTTTTTTTTCAAATTCACTTCTCTTGTATCCATTGTTTAACGCGTGTTTCAAATTTAACAACTCTTTCTCCATCGAAAAACTCACCAATTATACCATCTGGTCCAGCAGACTTGCCCAGTTTCAATCTCCTTATAGCATGCTCTCTGTCTGTCCGTCTCTCTGTCTGTCCGTCTCTCCTCCTCCCTCTCTCTCTCTTTCTCTCTCTCTTCTCTCTCTTTCTCTCTTTCTCTCTCTCTCTCTCTCTCTCTCTCTCTCTCTCTCTCTCTCTCGCGCGCGCGCGTGCGCAAACACACACACACACACACACACACACACACACACACACACACACACACACACACACGCACACACACACACACACACACACACACACACACACACACGGCGAGGAGAGAGAGAGAGAGAGAGAGAGAGAGAGAGAGAGAGATTGCTGTAAGGAAATTGAAAAGGGGTAAATCTACTGGACCAGACGTTGTTTGTTTTTTTGTTTTTTCAAGACTTCTGATTTGAACTTTTTAGTAAACCTGTTCAATGTTTTTCTGGAATAGATTCTTACAGCTGGAAAGAACATGTACTTTCGCGTTTAATCGAAAGGCGCGATGTCAGCGATGTGCACAATTACACAGGCCTTTCATACAGTGATATTTGTAGAAAACTGTGTAGTTCTGTTGCCAATAGCAGGCTAATAATATAACCAGTGAACATCAAGTGGGTTTTAAAAAGGTTTCTCACCGATAGACCATAACTTCACTAAACTAGCTGCTATTCAAAAACTGTTTGTAAATGATCAGAAGTTTTTATGTTGCATTTGTCGATTTTGAAGACTTTTGATTCCATGTCTCATAAACTTTCATAGTTTACTTTGATGAAAATGGAGTCAAAGGCAAATTATTCCGTTGTGTACAAATTGTAGGGGGAAAAAAAGCAAGAATAAGATCAATGGCAAAACTATCGGACTTTCTTATGTGTTCTCTTGGTGTTAAACAGGGTGATCTTGTAGCCCCTCTATCTTTTTCTTTTTTTTTCACGAGTGAGTTGGCACTGAAAATAATAAGAAATTGTAGGCACAGAGTAACTTTTCTTTATCTTATAGAATTGTTTATTACTTTTGCTTTTAGCTGACAGTACTGTAGGTCTTTAGCAACATCTAAATAGTTTATACCTGCATGTACACTGGAATTAAAAGTTAATAAGAATTAATCTAATTTTACGATATTTGGCAACAGAGGGTACCCAGCGCAAACTGAGAAATATATCTATGGGAATGAAGAGTTGAATCTGACGCATATAAATATCTTGGAATATACTTTATATCACAAAACTTTGTTTTCAATTTTACGTGCCAAGTTATTGTAAACAGAACAACAAAGCAAACACAGTTATCCTTCACGTTTTAAACAGAAATCCTTCACGTTTTAAACAGAAATCCTTCACGTTTTAAACAGAAATCCTTCACGTTTTAAACAGAAATCCTTCACGTTTTAAACAGAAATCCTTCACGATTTAAACAGACTGTATTGTAGTTAAATCAGTTTTTGCTCTGAGATGTTTCACTGACACGTT
>CM031628.1:15682527-15707527 GCA_018398815.1 Conus ventricosus
GATTAGCAGTGTGAGATGTTTGATTAGCAGTGTGGGATGTTTGGATTAGCAGTGTGGGATGTTTGATTAGCAGTGTGGAATGTTTGGATTAGCAGTGTGGTCATCTGCCTAATTTGTTTGAGCTGCTTGGTTGTTGATTGGTTAGTTAATTGGCTTTAGTCGATTGGTTGGTAGATGGACTGATTGCTTGATTGGTTGACTGATTATGTCACAGCCCCAGTCTACTCGCAGCCGGTGGGTCCCTCAGCCGGTTGGCAGCAGGCGGATTACCACAGATACCCGGGAGGGCAGGTCAGGGATGCCCGCTGGTATGACAACAACACGTGAAGTATCACCGGCACAGCACTCCCCCCAGGCACCAAACAATCACTCATTGCCCAGGTCTTTGTCACTCCCCACCCCCCACCCCCCCAGGCGCGAACACTCACTCATTGCCCAGGTCTTTGTCTCCACAATGGCCTCAGACCTTTTGTAGACAGCACTATGCTTCACTGACGGTAATCAATGTCATTGTTATAAGTACAGGCACCTCGTGTTGGAACGTGATGCACCTTCTTTGTGAATAAAAGCAATGCTATGAGTGGATGATATGGTTATTGGTATGTTTTTCTGTCGTACGCATGCGCGCGCGCGCGCGCGCGTGCGTGTGTGTGTGTGTGTGTGTGTGTGTGTGTGTGTGTGTGGCTGTCTGTCTGTCTGTCTGTCTTAGCTCTCTCTCTCTCTCTCTCTCTCTCTCTCTCTCTCTCTCTCTCTCTCTCTCAACACACACGTACGTCTACAGAGACTACAGATTGCTCGCGAAAGAAAAAGTCATGTGATCTATCAAATTCAGGTAAGGAGAAAAAGGGGGAGGGGAGGGGAAGGAGGAGCTCCAAAACGGAGTCTGGGGTCCTCCTCTCCCTTCCCCCGCCCCTCTCGTCTCGTCCAGCTTTGCCCTGCGTGAGCATTTCACCAACTTTAATTGCGCACAGCGCTTTTCTGATGGAAACCTCCAGAGAAGTTCTATTTCCCCAGTTTAGAACAGACGTTCCATAGCCACGTGGGTCAGACAGCCAACTAAAAGGACAATGCCTTCAGAAGTAGACCCATCCTGAAGTTGCCGGTTCGAATCGGGTAAGCGCCAGGGAAAGAGAAAAGAAAACAAAAAAGGGCTGACCACTGAAGGGCATCTGGGGTCATGGCTGACCACTGAAGGGCATCTGGGGTCATGGCTGACCACTGAAGGGCATCTGGGGTCATGGCTGACCACTGAAGGGCATCTGGGGTCATGGCTGACCACTGAAGGGCATCTGGGGTCATGGCTGACCACTGAAGGGCATCTGGGGTCATGGCTGACCACTGAAGGGCATCTGGGGTCATGGCTGACCACTGAAGGGCATCTGGGGTCATGGCTGACCACTGAAGGGCATCTGGGGTCATGGCTGACCACTGAAGGGCATCTGGGGTCATGGCTGACCACTGAAGGGCATCTGGGGTCATGGCTGACCACTGAAGGGCATCTGGGGTCATGGCTGACCACTGAAGGGCATCTGGGGTCATGACCAGGATGCGACCCGTCGGTGTTGGAGTGGAAGGAGTTGACGGCTGAAACGCGAACGGTTTATTCTCCGAAGACCTGCTGCCTGCCTGTCCCTGGAACTTCTTCCAACTAACAACGCATGGCTAAAACAATGCCTTTCACGAATAATCTCGAGGACGCTGGTAACGACCAGAGGACACTGGGAAAGACAAGATTTACTGGCTGTGTGGGCGTGTTTCCCACCTTGCTATAAAACAAAAGATGCTCCAAGGATTCAACGAAATGGGGATAGAATGATGAATCCATTGGTGCCAACACAATCATGACTACGAAAGAAAAAAGTAGAATTCCCAAATGTATGTAGGAGAAAATTCCCCACCGACTGCAACATGGAGATCCACAAAACGAAACAAGAGCTGTATGAAGAACAGTGCACTGCACCACCCAGACGCCAGACACTGAGACGAAAGGGAGAAATCAGATAAACAGACAGTCCACAGACTGGATGCGCTGGCAGGAAACAACACAGTGCAGCAAAAATTGGCCACGTTCGAAGACATTGTATAGGAAGCCTTTAGGGACGTCCAAGGAATGAAACGACCACAAGTGCAGACTCCTCAAAGATCCAGATGTTTGTGAGAAATGGACATTACCCAAGAGAAAAGGATCTCAAAAGCAAATGAATGCTGCATCAGAAGCTGAGAAAGACATGAAACCACAGCATAGCGCACCCTCGGCACCTCAGCCAACATAAAGACTACAGCACCCACAGCCAACATAAAGACTACAGCACCCACAGCCAACATAAAGACTACAGCACCCACAGCCATAATAAAAACTACAGCACCCACAGCCATAATAAAGACTACAGCACCACAGCCATAATAAAGACTACAGCACCCACAGCCAACATAAAGACTACAGCATCCACAGCCAACATAAAGACTACAGCACCCACAGCCATAATAAAAACTACAGCACCCACAGCCATAATAAAGACTACAGCACCCACAGCCATAATAAAGGCTACAGCACCCACAGCCAACATAAAGACTACAGCACCCACAGCCAACATAAAGACTACAGCACCCACAGCCAACATAAAGACTACAGCACCCACAGCCAACATAAAGACTACAGCACCCACAGCCAACATAAAGACTACAGCACCCACAGCGAACATAAAGACTACAGCACCCACAGCCATAATAAAGACTACAGCACCCTCAGCCAACATAAAAAGGCTACAGCACCCTCACCCACATAAAAAGACTACAGCACCCTCAGCCAACATAAAAAGGCTACAGCACCTCAGCCAACATAAAAAGGCTACAGCCCCCTCAGCCAACATAAAAAGGCTACAGCACCCTCAGCCAACATAAAAAGGCTACAGCACCCTCAGCAAATACAAAGACTACAGCACCCTCAGCCAACATAAAAAGGCTACAGCACCCTCAGCTAACATAAATGGGCCAGAACAACAAACACGCATGATAGAAAGAAAACGCAAGTGATAAACAGTTTATAGAAATAAAACTACAAAGTATATCTACAAAGCTTATCTGGTGCTAACACATATACACACATACTCGCACAAACATGTACGGGTATCTACCACGGAAAGAAGATGGTGGTACGCTGCCTAAACGAAAGCAGTACTCATCGCATCACCAAAGCAGAGAAGCCAAGACGTCTGCAGCCCTGTAGTGCCTAGAAACATGGCACGTGAAGAGTGTGGTCCAGCCACCCTCGTGCCACCTCAGGAGTAATCCGATCCCAGAATGGGCATGAATCTCAGTGAAATGACAGCAAAGCATGTCTTTGGCAAAGCTTGTCTTCAGCAAAGCATGTCTTCAGAGTGAGATTCTCGCGAGAACAAGGGACATGGGGGTCAAACTCACTTGTGGCCAGGTACTCCGAGACAAGAGTCAAACTCCATTTTGGTGACCTGCATGTCTAGTGTTCCCTAGGAGAAGTATGAAATTATGTCCCAAAGGAATTGTCACGGCCGCTGTAAACTTTCTTACCTCTCAGACAAAATGTTTTGGCAATGGCAATGGCCGAGTGAAGGCCATGGTTAGTGCTTGGTTGTTAGCCATTCTCATACAAATCTCACCCCCCCCCCCCCCCTTCCCTGTCCCTCCTAAAGAAAAAAAAGTGCACAACTGTTATCACTGTCGAAGCCGGGGTAATGCCAGACGGCCTCCACCGCGTTAAGAACATTCTTCTCTCAGACACACACACACACACACACACACACACACACACACCACGCACGCACGCACGCACGCACGCACGCACGCACGCACGCACGCACGCACACACACACACACACACACACACACACACACACACACACACACACACAGAGGACTCATTAAAACATATTGTCTGCAAACAGACGAGAATTTCATCAAGAGTCTTTCTTTCGTGTAATCCTAGATCAGATGAAAAATGTTCATCTCCTTCAGAAATTAAAAACCCCCACATCAGATGGGAACTGTCTGAACAAGGTTTTTTTGGAGTCTACTTTAAAGTGTTTTTGTCTAACGTCATGTAAGTCCCAACACTCTATAAAAAAATTTAAAAAAAAAACATTTCATTACGAGCGGTACATCACGTGGAATGCACAACGGATCTTCTTTATCTTTTGAAAAATAAGAATGGGTGTAAAAGGAGTGGCATATGTGCAAATGGTACAAAGCTGTTCCTCTTTACGGCCGCCCGTCGAACATTGTTAAGAACCTTCAGGTCTGGATGAACATTGTTAAGAACCTTCAGGTCTGGATGAACACTGTTAAGAACCTTCAGGTCTGGATGAACGTTGTCAAGAACCTTCAGGTCTGGATGAACACTGTTAAGAACCTTCAGGTCTGGATGAACGTTGTTAAGAACCTTCAGGTCTGGAGGAACGTTGTCAAGAACCTTTAGGTCTGGATGAACGTTGTTAAAAACCTTTAGGTCTGGATGAACGTTGTTAAGAACCTTTAGGTCTGGATGAACGTTGTTAAGAACCTTTAGGTCTGGATGGATCTGGAAGGGTTTGTCAAACATCTGCGAGTGCTTCTTACCAATTACTGGATAAATGTGAAAATAAGTTAACAAATACCAAAAATTATAAGTGAAGCAAACAGCTTTTACCAGCAGACTAGCAGACGACTCAACATAAATGAAGTAATTGACGATTCTCCAAAACTTGCACATGACGTATCAAGAACCCCTGAAAAGAAAAAGTACAATATAAGCAGCCACTGCAGCACTGAAAACAATGCAAACTGATAAAGAGTCCTGAAAGTGACGGATACACTTGAGAAATGTTTCCATTTTTCTGGAAACAAATAAGCGTTCTAATAGTTAGGTCACTTAATGAAGAGTTGAAAAGAAAACCATTATCAACAACACACACATACACACACAAAAGATTTATTATCCAAAAAACAAATCTAAATATATTTAGACATGGAGATGTATTACATTACTACACTTTGTATGTAAGAATGGGTCGGCTTGCATTGCATGTGTAATCGATAAAGAGCGAAAGGATTTTTTTCTATAGAACATATAATAAGACTTATATACAACTTAATTTATCATCTAAACAAAGAAATTGTTGTGGGACTACTGATCTTTAACAAACAATAGAAAAGGATGATACGGTTGACTGGGAACTTATGATCAAAACAGTGAGAACTTTTGGTTTGGAAATTATATTTGTAACACTTCAAACTTTCAATAAAAACATGAAGGCTGTTGTAATTGTATGTGGGCAAGCATCAAACTGGTTTGAAATCAGGCGTGTTGCCGGCAGGGAGATCCCATATCACTTTATCTTGTTATTTCATGCGTGTCGAGATCTTGGCACACGTTATCAAATAATGCATTAATGGTGTAGAACGCAAATTTGCTAACAACACACAAACCTTTCCAGATGGCAAGCCGAGAACTGCTGGGGAAACAATTACCGTCATTAACTCATCTGACAGGATTTCGGGATTAAATATGAACTGTGAGAAGACTTACCGTCATTAACTCATCTGACAGGATTTCGGGATTAAATATGAACTGTGAGAAGACTTACCGTCATTAACTCATCTGACAGGATTTCGGGATTAAATATGAACTGTGAGAAGACTTACCGTCATTAACTCATCTGACAGGATTTCGGGATTAAATATGAACTGTGAGAAGACTTACCGTCATTAACTCATCTGACAGGATTTCGGGATTAAATATGAACTGTGAGAAGACTTACCGTCATTAACTCATCTGACAGGATTTCGGGATTAAATATGAACTGTGAGAAGACTTACCGTCATTAACTCATCTGACAGGATTTCGGGATTAAATATGAACTGTGAGAAGACTTTTGCTATCTGGCTAGCACGAGAAAGAAAATCACCCCCAAAATATGTCACATCTCAAAATGGAGTGCCCCCACCTCCCCCCACCCCTTCCCCACCCCCACCCCACACACACATACACACCCGTCCCCAATTTAATGTTAGGCATGAGGTTCACGGGTTTTTTTTTTGCTGACTAAACAGAGATCAACTATACTGGGAAAAAATGCAATCAAACAGCTATAAAGGGTATGGGCTGAAAGAAATTTATTACTTTTAGGAAGAATAGCTGAAATCCATCATTCTCTCCAAAATGGACACTTTCACTACCTCTACCTGACGAATTTTAGAAGGCGTTGCATGTACTTTGTTTGCATGTTGTATGGAGCAGAAAGCAGGGCTGCATTAGCAGAAAGCAGGGCTGCATTAGCAGAAAGCAGGGCTGCATTAGCAGAAAGCAGGGCTGCATTAGCAGAAAGATAGCGCGAAAAAGAGAAAGTAAATCAAGCATTGGCCTTCCAGACCTAAGATCCTCTATGACGGTGTTTAGAATAGAATCGATTAGGAACATTTGAGACTACAACCCATATTTGGAAATCGATAGCAGTCTTGTTGCCTACAGATATAGAAAATACAGGAACATTAACTGCAAATTATCCATGCAATTCAAGAGATGAAAATCTGTTTTGGATTGACACACTTCAATCATTAAATGCTTTGTTGTGAAATTGAACCTGATAATCCCTGGCCGAACTTTTGGCAAAACCTTTTTTTTTAATGGTAGATTATTTAATCTGAATAATATTTTGTTTGATAGAAACGAATGGATACACTGAAACACATCTAATCTTGGGAGCTTGTGAAGGAAGATGGCAATTACCTGCCCTATGATAAGTTGCATAAACATATAGGCCTACCAATCAACTTTAAGCTACGCAGAAGTTATTGAAAGGTAAGCTTTATGTCACGATATCGAATACACAGCCTGAAAAAGTTTTGAAATCTAATCGTTTCAAAGTGCTACATCTTTTATATTCAGTTAAAAGGGGTACAAGATTATTTTAGAATACTGTCGCAGAAGATGGCAGAAAGCAAAATGCCATCACTTGAATACAAAAACCAACGAAAATGAAGCTTTCATGATGATCCAAACGATTCAAGAAATTAAATGGTTTCAAAGTAGACTAGCGCACAGGACCCTACCTACAAATGTGGCATTGGCATGAATGGCCGTCAGACCTGATAACAGATGTCCGTTCTGCTGGTGTGAAAAGGATAGCAGAGAGCATATGTTTTGGAGATGTATCCATGGCAATGTGTTCGGGCAAAAGCTCGAGCGGGAGACCCGAGAAAAGTGTAACAATTTAACTTCCTTCTCGTTAAACGGCAGTATGACACGGTTTGTAAATGATGCTTCATATAATCATGTCTGATAAAATTCTAGACTCAGTTCTTCTGTGTGTGTGTGTGTGTGTGTGTGTGTGTGTGTGTGTGTGTGTGTGTGTGTGTGTGTGTGTGTTTTCTTGAATTGCTTCATTATTCATTTATTTACCTTTTCGTCTCAACTTCATTTACCATTGACACATTGATCTATATTATGACGTCATTACATCTTGCTTGTATTGTACGGCCAATGAAAAAAGAAAATTAAAAAAGATTGACAAAAAGAAAGAAAAAGAAAAAAAGACGAAACAGTGATGTACTATTTCAACATATATGGGCTGGATAACAGTGACATGGCACACTGAAAAGGAACCGGTCAAATTACTGTCATGTGATACATTGACAGAAATAGATTCCCATGACAGTGATGTGGGACACGGATAGCAATGGCCAGATTGAAGTGAAGAGACAGGGACATAATTGGGTAATCTAAAAGTGATGAGAAACAGGGACAGAAATGGGTCATATTGAAGTGATGAGAAACAGGAACATAAATGGGTCATATCAAAGTGATGAGAAACAGGGACAGAAATGGGTCATATTAAAGTGATGAGAAACAGGGACAGAAATGGGTCATATCAAAGTGATGAAAAACAGGAACAGAAATGGGTCATATTGAAGTGATGAGAAACAGGGACAGAAATGGGTCATATCAAAGTGATGAGAAACGGCGACAGAAATGGGTCATATTGAAGTGATGAGAAACGGGAACAGAAATGGGTCATATTGAAGTGATGAGAAACAGGAACAGAAATGGGTCATATTGAAGTGATGAGAAACATGGACAGAAATGGGTCATATCAAAGTGATGAGAAATGGGGACTGAAATGGGTCATATAAGGTGTTGTGAAACATGGACTAAAATGGGTCATATTAAGGTGTTGTGAAACATGGACTGAAATGGGTCATATTAAGGTGTGAAACATGGACTGAAATGGGTCATTTTAAGTTGTTGTGAAACATGGACAGAAATGGTCCATATTAAAGTGTTGTGAAACATGACAGAAATGGGCCACATTAAGGTGTTGTCAAACATGACAGAAATGGGCCACATTAAGGTGTTGTCAAACATGACAGAAATGGTCCATATTAAGGTATTGTCAAACATGACAGAAATGGGCCTTTTTTAAAGTGTTGTCAAAACATGACAGAAATGGGCCATATTAAGGTGATGTGAAAAAATGGACAGAAATGGGCCATATTTAGGTGTTGTGAAACATGGACAGGAATGGGCCATATTAAGGTGTTGTGAAACATGGACAGGAATGGGCCATATCAATGGGTTGTGAAACATGGACCAGGAATGGGCGATATTTAGGTGGTGTGAAACATAGGCAGGAATGGGCCATATTAAGGTGTTGTGAAACATGGACAGGAATGGGCCATATTAAGGTGATGTGAAACATGGACAGGAATGGGCGATATTTAGGTGGTGTGAAACATAGGCAGGAATGGGCCATATTAAGGTGTTGTGAAACATGGACAGGAATGGGCCATATTAAGGTGATGTGAAACATGGACAGGAATGGGCCATATCAAGGTGTTGTGAAACATGGACAGGAATGGGCCATATTAAAATGAAGTGAAACATGGACAGGAAAAAGCCTCATTAAAGTGATTGAAACAAGGACAGTGGTGTTGGTGGTGGTGGTGGTGGTGGTGGTAGAATCAGTAGCAGCAGTAGAAGCTGTAGTAGCTGTACTGCAGAAAACGCAGCAGCAACAGTAGTTTTTTGACAGAGACTACTGATGAATGAACATGCACTGCAGTAGAACAGTGCATATGCCGTACATGCGTTTCATGTTGTTTTATGCATGAAACAAAAGTTTTCATGGTGACAGGTTCATTTATTCTGACAGCAGAATGATAAAAGATGCAAACAAGATGATTTTTTGACAGGTCAGCAACACACAGAACATCTCTCTCTCTCTCTCTCTCTCTCCTCTCTCTCTCTCTCTCTCTCTCTCCCCTCTCTCTCTCTCTCTCTCTCTCGTGTGTGTGCGCGCGCGCGCGTGTGTGTGTGTGTGTGTGTGTGTGTGTGTGTGTGTGTGTGTGTGTGTGTGTGTCGTGCGTGCGTGCGTGCGTGCGTGCGTGCGCGCGCGTGCTCGCGCGCGTGCTCCAAATTCTGTGAGTACTTTGTCATGTTCATTCTATTGTCTGTTTTTATACATGCTAATTGTTGTATGTTATAGTACATTTCTATATGCTCCCCCAGCCGACTCCACCCCATTCCTCTTCTTCCCCTCCATTATTTGTTCTTCATTTCTCTTCTCTTTTCATTTGATGTTCCATTATGATTGCATGGCTACTTTGTTTGTTTGTTTGCTTTCATACATTATTTCATTTCACTGCATGTTGTAGTCCCTACTCAGGGCGAGGACTGGGTGTAAAAAAAAAGTGCGTCAGTGCTTATCTATGATCCTCGTAAATAAAGAATCTTCTCTCTCTCTCTCTCTCTCTCTCTGTGTCTGTCTGTCTGTCTCTCCCTCTCTCTCTCTCTCTCTCTCTCTCTCTCTCTCTCTGTTTTTGGACACAAACAACTTCTTCTTTACACAGTCACGCCCGAATGCCTCAGCGCGCACATGTGGCCGAGGCGGCAGTAACTAAGTGACGTGAACAGCAGGACAAGTTACATCAGGAGGCAGACTGAAAGTGTCACATTTTCCGACAGGTGTTGGGTTGCAGGGATTAACTGGGCTGACTTCAGCCGTCACGTCTGTCCTTGACGTATGGCTGCTGAGAGAGAGAAGACAGCCCCAGGACACAGATGACACGTGCAAGCACTCACGATGGTCCCCGCCCACCTCTCCTCCCCACACACACCTGTCAGATGTTTTATGCGGCTGCTAAATCAAACCATAGAAAGCAAGAACGGTTGTCTGTACTGTGAAAAATATGTGTTTTTTTTCTGCAATTACCCACCCACATTCCTCTCCCTTATTTACATGAGGTGAGTGTTTGTAGTGAGTTTGCGCTATAAAGACAAAGGTCACAACCAAAATCACTAGCGCGATAAGAATGAAAATGTGAGCCTTTGTCAGACAGCATGCTGGAATAACAGGTGCTTTCTGCGTCTGACTTATGCCAGGAAAAACAGCCTGGCCGTAGGACGCTGGCACTATGATGGTGCATGACTTGTATACAGCTGTGAACATTTTTGATATCCCTCTCCTCCACAAATGTCCTTAAAAGACTGACTCATCATGTTCAAGGAGTACTAAGCGCTGGACTGAGGTAAACTCCGCACAACAACCTGAGATAGACTCAGCACAACAACCTGAGATAGACCCAGCGCAACCTGAAACAGACACCGCAAAACAACTTGAGATAAACTCCGCAAAAACAACCTGGGACAGTGTCCACAGAACAACCTGAGATAGACCCCGCAGAACAACCTGAAAAAGACTCAGCACAACAACCTGAGATAGACTCAGCATAACAACCTGAGATAGACTCAGCATAACAACCTGAGATAGACTCTCACATAAACATAAAATGTAGATTTTATCCCTAAATTTCATGAGTGCTGTTTCGCCTTTTTTCTCCTCTCAACATGTAGATCAACATACTGCGTGGAAAAGCAACGGGCATAGTCTTCTTTTTTTGTAACTTTTTTTTTCGTTGACTCCTCTTGAAATTATGATAATCTAATTTGCATCAACACTCTATCAACAAGCACCCACTCCTGCAATGTTGTTCTTCCCCTATTAGCATACACCCCCCACCCTCCGCCTTGCGACAGCTTCCAGTCCTTGATCAAAGGCAAAAAGCGGTCATCCTGTAGGATAACCTTCACAGCACTTGACACTCACACTCTGCAAAGGCTGCGCCACAACGTCTGGTTCACAATAATCTTATGACACTTTCTTCTGAGCTCTCCTCCAGATCTGGCTGTCTTCCGGGCCCTGCATAGCATCGCACAGAGGAAATGTACGCCGTGCAGAGTCCTCTGTGTGGTGTCCACAACAACCTGCTGGGCCTAGAAAGAATTGCAGCTGTTTGTGACAGGAGTGAGCCAGTATTGAACCGCGTTGATGTTTTTTTCATTTCTGAGTTTGTGCCCCCTCTCTGGCCCCCCCCCCCCCCCCAAGCCCCCCCCCCCCCCCCCCCCCCCCCACTCCGCTCCTTTCTCCCGTTTTGTGAAATGACATGACCAAGATATGATACCTCGTTTGTCAAGAGAAGAGGAAGGTTTCAACTTCAATACATGCTTCTCAACTGTATAAAAAAAATTTATAAAAACAAAAACAAAAAACCCCACTAAGTCAAGGTGTTTGTGGCAGATGTCACTTAGATGACGGGGATTTCAAACAGTCGCACGGAATGTTGGCATGCAGCAGAAGCGCCTGCCAACGCACAAGGTAACCGCTGATACTGAAATAGTCCAAACGGTGTCAAAAATGTCATTTTCTGTTTGTCTTTTTCATCATCTGCAGTCTAGTCATAACCCTGATGCCCGATCCAGAGCTGAGAAGTACTGCACACCCTTTCGTGAGTCTTGAGTTTCTTCTATGCGGGTTAGTGGGTACGAGTCCCTAACATTTGTAAAATGGAGACATCTGTTGTGAGGGTGTTGGTGAGTGTTGGTGGTGCGGGTGGGAGGCGGCACCAGCACGGAAGTGGGGGAGGGGGAAGTGCGAGGATGGTGGTTGGGGTTCATAATGGTGGGCATACCACGTCAGCATGTGACGGTGCCTGACCTACTGTGGTGTCTGTCTGTGCTGTGTCTGTGCTATGTCTGTCAGTATCTATGCCATGTAGTTTCCTGTTTTTCTTCTCTTTTTTTTGTTGTTGTTGTCTTTAAATTTTCCCGTTTATCATTTTATGACATATGATTGTGTCATATCCCCATCTTTTGTTTAGATTAGCGCAGATAAGGCACACAATGATAATGATGGTGGTGGTGATTGTGATGTTAATGATGATGATGATGATAATGATTATGTCAATGATAATGATGATGATAATGATGATGATAATGATTATGTTGGATGATGATGATGATGATGATGATGATGATGATGATGATGATGATATGATGATGAAGATGATGATGATGATGATGATGATGATGATGATGTCAATGATAATGATGATGATAATGATGATGATGATGATGATGATAATGATTATGTTGATGATGATGATGATGATGATGATGATGATGATGATGATGATGATGATGATAATGATGATGAAGATGATGATGATGATGATACCGCAAACGTCAAATGTCACTATCACCAGTAAGATGGAGTCAGCAAAAATGAAGAAACACACACAGCAGGAAATGTCAACAGAATTGGCAAGTCCTTATTTCTGACCAGTCGTTATTTCTGACCAGTCGGTATTTCTGACCATCGATTCCAGTGTCATCGAAGCCAGAACAGGGTCATGACTGTCATTGTTGTGTACCTGAACCAGCAGCCCCAACAAACAGATCCAGGCAACGCCGCCTAGTTCAGAGACCACTCAACTTCTGTTGTCTCTACTTCCATCTCATGCCCACAGTGCTCCACTCAACTTCCTGCTGTCTCTACTTCCTCTCTCATGCCCACAGTGCCTCCACTCAACTTCCTGCTGTCTCTACTTCCTCTCTCATGCCCACAGTGCTCCACTCAACTTCCCTGTTGTCTCTACTTCCTCTTTCATGCCCACAGTGCTCCGCTCAACTTCCTGCTGTCCCACTTCCTCTCTATGCCCACAGTGCCACATTCAACTTCCTGCTGTCCCACTTCCTCTCTCATGCCCAAAGTGCTCCACTCAATTTCCCTGCTGTCTCTACTTCCTCTCTCATGCCCACAGTGCTCCGCTCAACTTCCTGCTGTCTCTACTTCCTCTTTCATGCCCACAGTGCTCCGCTTTTTTCTCCTTAACCGCTCCTCTCACCAGTCGTTCATTCTGAAAGCTATTGTTGTCTCTCCTGTCCCACGTGCGATCACCTTTCACACATATTCTCGTTTCTCTTTCCCCTTGCTCTACTCTTACTCAGAGGCACCAAGTTATAATAGTACTGTTTACAAGAACACTATCAGCAGACACCCCTCCTGCGCTGTTCTTCGCATCCATACACTTCAGCCTAACACGGATTACAGGATCTCCAACACAGCCGTCTGAAACCTTTTGGGCCCGTGTATGCAAACGTAGAATTCAGACATCAGCACATCCGCTACACATGCATTATGCTGGGGAACAGAAACGAACTCCGCACTTCATCCACCATGCAAGCGTGGCTGGGACTCGGCTAAATGACCTCAGTTTAAAAGGAGTTGTAACCACTGACCATCACCCTGAGAACGTGACCTCTCCCAAAGGACCTGACTTTAAACCCCAGAACACGACGTTTAAACACATGAATGGTGAAGTATTGTAACACTCTCGCTGTTACCCCAGAACAAAAGCATCGCTCTGCATGCGCACATACACACACACGAGCGCACATATATGCACACACTCAAACGCGCATGCACACACGCACATGCGTATACGTCCACATACAAAGGTACACACACATAAATTGACACATACATGTGCGGTATGTGTGCGCAGGAGCATGCTCACACAAGCCCACAACTCACACACACATACACACACGACATGCACATGCACTTTCCCGCACAGACAAACACACACACACACACACACACACACACCACACACACACACACAAAACACACACAACACACACACACACACACACACACAACACACACGCGCGCCGCACATGCACATGCACTTTTATACACACACACACACACACACACACACACACACACACACACACACACACACACACACACACATGTACGCACGCACGCATGCACGCACGTGGACATGCGCGCGCGCGCGCACACACCTACACACACACACACACACACACACACACACACCACACACACACACACACACACACACACAGCGCGGACACGCGCATGCGTGCACACACACATGCATACGCAAACACACACACACACACACACACACACACACACACACACACACACACACACACACACATGCACTTACACACACACACACAACACACACACACACACACATACTGTCAAGGAGCGTGAAACCTCTCCACAAAGGCATTAGACGCTTGGAGACAAAGGGACATTGTACGTGGTATACAATAAGTAATTGACCAATTAACCAGGGTACGTTACCCACCGCACACGGCCGAAGTGGTCAGATGACAAACAACACCTAGGAGAGAGTTCGGACCTGCCCAGTGGCGAAAGGGAAGGGTTGTAACCACTACGACCTCGGGGCCCCAAGTGAGTGCTAAATGCTCGGTCAGCTGAGGTTCTTGTGTAAACAGTCAGTGAAGAGCAGGGGCCTTGGATTTGTTCAGATGGTATTGCCGTGAGTCACTGTGTTGGTTCTATTGTCAGGCTGGTTGAATGCGTGTGGAGGTTGTAGCAGCCCTCCTTAAGATAATTACTGAGTTAAGTAACCACCGAAGTCGGCGGGAATGTTCGATGTCCATCTAGAGCTAAGTGTGTGTTGCTAATCAATTAGGTAGGGGTGTGTGTAAATGCTGATGTGTGTGGAATGTAGCGAGTGGAGAATTCAGGGTACTTGTGAACTAGGGGTTTGAGAAGCACGTGGACAAAGGCATGACCCGAAGGGGAATCCTTTGTTCCCTCCTATATAAACTGAGGGAGAACAACGTGGAGAACAACACCAGGAGAGAGAGAGAGAGAAGGCTGAGGAGAGAGAGAGAGAGAGAGAGGAGTGAGCAGGACAGAGAAAGGGTCGAGAGAACGTGGTCTGGGAGATAGAGAGAACAGCTAAGTCTTAGGGTTGAAGACAAGCTGGAAGAGAAGGAAACTAAGTTTGAAGCCCAGAGGTGGTGAAGACAGACAAACTGATTTGAACCCAGAGTGGGTGAAGAAGACGAAGAAGAAGAGTTCGACGTCGAGATCCCAGAGACGACCACGAAGACCCAGTCCTGAAGCCTGGAGCCAGTCAACCAAGGGCATCACCATCAAGCAGTGCTGAAGAAGACGTGAAGAGACTTTTTTCAAGAACTGTGGTGTGGTGTGAAAGCGTGGTTGTGTGTGTGAAAACCTGGCCAGGTAAGAAGTCATTTTATTATAACCCGGGATGAGTAGAAGTATTGATCTTTTATGTTCTGATATTTCATTGTGTGTGATTTGATTGTTCATATATTAAGTAGCATAGAAATTGCATTTCTTGTTCTCAGTCGTGTTAGGAGAGAGATGAATGCGTGACTATCCCATTCCCAAGAGAGGCGAATGTTTGATGGGCGCATGAGTGTGCATATGCGTGTATGAGTGCAAAGATAACCTTGGTGTTTAACCTGACTAATATACATCAACTTAGTGCACTTAAGCATACCATCACGATTTCCCCCGTCCTGGACAAAGTGGCGAGCCTGCCAGGATTGCATGGCCCAAATTAGTTTCAGGAGGGAAACAAAGTGAGTACTAGAGTAGTACTGGGGCGAAGCGTCCACTAAAGGCAATTTTAATTGCTCTTCTAATTATTTCCTTAGTTCTTTGAGTGTTGAGTGTTGACTTGTTTTAGGGTGGTTGTATTAATCAAAGGTCGTTCAGAAATCAAGAACGAGGTTCTAGTCTTAACTCTCACAGAAGCTGTGTTTTAAGATTAAGTCTTTGTGTTAGGAACACTACCACGGTTAGTTACTCGTAACGTTTTAGTAAACTGTTTACTGACTTTTTCCGGGTTTATAAGCGTACTGTTTTAGTGGTGCTAAAACATATAAGAAAAGAAAATGGCTGAAGAAAGTTTTTACTCCCATTGAGAAACTGATTAGTTTTAGGGGAGAAACTAGGCTATACAGGAGATGAACTGCGTAGATTCATTGAAACTCAGCAGAAGAATGAGAGAGATGAAAGGGCTGAAAAGAAGGAAGTTTGAAAAGGAACAGCTTGAGGCTGTCAAAAGAAATCTAGAGGCAGAAACCACTGCGTCAAAGGCTAAAGCAGATGCAGAGAGTGCAGCTGCCAGAGCAAGAGCAGATGCAGAGAGTGCAGCTGCCAGTGCAGCGAGGGCGGAGAGCAGAAGCGGAATCAGAGATTCTAGCCAAACAAATTGAGTTGGAAAGAATAAAATCTGAAAATCGTAGTGAAATCGACACCAGTTCTGAGTCAGTAGGCCGCAGACTAAGTTGCGCACCTAGACCTAAACTCCCACTGTTCAGAGAAGAAACTGATTCGATCGATGCCTATATCAGTCGGTTTGAATCGTTTGCCGAGCACGAGGGCTGGCCCGAAGATGACTGGGCAATAAACCTGTCTGCCTTGTTGACAGGTCGTGCGTTACACACAGTTTCCACCTTACCCAAAGGTGATCAGAGAGATTTTGACAAGGTGAAACAAGCAGTACTAAAGGCATATGATTTGACTGAAGAAGGTTTTAGGCGTAAGTTTCGCGAGGCGAGAATCGAACAGGGTGAGACATACACACAGTTCGGAGTCAGACTAGATCATTACTTTAACAAGTGGATAGAACTGAGTGAAGTGGACTGTGATTTTGAAGGCCTCAGACACTGGTGATGAAAGAACAGATACTTGACGGTTGTGGGCCCGGCCTCACAATACACCTCAAGGAGAGGGGTGTCGTGACAATAGCTGAAGTCCTTGAAGCAGCAGAGGTTTACAGGAAGCGAGGCATGATTGCCTGAACAAGAGGATAGCAGGCCAGCACATGACTCACGCAATGAGTCAGCAGTACACACCCTAGGCCCACAGCGTCACGTGAGCAAACAAGGGTGAAAACCAATAGCCACGTGGCTAGAATGAGCGTACCTGTTTTCTGTGCAATAAACAGGGCACTTGGCTAGGGATTGTATATTTAAGTCACAGAAGGCAGCAGCAATGAGGGTCAGGCCAAGAGAGAGGCAGATAGAAAAGATGAACAAGATGGCAGTGTTATTTTGTCTGGATTGTGCTGTGTTGTTCACCGATTCAGGCGATAACATGGATGTGCACAAAGGCAGAGTAGGGGACATGTGGTTAATGTCATTAGAGACTCTGGGTGCACTGTGTCATGGTGAAGGAGTCCCTGGTTAAGAAGGGACAATTCATAGGAAAAACACAGAGGTGTAGACAAATAGATGGAACAGTAGCAGAATTCAAAACGCACTGGTGTTCATTGATACACCATTTTATAGTGGAAGTGTACAGGCTTTGGCTGTTCCGAAGCCGCCGTATGATTTGGTAATCGGAAACATCCCAGGAGCACGTGGGTACGGAGACCCAGACAGGATTTCTGTGTTGAATCAGGGAACAGGAATTACTTGAGGAAAACGCCTCAGCGGTCACACACTTCAGAACGCAATGGAGCGTGTCCAGTGAGACCAACCCCACTCACTTGCGAGCAGAACAAAAGGGCGACTACTCGCTCAGTAAACTGTTTGGTCTTGCTCACAGAGGGCAGAAGAAGATGTTAAAGAGTACAATCGGGTTCGAGTTAGACAACGGCATATTGTACCGAACTTTTACTCATTCGCGTTCGGGAAAAACGAAGAAGCAGGTTGTCGTTCCTAGGAAACGCAGAAAGGCGGTGATGTCCGAAAAACATGTGCGTCAGCCTCGGGCCATCTCGGTAAGAAGGCCTCACAAAAGGCAGTGACGCGAGAGTACTACTGCCCGGTATCCTTGGTGATATCAGGCGTTTCGGTGCGTATTGCAACACATGTCGAGCGGTACGACAACGTGGGTTAGAGAGTAAAGAAAGAGTGACGGGACCGAGCCAAAATAAAATGGTTGGGCGAAAAAGCTGGCACTGTAAATATGTAGTGTGTGCGTGGTCTTTTGCAGTGTCGCGTATGCGTGACGTGGCTGGTTGCGGGCCACGTGTATGAAGAGAAGGGGAGAGAATTTCCGTAGAAACATAATGGTTATATGGCCACACGACTTTGAGCTGGTGGAGATTCAGATTTATGTTGATATTTGCTTTGATAGTGTGTAAGTATTGATTTTTCTCTAAATTTGTTACAAGACAAATCTTTTCGTGCGTCTCTGGTGTAAGTAGGCTTGAGAGGCCGATATTACACTGGTTTAAATGGGAAAATAAATGAGTTTCTCTCCTTGAATGTTAAGTTTTAGCCAATGCAGGGCATTGTCTTCGAGTGGGGGAATTGTCAAGGAGCGTGAAACCTCTCACAAAAGGCATTAGACGCTTGGAGACAAAGGGACATTGTACGTGGTATACAAATAAGTAATTGACCAATTAACCAGGGTACGTTACCCACCGCACACGGCCGAAGTGGTCAGATGACAAACAACACCTAGGAGAGAGTTCGGACCTGCCCAGTGGCGAAAGGGGAAGGGTTGTAAACCACTACGACCTCGGGCCCCAAGTGAGTGCTAAATGCTCGGTCAGCTGAGGTTCTTGTGTAAACAGTCAGTGAAGAGCAGGGGGCCTTGGATTTGTTCAGATGGTATTGCCGTGAGTCACTGTGTTGGTTCTATTGTCAGGCTGGTTGAATGCGTGTGGAGGTTGTAGCAGCCCTCCTTAAGATAATACTGAGTTAAGTAACCACCGAAGTCGGCGGGAATGTTCGATGTCCATCTGAGGCTAAGTGTGTGTTTGCTAATCAATTAGGTAGGGGTGTGTGTAAATGCTGATGTGTGTGGAATGTAGCGAGTGGAGAATTCAGGGTACTTGTGAACTAGGGGTTTGAGAAGCAGCGTGGACAAAGGCATGACCCGAAGGGGAATCCTTTGTTTCCCTCCCTATATAAACTGAGGGAGAACAAACGTGGGAGAACAACACCAGGAGAGAGAGAGAGAAAGGCTGAGGAGAGAGAGAGAGAGAGGAGAGGAGTGAGCAGGACAGAGAAAGGTCGAGAGAAAACGTGGTCTGGGAGATAGAAGAGACAGCTAAGTCTTAGGGTTGAAGACAAGCTGGAAGAGAAGGAAACTAAGTTTGAAAGCCCAGAGGTGGGTGAAGACAGACAAACTGAATTTGAACCCAGAGGGGGTGAAGAAGACGAAGAAGAAGAGTTCGACGTCGAGATCCCAGAGACGACCACGAAGACCCAGTCCTGAAGCCTGGAGCCAGTCAACCAAGGGCATCACCATCAAGCAGTGCTGAAGAAGACGTGAAGAGACTTTTTCAAGAACTGTGGTGTGGTGTGAAAGCGTGGTTGTGTGTGTGAAAACCTGGCCAGTAAGAAGTCATTTTTATTATAACCCGGGATTAGGAAGTATTGATCTTTTATGTTCTGATATTTCATTGTGTGTGATTTGATTGTTCATATTATAAGTAGCATAGAAATTGCATTTCTTGTTCTCAGTCGTGTTAGGAGAGAGATGAATGCGTGACATCCCATTCCCAGAGAGAGGCGAATGTTTGATGGGCGCATGAGTGTGCATATGCGTGTATGAGTGCAAAGATAACCTTGGTGTGTTAAGCCTGACTAATAATACATCAACTTAGTGCACTTAAGCAATACCATCACGATTTCCCCCGTCCTGGACACATACACACACACACACACGGGCCCATGCCAACACACCCATACACACATACTGTGGGTGACAGTAGGTGACTCTAAGTCAAATCAACATGTGTTTCATGGGCTAAGTGCATTCCAAGATACTTCAACTTGATTTTTAAGAACAATTGAAGAGTTGTTTGACTTCAGTTGTTTAGCATTGTAATGCTATCTCCTACCTCTTGTTAAAATCACTCAAATCGGAGTGAAAGTGGAGACTGATAATTCTGGCAGATATATTTATGCTAGTCTAATACTTTGTTGGCTGAAATCTCACACATTTACGGAGAGACAGAGAACTGGTGTAAGAACTGGACAAGCCGGACTCTCAGCTGCTTAGCTACAAACCAACTTCTGTCTTGTGACCAGATCTTGGGTCCTCTGGTCTGTCTGCTATCGGCCCGGGGGGGGGGGGGGGGGGGGGGGGGGAGCAATACATACGGGTCAGCCTGCCTATGGAGAAGGTGGACCAGCCACCAACAATGGAGAGATTCACACTCCTCTCCAATACCAGTTAAGTTCAGATATTCCAAGTGGACTCCAACTCAGCTCATCCAGAACTTCCCCTCTCTTAATGATGAGATCACGTGGGAAAAGCGGTCTGAAGTGACTGATTGCAGTTCATGTGTAGGCCTATATCTTACCCTTGGTTACACCAGTAAAGTAATTGTGTGAAAGTACACTTAACTTGTGTCAGTTCTGTGTTGTTCATACAGTATTGGATGCTTGAACTTACCTTTAATTCTGTCACTAGGAGCTACAAGCACTTGTGTACAGGCCTATGGAGAATTATCCCTGAGCCACTCTTGAGAATTTTAACAATCCCGAGAAAAAACAAAAATTTGATGACTAGTACCGAAAAGTTGCTCCTTCCACCATTAGCAACAGAGAGGGTGGAGGTGAAATTTCAATATAACCCTAATAGAGAAAACATTCTAAGTCCTTCCACCTAGAGAACACACCTACCCACCCCCAAATCTCGCCACAGGTATAAGGTTGTTTGTATGGTCAGTGATGGTTGGTATAAAGTTATTTGTATGGTGAATAATGGTGGTATGGGGTTGTTTGTATGGTCAATAATGGTTGCTATAGGGTTGTTTGTATGGTCAATAACGGTTGATATGGGTCGTTTTGTAGGATCAGTATAAAGTCAGAGAACAGTGATAGATTGATAGGTAAAGGTGTCATGGTTACATGCTCGGTTTTTGTTGTGTGATATATTGATAGGTAAAGGTGTCATGGTTACATGCTCGGTTTTTGTTGTGTGATAGATTGATAGGTAAAGGTGTCATGGTTACATGCTCAGTTTTTGTTTGTTTGTTCGTTTTTTGTTGTTTGTTCGTTTGTTTGTTTTTGCTGTGCAGGGAGTAGTTATACAGCGTGCAGAGTTTGCATTCCCCTGCCGGGCGACGACTTCCTTTCTGAATGGTAATTAAGAATCGGGACGTAAAAAACCTTACCTGTCAATCAACTCACTGACCCTATGTTCTACTGAGTGACACGGGCAACATGGTCAGCAACCTCAGAGTCACGGTCAGTGAGGGGTCAACACAGGGACAAAGGATGGAGAGGGAAGGGGGTAGGGTTGGGGACAAGCATGACAGGCGGATGGATGGGTACAACGATGAAGTGAACTAAATTTTCCATGAAGCAGATGGGAGAGAACAGGTGTGGACTCTGGTGACCTCCCCTTCCTCTGACCTGGAGTGCAGGTTCTTGGTGACTGATGAGTTTCGTATCGGCGTTCCCAATGTGTTCGTCATGATGAAAACGATGAAGAGCATGATAATGAACTGATAGTATTGCTACTTCTGATGCTTACATTCATTTCTCTGATGGTAACGAGCTGATAGTATTGCTACTTCTGATGCTTACATTCATTTCTCTGATGGTAACGATATCGAACTGATAGCATTGCTACTTCTGATGCTTACATTCATTTCTCGATGGTAATGAACTGATAGCATTGCTACTTCTGATTCTTACATTCATTTCTCTGATTCATTGACAAAACTCTCTCTCTCTCTCTCTCTCTCTCTCTCTCTCTCTCTCTGATATCAAGGAATGTATCAGAATCTATTGTCCTTCAATCTTGTATACAGGTGATGCTAACAATGGCGGTACCCACATGTGAAGTACTTTGTGTAGTGAGTGTGGTAAACTCTGTGGCTCTATCATTCACAGGACATTGCCGGAGTGCCCTAAATCCTGTTGTTACGGGGAACTATCAAGCTGCCTTCAACAAGAACTCTTAGGTTGATCACATGTTCACAGGGAAGGCGTTTATTCACAAAAAAAAGTCTGTTAAAATCGTAAATGATGTGTTGCGTTTATTGAGTTTGAGACGGCGTTTTATTCCACGAAGGGAACTATATTGTGGGCTATCTTATTTAAGATGATATTCATGGATCTTTGTTATCAATAGAAGTATGTGTAATAGTGTAGAAGAAAGAGTGCGATCTGGCTCTGGTTTGAGGACTGCATCAGTCGTGCATCTCGTGTAAAACACAACGGGTTTTTTTTTTAATTTATTTATTTTTCTCTTTCATTTGAAGATGAACTGACGCTGGAAGTTACATGTTGTGGAAATGCTTTGCACGTTTTTCATTTTGGTCGTTTTGGATATTCTTATTCTTCTGTAGTTGATGAATGGTCTCAGAAACATTAATGGGGATTCACTTAACATTTCATAGATAGCTGCTGTTTTAATCTGTTAAATATAACACGAGAAAAATATATGTAACTGTATATAGAATGTCGTTTATATTACAGAGCAAGTAAATGCATATATATTCGTTCGTTCGTTGTTGACTTGATGAGGACAAATTCAGTCATCTGGGGTTGGGGGGGGGGGGGGGGGGTGAGACAAATTGTGGATTCGCAGGTGCTGATCAAGCCGATGCGTGCAATGAATGCGCGGTGACAACTTGGACACGGAATGTGAGAGACCTCCTCTTGATTGCTGGTGCGGGCTTTCTTTACATGTCTCTTTTGTTGCACTTCAGCTGTCATCCTTTCTTCACATAAATTGGCGCCTTTGTGGATAGAGTAGCGCCATCTAGCTCGATCCATAGCAGTTTGCTCCCATGTAATAATTCTTTGTTCGATTAATGTTAAAGGAATTTGATTGCCTCTATTTGTATAAGCTGCTCTCTCTCTCTCTCTCTCTCTCTCTCTCTCTCTCTCTCTCTCTCTCTCTCTCTCTCTCACACACACACACACACACACACACACACACACACCTCAACCAGTAGATCTCCTAGCAGAACAGTCTCAACAGTGTTAGCTAGATCTTTTTTTTTTTTTTCAAAGTCCTAATAGCAGCTTCAGTCTTGTCCAGATGCATCTCTCCAAGGTTCCATAATAGTTTACATGCTGTTATTTACAAGTCATCACCATAGGCCTACCTAAAATTTAAAAAATGGTAGGTAGGCACTCAAGGTCTGACCAGCGCGTTGGGCTAATGCTAGGTCAGACATCCGCCACGAGACCTTCTTCTTCTATCGTCTCGTCTTTGTTGTTAATTCATTATCCATCAGCTTCAAATCATGCGTAGTGTGGTCTTAGCGGATGTGGTGTAGCGTATATGGACTAGTCCGCAAACAGTGACGCCTCCTTGATGAAACTGAAACCGTTCCCTTGTGTCAGGGTTGATGTTAAACGCTTCATGGATGTTTTGAGAGTGTGTTTGAAGCAAGTCTTCTTACCACCGCGGGAACGCACTGGTGTTGTTGCAGCTCAACGTAGAAGAGTTTCTGGGGTAGACGCTGGTCTGCATGCGAGCTACACGTGACCTGCCCATTTGAGCTGAGACAGCGTCAGAATGGTGTGGATGCTAGGCAGGTCTGCTTGGTCAAGCACCTCTATGTCTAGAATTTTGTCCTGCCATTTTACGTTTAACAAGTTTCTGAGGCAGGTTGTGCGCTGGTGACCTACTCGTTTTTGAGTGAACCAGTATTTTAGGAAGAAGAAGAAGAAAGAAGAAGAAGTGATTCAGCTTCTTGGCATGCCGTTGGTCAACGTTTCACATGCTTAGAGGAGTGTGAGGAGAACAACTGCTCAGTATACCTTCAGCTTGGTCTTTAGACTGATTTCTCTTGTGTTCCAAACATTGGGAACTCTGACCTGTAAGCTTACATACACGCCCATAACTCCAAACGCTTTCAGCCTATGACACCAAATCACCTAGCAGAAATGCCAACACACAGCACAGTGAACAAACGAGGACACACGCCCAAAGGATGTTCCATGCTTGTTCCTCTGGCCTGTACCTGAAGAAGTGCACAGAACAAACACAAATCACAATCATTGTCTCAAGACTGGCACAGCGTTTTTAGTCTTCAATATGGTCAAACAAATACACAGACGAACAGAAACAAATACAGGGCACCTAAGTGTGATTGGTAGGAAAGGAAATCTTACATGAGGCAGAGAACAGTAAACAGCAAATAACGAATAAGTCGGGTAACCACCAAGATAGGCACACTCCCGCATACAGACGCATGTACATGAACACACACACACACACAGAGCGCGAGCGAGCGAGCGAGAGCGAGAATGTTCAAGTCTCGCGTGATTATCTAAAAATAGATTTGGCAGCCAACACGAAAATGGAAAACACACGGCAGCGTGTGCCATAAATGGCAATATGACGTCATAAACTTTGCTTGAACGTTCTAGTAGCTCGAGGAATGCGAAGGATACTTTCATTGGTGCTTTGTTGATGGGATAGAAACAAACAAAACAAACCTAGGAAATAAATACTCGGGTTACTTGCTTGTCCGTTCGTTAGCAATCTGTGCTTTGTGTGTCTTTTTTTCAGTTTGACTGAGCAACGAATTTGACCGCGACAGTGTCACTTTGAACTATCATAAAGTTCTGATTAAGAGGCCTACTCAGTATCGTGTGTCGTGATCACGAGGGTTTGGTCAACGCTGCATGAGTAAAGGTGCATGACGCACCGATACCGCTGTATAAGTTTGACGCCCTTGTAGCCTTGTGTGATCAGATATTCGTCGTGGTTCGTCTGATGACATTTTCAGTGTGAGTCTGTTTGCCGATAAGTGGACATCGTCATTCAACAACAACTAACTCGGACTGCTCGACGTATGTATACGTTTGGCGAAATTCAACCAGGACCTAACTTTTTCCTGTTTGGAAAGTTTCTCGAGAAAGACGAAGAGGATCAGTGGCTAAAGATGA
>CM031628.1:15712527-15735027 GCA_018398815.1 Conus ventricosus
CACACACACACACACACACACACACACACACATGCATGCATACATATACACATGTTTGTGTGTAACTGGATGGCAACTGAATCTTATAATTGTTGTCAACTGTCACCTATCCTACTCTTGATTAAGGCAACTTTGTCAAAGATGGGATATGTTACAGTGGGCATTACAAATTAACTTTGTGAAAGATGGGATTTGTTACAGTGAACATTACAAGTCAACCAACACATCAAGAGAAATGGATAATTTCTCCACAAGCAGGAGTTTTATCAGTTCTGCAATTCAGAGTAGTGTGAGTCTTCTGAAGGGGAGTGAAGGCCTCAACACATGAGAGTGATGTGACTGTCCTCAGACTGATCTGTGTCTTGAGTGGCTGAAATGACTTTTTAACTTTTTTTAAATAACAGTTTGAGAAATATTTAGAACAAAAATGGGGTCCATGAATATCCTTTTTACAAAATAAAAACAAGGTGTTTTTGAAAATCTTTTAGCAAGTTTAATCTGAGAGGATAGCCACACAACCCTCCGGGGGGTTGCGACCTTGTCGTGGTCGGAGGGTTTGCGTGGTCCAGTGATCCCTTAGGCTTTGCTGGCGGGGGCATCAATACTTGGCGATAGGCTGTTTTTTTCACACTGCTTCTAGGCCTGAGAGGTGCAGATGCTGTTTGGCCTAAGCGTAACGTGGTAAGGAGTTGATGCCCCTGGTAGGCTTCCCATGTCAGATAGGCTAAGGGTGAGGATCCTGACTAAGAGTAACCCACCTTTCTCCTTTTCTTGTTTTCTGCCTCCCTTATTTGGCCCTTTTCTATCTTCGTCTCCCCTTCAAGTCTTCTTTTCCACACTCTTTTCTCTCTGTGGTCTCCTTAAGATCCGCCGCGTTTGCCGTGCGGTGCGACCTGTGTCGGAGGGGAATGAGATCCTGGTGATTGAGAGGGCCAGCGCTCTCAACACATCACTTTGGCTCGGACCTCTCCTAGACAGGGAGTACACTTTGGCCCGGGTGTACTAATCGGCTCCCCTTCTTGGGGCTGGGTCAAGACGGACAGTTCCCCTACTGGCCAAGTTAACCCCTGCAGTGCTCAGCTCTCTGTCCCCGGGAGTTGAGCATGATCAGGGGGGATAGGGTTGGTAGTTTCTGTTTGTCGTATATCTCTCCCGAAGCCTGGAAGGGGTCAAGACATTGGTTTCTTGGCCCTGGCCCTTAGTTGGACTCCAAGGTGGGTGGGTAAGGGAGAGATGAAATAAAATAAAATACATCATGGCTTTTTCAAAAACAATCCCCCCAAAAAAGAGGAAGGCTGCATCCCCTATTTCAGGGAATTTTGATTCAGATAGTGATTCCGATATGGAGGTACGACAGAGGACAGGATTCTGGGCTTCCTGGCTCGTGATGGAAGGGACGGAGCAGGAAAGACCCCTTTCAGCTCTGAGCCCTTTCGCCATACAGAAGGGCTTTCAAGCTTTAGCAGGTGACCCTCGGTCCATCAAGAGGTTGAGGAATGGTTCATTTCTTATTCAGTGTAAATCACCAAAACATCTGAACAGCTGCTGAAGGCAAAGAAACTTGTGGACAGGGAGATCAGGGTAACTCCCCACAAACAGTTGAACTCATCAAAAGGCGTGATTCGCTGCAGGGATTTATCTGGTGTATCAGAGGCAGAAATTAAGACGGAGCTGGCATCCCAGGGTGTGACGGAGGTGCGCAGGGTGACAGTAAAGAAAGGTTCAGAGAGAGTGGCCACCAACACCCTCTTTCTGACCTTCTGCAACCCTGTGCTGCCTCCGGTCATCAAAGTTGGTTACTTGAATGTTCATGTTCAGTTATATGTTCCGTCCCCGTTGAGGTGCTTCAGGTGCCAGAAGTTTGGCCATGTCAGGGACCGCTGTTCAGGGCAAGAGGTATGCGGTGTTTGCTGCAAGGCAACCCATGATGGGCCGTGTCAAGATCCGCACATTGTGCTAACTGCGGTGGCAACCATCCCTCCTCTTCACGAAACTGCCCTCTTGGATTCAGGAATCCGCTATTCAAAGAATCAAAACTGAAAAGAAAATTTCCTTTTTTGAGGCCCGCAAGCAGGTTGTGGGCAGTCAGATGCCGACAGCTTCTTCGTATGCTTCGGCCGTAAAGAAAGTTCCCACAGTTCCAACTCGGTCATCTGCTGTCAGACTGATAACTTTACATTTTCGAAGACATTGCAAGGAAAAACTGTCAGCTCTGGTGGAAGCAGGTCCACCACCTCTCATCCCAAAGTGAGTGCCCCTGGTGGAGGCCAAAAATCCGCCACCCCTCAGACTGCCCAGCAGTCTACAACATCTGCTGCTGGCAGATTAAAACACCAGCACCCCGACCTCGAACTCCTCTGTCCAGTGCCCATGCGGGCAAGGGAGTTCAACCCAGTGTGGAGATGGTGGAGATAAGGAAGAAACCTCCACCGTCTCCCAAACCCAGACCTACTTCACCTGTTGGCAAGTCTGCCAGCAGGTCTGCAGATAGTCCAGTGAAATTAAGCAACAAATTTACAGCTTTAGCAGCAGATGTTGAGGAGGAGATGACCTGATCTCTCTCCTTTTCGCCCTCTGCACCATGGATAATACAATATTCCATTGGAATATCCGTGGTCTAAATTCCAACTTCGAGGAGCTGCAGCTTCTGTGTCAGTCTCTACAACCTTCTGTCGTGGCTCTTCAAGAAACTCAAATTCAAAGCCAGAAGACCTTTACTCTTTCTGGCTTTAATATTCTTTCGAAACCTGCACAACCTTCCACGTTGGGACTGTCGGGCGGTGTTGCCCTTCTCCTACACAAAACTTTGTTGTATAGTCCTGTCACTCTGTCTACCTCCCTTCAGGCTGTAGCTGCGAGAGTCACTCTCCACAAGACTGTGGACAATCTGTTCTCTTTATCTCTCACCTTCTGTCCCGGTTTGTCGTCAGGACCTTGTCAGTCTGATAGAGGAACTCCCTCGACCTTTTTGCTGTTGGGTGACTTTAACGGTCACAACCCTCTTTGGGGTAGTACCGGTTCGTCATCCAGAGGTCTGCTGATTGAGGATGTCCTTTCGGATTTGGATTTGTGTTGTCTGAACGACGGATCTGCAACTTACCTCCATTCTTCCACAGGTTCACTTTCGTGTTTAGATTTGTCGGTTTGTGACCCCTCGCTGGTCCTGGACTATGAGTGGTCTGTCCATGACGATCTGCACGGAAGTGACCATTTCCCTGTCCTTCTACAACCTGTAATAACTGAACACGTCTCTGTCTCTCAGCATTTAAATTATAAGAAAGCAAACTGGGATCTATTTGCAGCCACTATTTCCAAGGAGTTCCAGGACACTGATTTTCTTCAGAGTCCTGACCCAGCTGAATCACTGACTAATACTATGATTAAATGTGCTAAAAGCCTGTATTCCAGTGTCTTCCGACAGACTTCAAATGCCAAAAACACCCTGGTTTGATTCAGAATGCCAACAAATTTCCAAAGTTAGAAAACGGGCTCAGCGTCAGGTATGCCAACGACCTTCGGGTCCCAACGCTCGAGCCCATCAGAAACTCCGTGCTAAATCAAGACACACTTTTAAAATCAGTAAACGTCGGTCCTGGAGAAGCTTCTGCTCCAGGCTGACATCAAACACATTCTAAGAAAAAAGTGTGGAAGATCATTAAGAAAATCAAAGGGAAGAACACCTGTCCCACTGTGAACCATCTCAAGTTTTCGGATTCTTTAATAACGGAAAAGAAAGCAGTTGCTAATCTGCTTGCTTCAACCATTGAAAAGAATTCCTCCTCTTCTAATAAATCAGTCACTTTTGTAAAACACAAAGCCCTAAAAGAAAAATCTCCCTGCAACTTTTCATCCGACAACATGGAAGACTACAATCTTCCTTTTACATTAAACGAGCTGAAATCTGCCTTACTCTCTTGCAGCGATTCCTCTCCAGGTATAGATGACATACATTATCAACTATTGAAACATCTTCCGCAAGAAGGTCTGAACATCCTGTTACAGGTATACAACCACGTGTGGACTACAGGTTTTTTCCCACCCTCTTGGCGGACAGCCCTCATTATTCCCATCCCCAAACCTGGAAAAGATCTTTCTAATCCATCTAACTACCGTCCCATAGCTTTGACCAGCTGTGTCTGTAAATTGATGGAAAAAATGGTCAATGCTAGGCTCATGTGGAAACTGGAAACCGATGGCCTTTTGGCGAAAGAACAGTGTGGTTTCCGCAAACATCGTAGTACAGTTGACCATTTGATTCGTCTGGAATCTACACTTAGGAACGCTTTTTTAAACAGACAGCATGCAGTGGCAATTTTCTTTGACTTGGAGAAGGCCTACGATACCACCTGGAAGTCGGGGATACTTCATGATCTCCACGATCTGGGTTTTCGAGGTCATCTTCCGCTTTTTATTCAAAATTTTTTGGCAGAAAAGACAGTTTCAGGTCCGGGTTGGCACCACTCTCTCTGATGTCCACGAGCAGAGTTGGGTGTTCCACAGGGAGCATACTATCTCCTGCCCTCTTAGTATTAAGATCAACAACATTGTTCAATCAGTTCAGCAGGGTTCAGACTGCTCATTGTTTGTGGATGATTTTGCTGTCTACGCAACTGGAAGCCTGTATCCGAGTGTCCAGCGCAGGCTCCAGCTTTGCGTAGATAAAATCCATCAGTGGGCGGATGAAAACGGTTTCACCTTTTCTGCTACAAAAACCCAGTGTATTCACTTCCATAATTTCCGTCGTTTTTTTTCCAGATCCTGAACTTCACGTCGGGAAATCTCCCATTCCAGCTGTTAAAGAGGCCAAATTTCTGGGAGTCATTTTTGACCAAAAACTTAACTTTCTCAGCCATATTAAAATCTCAAAACTGCTTGCCAAAAGGCACTGAATATTCTGCGGGTCGTAGCACACACCGACTGGGGCGCTGATAAGAAAACTTTGTTGCACCTCTACAGAGCCCTGGTCGTTCTAAACTGGACTACGGTTGTGCTGTGTACGGCTCCGCAAGATCATCTTACCTCAAACTCTTGGACCCTATCCACCATCAAGGCTTCGTCTACTGTCTCTGGAGCGTTCCGCACCACCCCTGTGTACAGCCTGTACGCAGAGGCAGATGAACCTTCACTGTCCAATCGCAGGCTGAAACTGTCTTTGAATTATTACATCCGACTGTTCTCAGAACCGCAGAATCCTGCCTATGACTGTGTTTTTGACCCTCCGTTCCACAGTAAGTTTGAAAATAACCCGAAATGTATCCGCCGTTTGGGCTTCGTATGCAGCCTCACGTGCGGAATGCAGGTATAGACCTGGGAGTAGTTTCCGATTTTTCCAAGTTTCCGATCAACCTCCATGGACCTTTTTCCACACCAGAGATTCGTTTCGATCTCGCAGCTTTCCGTAAGGAGTCTACCAGCTCTCTGGCGTACAAGGCTTTGTATGCCGAGCTCTGTTCCAAATTCCCATCCTATCAAAAGTTTTCACTGACGGTTCCAAGTCTGAGGATGGAGTGGCCTGTGCAGCCTACTGCCCTGGGGCTCCTTCTCAGATATTGTTGGAACATATACATCAGATGCTTCTGTCTATTCTGCTGAACTTACTGCTCTAGTACTGGCTTTGAAGATAATATCTCCATTCTTCGAGAGGGACTTTCTGGTTCTGTCGGATTCGCTGTCAGCTTGGAGGCCATAGCTGGCCGCAACCTTCAGCATCCAGAACTTTTACTTTTTTTGAACTTTTAGCAAGTTGAAGGCGGACGGTTACAACATTACTCTTGCTTGGGTTCCTGGCCATGTTGGCATCGGCGGGAACGAAATGGTTGATCGTTTAGCCAAGAACGCCACAAGAGAGAAACTGTCCAACATTTATATCCCTGTTCAGATGTGAAACCCAAAATAACGATTATGTGAGAGACCTCTGGCAGGAGGATTGGAACACACAGACGAGTAACAAACTCTTTCAGATCCGTCCAAACCTTAAGGACTTCCTCCATCTACGTCGGAGTGGTCGTAAAGAGGAAACGGTTCTGTGCCGGCTGCACCACGGCCATTCGTATTTTACCCATTCTTACCTTTTAAAGAGTGAAGAAGCTCCGTGGTGCATTCCATGTCATGCACCATCACAATGAAACATGTTCTTTTAGAGTGTTGGGACTTGCACGATGTGAGACACACAACATTTTACAGCGGAGTCCATGAAGATCCTGTTCAGGGATGTCCCGCCTGACGTGATCCTTGGGTTTTTGAGAGAAATTAACATTTTTCATCTGATTGAGATTTTACGGAAGGAAGGATTTTTAACAAAGTTTCTGGTTCGTTTGTAGACGATGTCATTTAACGAGATGTGTGAAAGTTTTTTTTTTTTTTTTTTTTTTTTTTTTTTAAATGACTGGTGAGTTGATTTTAACGTGGTGACAGCCCTGATGTGGCCCTCTGCGGTCGGCTGGGCTATAAGCAACATTATCTTATCTTATCTCCGATAGCCACACAAGGGCACTGTCCCTTGACCCTACCAGGAGGCATATGTGACCCTGACACTTTCCATGAAACTTAATGGTCTGCAGGTGTCACCAACTAATGTGTGAGACTGTTCCACTGTCATGTGTTACTGAGCTTAGCCCAACATGCTTCCTGTCTATCATCTTTGAGACTGTGTATATAGTTTAGTATCTGTGATAGAGAAAATGGCTCAAGTTACAGCGGGGGAGGGTGATGGTGTCATGGAAGGAGGTGGGGGAAGGGGAGTTCATCAGTAAAGGTAAAGCCTAGATGATTCATAACGCACACACAAGGGCCTAGGAAAAGGGGAGGCAAGAAGGGACTGAGGGATGCAACAAAGTTTGTTAAGGACTGGGCAAAGTCAGGTTAAAATGCAGTATATATACATATTCACTGACACACACACAGTGACACGCTCACAGTACATGCACACACAATGTATGCACACATGCAGGCATAGTTTATCTTTTTTTTTTCCTCTGTTCTTTTTCAGTGCCTGTCAGTCTTTTTTTTATCGGCCATTTCTATCCAACAAGAACAATTGAGTGATGGTGATGATAGCCCACAAAACCGTTAGTTCTTGCAAAGAGTCATGTACACACATTAAGTAACAGAGGCTTCTTGCATTTCATCTAATATATAAATAAATTTAGACCGTTCCTGATGAAAATTTGGTATACAGATGCAGTTTTACACGCTGAACAATGATATACAACTTACACGAACGGAAACTTAAAATTGAGCGTTAAAAAACCGTTAAGATCCGTTATTTTCTAAATTTAGACCTTTCTTGATGAAATTTGGTATACAGGTGCAGTTTTACACGCCCGATCAATGATAGACAACTAATATGAACAGAAACTTAAAATTGACCGTTAAAAACCGTTAATTTCTAAATTTAGAGATGGTATCACCGTTAAAAAGCATTATTTTCTAAATTTAGACCTTTCTTGATGAAATTTGGTATACAGGTGTAGTTTTAAATGCTGAACAATGATATACAACATACACGAACCGAAAATTAAAATTGACCGTTAAAAAAACCGTTATTATATAAATTTAGACCGTTCCTGTTGAAATTCAGTAAACAGATGCAGTTTTACACGCTGAACAATGATATACAACTTACACGAACGGAAACTTAAAATTGAGCGTTAAAAACCGTTAAGATCCGTTATTTTCTAAATTTAGACCTTTCTTGATGAAATTTGGTATACAGGTGAAGTTTTACACGCTGATCAATGATAGACAACTAACATGAACAGAAACTTAAAATTGACCAGCCGCCGTGGCAAAGTGGTTAGCGTCGCGGACTCCCGGCTGGGAGGTCGTGGGTTTGAATCCCATCAGAGTCATGTGGGTTTTTCTGCCCCGACCGGCTCCTACCCAGAGTTGAGTTTGCTGCGGACTCAGTTGGGAAGACTGGGACCACACAGTCGAGTTTCATCCACTTAATGGATGCGTTTCTGAGAGTGTTGCTCAAATTTCCTGACCAACACTGCAGGTGCCTGTATCTCTCGGGCCTGGTTGACGCCAGGATATATTATGAAAGGAAGCGTAGAGTACAGCCCTGTCATGTAGTCTCAGACCGAAATGGAAATCCGTAGCATCATCTTAATCATCCTCATTCTCATCGATCAGCATTAAAAAAAAAAAGATGTCTCAAATTCTGTGGCCCTTCATGCCCTGCTCTCATGGTGACCACAATTTCGATGTCCTCTCCACGTCTGTGGCCTTGGTTTGGTTCCGTCGGGGTCACCGATATTGGCGAGTCCATGGGGGCTGTCGTTGGACGGACGTGGTGGCGCCCTCCGGAGGGAGAGCTCACTCACGCCGGCTCCGCGACTAAGCAATTATTGTCGTCAGTAGCGGGCTTAGTTGGTGGCATCCTGCGTATGTTAGATCAGAACAGGCGCCACTGAACACCACCGAAGTGACTCGGCAGCAGTGCAGTGTCTCCTCCGGTGGGTTGCCTCTTGACGACTTGCCATTGACTGCTCCCTGTGGATTGCCGGTGCCGGGGCTGCGGCGGGGCCGACCGGGCTGTGGCTGTGGACGGGGTGTCGGAATGAGCGGCGTGGGTGCACTGCCTCTGAAGTGGCGCAGAGGTTGGGACAGAAAAAAAAAAAGAAAAAAAAAAAGAAACTTAAAATTGACCGTTAAAAACCGTTATCCCAAGCTGAATTTTATTGTATTGTCTTTTAAGTGGTGAGAGAGAGGGATGGCCAGAAAATTATTGTACAGATATACCCGAGCGAAGCCGGGTACACCGGCTAGTTTGTTAATAAATGAAGCCACCCAGCTATATTAAGTTCTCTGTTCATGTGAGCATGTGATTCATGAAATACGGCTGTGAAGTTGTGAGTTCAATTGCCGTGTGTGATCAATAAAACTAACAATAACAGTGCAATCATCAGACTGATGTCATTCTTTATTAATGCTCCAGTAATACCTTCCAGTGAGTGTGTGTGTGGTCTGGCTTGTGTGAAGTGTGCAGAAGCCAGAGTGTGTGAGTGTATAAGGAGAGAGAGAGACAGGGAGAGTAAAGAAGTGTTTTATTACTGTTTTGGCGATTTCCTTATATGTTCAATAAAATGATGGCGCCTTACTTGTTCTACCTCTACCATCTCTCTGTCTCTGTCTGTTATACTAAAACTGATGACAAGTAAGCAGGTAGATAAAGAATGATTTTTTTTATGTCCTCCAGACTGGCAGCGCAGGGCCGACAAATTGACTACATACGTGGTGATGGCAACTGCTTCTTCCGAGCCATTTCCAAAGCTGTGTATGGGTCTGAAGACTACCACGCAGAATACAGACAAGCTATATGTGATTTGATCGATAGTCGGCCAGAACTCTTTCTTCAGTATATTGACCACAACAACATCACCACCCACGTCACCAACATGCGCTTGCAGGGCACATGGGCAACAACATGTGAGATCTACGCAGCGGCCACCTTGCTTTGTCGAGAAATCTACATCTTGGCACCATCTCCGTCCAATGATGCTGAATACCACTGGCTGCTTTTCTCACCTCGCCCTCTAACAGGATCTACTGTTGGTAGAAGTGGGGGTCTGCAAAAGGAGGAAAAGGGGCTGCAGCCTTGTTACGTGACCTTGTGTCACACCAATGCCAACCACTACGATCATGTCTGTCCCATCTCAGTGCGCTGCAACTGTCAGCTTGCTGTGCCCAGTCTAGATGGTGTCTCCACGATGTTGGACCTGACTTCAGTTGATCAGGAAGAAGTGTTCGAGATTGAAGGGTAGACTGCAGGCAGTGTGGACACACGGTGATTCATGTCATGTTGGAGAAGGGCGGACTGTGTTTCATGTCATGTTAAAAGAGAAGGGTGGACTGTGATTCGTGTCATGTAACTTAAAGGAGAAGGGTGGACTGTGATTCATGTCATATTAAAGGAGAAGGGTGGACTATGATTCATGTCATGTTAAAGGAGAAGGGTGGAGTAGAGGCAGTGTGGACAGTCTGTGAGTGATGTGATGTTGAGGGTGGAGTAGAGGCAGTGTTGACAGTCTGTGAGTGATGTGATGTTGAGGGTGAAGGGTGGCAGTGTGGACAGTCTGTGAGTGATGTGATGTTGAGGGTGAAGGGAGGCAGTGTTGACAGTCTGTGAGTGATGTGATGTTGAGGGTGAAGGGTGGCAGTGTGGACAGTCTGTGAGTGATGTGATGTTGAGGGTGAAGGGTGGCAGTGTGGACAGTCTGTGAGTGATGTGATGTTGAGGTGGAGTAGAGGCAGTGTGGACAGTCTGTGAGTGATGTGATGTTGAGGGTGAAGGGTGGCAGTGTGGACAGTCTGTGAGTGATGTGATGTTGAGGGTGGAGTAGAGGCAGTGTGGACAGTCTGTGAGTGATGTGATGTTGAGGGTGGAGTAGAGGCAGTGTTGACAGTCTGTGAGTGATGTGATGTTGAGGGTGAAGGATGGAGTAGAGGCAGTGTTGACAGTCTGTGAGTGATGTGATGTTGAGGGTGAAGGATGGAGTAGAGGCAGTGTTGACAGTCTGTGAGTGATGTGATGTTGAGGGTGAAGGATGGAGTAGAGGCAGTGTTGACAGTCTGTGAGTGATGTGATGTTGAGGGTGAAGGGTGGAGTAGAGGCAGTGTGGACAGTCTGTGAGTGATGTGATGTTGAGGGTGAAGGGTGGAGTAGAGGCAGTGTTTACAGTCTGTGAGTGATGTGATATTGAGGGTGAAAGGTGGCAGTGTTGACAGTCTGTGAGTGATGTGATGTTGTGGGTGAAAGGTGGCAGTGTTGACAGTCAAGTCAAGTCAAAATTTTATTTTCAGATGGAACATTGAATAAGCAATAAATTCCTTTTTTTACATCAAGCCATCCATAAAAAAAAAAAAAAAATATATATATATATATATATATATATATATAGATAGAGAGAGAGAGAGAGAGATAGATAGATAGATAGATAGATATAGATATATAGATGAAACGACGAAAAATCACAGAAATTTATGAAAATCAAAGACAATGAAAAATAGAAACCAGAGAAGAAATGGATTGGATGGGGGGGGGGGGGGGGGGGGGGGAGTAGGAAGTGTACAAATGAGAAGGGGAAAATCCAGAAAGAGGAGAGAGAGAGAGAGAGAGAGGAGGGAGAGAGAGATTGGTTATGTACAATATGTACATTGTCTTCACAAATTGTGCACGGTATGTATATTCAAAGATTATGTCGACACTGACATATCCATTCCTTTGAGGCACACACAACGCATGCGCGAGCATGTACATAGGTATACATATACACATGCATACACTGCGAAAAAATCATAAAACCTTATTTCAAAGGGTTGGGGAAAATATACGTTATGAACCATTCATGAGATACCTTTTCAATTATTTTTAAAACTGGATTTTATTGTTTATACTTTTAAAGCGTGTTGGTAACTTGTTCATACGTTTCCACCAGAGTATAAAAAACTAGATTTATAAAGATTATTTCTTGGTCTAGGAAAAGGTAAAAAATGATTGTGTCTAATATTGGATGTTAGTTTTGAACGTGTCGCTTATCTTTTTAGGAGCATTGCCGTATATAACATTATGCATACATACTGCCTTATTGAATAAAAGTCTGTTGTGGAAAGTTTAATATATTAAGTTTTAATATATTAAGTTTTTTATAATCTTCTGTAGTCAGGGTGCTTGATTTTAACAATACTAATTTTAGTGCTCTTTTGTACATTCGATGAATCATTTTTAAGTTGGCTTCACTGCAGTTGTCCCATAATGTCGAAGCATAATCATAATTGATAAAATGTGAGCACAGAAGAAAAGCTTACGAGAATGGGTATCAAGGAAATTCTTAATCTTGGCAAGCTGAAGTATTTTTTCGAAAGACGTTTTCCAGTGACTTTGTATGGTCGGTCCACGATAGATCCTTATCAATGATTACCCCTAGCATTTTATGTGAATCTACTTCTTCAATTTGTTTGTCAATATAAAACATGGCTGAAATTTTGATTTCATTCTTTGCCGTTTTTGTCGAGCACATACATACATGCATTTGGTCTTGTTTGCATTTAAGGACATATATTCAGTTGGGTCCATTCAATAAGTCTATGAATATTATCTTGTAGTTTATTTGCTAGTCTATGGGTGTCTGAATCACTGGAATGGAGAGATGTATCATCGGCAAACATTTCGCATTTACATTTAACATAAAAAGGTAAATCATTGATATAGATAGAAAACAGAATAGGACCTAATACAGAGCCTTGTGGTACTCCGTATTTGACAGGCAAAAAGTTTGACATTTTGTTGTTGACTGTTACTGCTTGTTTCCTATTACATAGAAAAGAAGACATGAGATTGATGAATTCTGGAGTTAATTTATACAGTTCTAATTTGCGCAGTAGGAGAGGATGATTTATAACATCAAAAGCTTTCTCAAAGTCTATGAAAAGAACACCAGTAAATTTTGTTTTCATTTAAACTGCATAGAAGGCTATTAACAAGCTGTATGAGGGCTGTATGACAGGAATGATTTTCACGGAAACCAGATTGATCTTCATTGAGTAAATTATTTTTAGTAAGGTAAGAATAGAGGATTTTTGCAGGTGCTTTTCAATAGGCTTAGATAAAGCATGATAAAATAGAAACAGGTCGATAATTTGAAGGATTTGATGTATAACCAGATTTATGAAGAGGAATAACTTTAGCTTCCTTAAATTTTAAAGGAAAAGCTTGTTTCTCTATGCACAAATTGTATAAATAGTTAGCGTGTCAGAGATTATGGGCATGAAACTTTTAGTATTTTTACATCTAAACCATCTAAATCACGTGCACCAGATTGTTTTAAATATGAGAAACTTTTATGACATCCATAACCGTCATTGGTTGGAGAGTAAAAGGAAAGCAAATATTCTTTGAATCAAGGTAATGTTTTAAGTGGCTGAGATCATTTTCATTGGACCTGTCATTTAATATGATTTTATCTTTGATGTTTGCATAATGGTTGTTTAAACTGATTTGAAGATACGTCTGTAAGAATTTGCTTACTTCTTGATATCTGTTTATTATTCAACATGTTAATAGCTTTCCAGATCTGACGTGAATCCTTTGTAGAAATTAACATCTTTTGGAAGTAATTGCGTTTAGATTTTCGTTAATTGAGTTTACCTTATTTCTTTGGTTTCGAAATTCTTTATTTGTTCCGAAATTACTTAAATAATTTCTTTTATTATTTCTATATCAATTTCTTTTGTTATCCACGGTGGTTTTGTTTCTTGTTTGACTCTTTTCTTTATGAACGGAGCATGCTTGTTATATACAGAAATAAATGTATTGATCCAATATTCAGCTGCTTCATCAGGATCTCTTATTTGATATAGATAATCTTTTTGTGCCGTGGCAAGGTCTGAAAGGAAATCTTCTTCTTTAAAGTTTCTAAAGCTTCTGTAATTATATATCTTATGCCCTACCTTTGGAATTTTAACACGGGTTTTGTACCAAGTAAGACAGACGGGATTGTGGTCACTACATCAATAATAGGTTGTTTTGTGTTTGTGTAAATCTGATCAATTAAGGTATTTGAATGTTCAGTTACACGGGTTGGTTTGTCAATAAGTTGTTCTAGGCCGTGTAAAGTGTAGTTTTGATGCCGTTTGGGTTTCGTTAAATCTATATTAAAATCTCCCAAAATGATAGTTTCAAAACTTAGCATTGTTACTTCATCCATAAGGACACTAAATTTATCTTGCCAGTCTGTAGTTTCTGATGGATTTCTGTATAAAATCCTATGACTAGTGGTTTACTGTTTTTCATGCTGATTTCAATCCATACAGATTCAGTTTCATAATTTTCAAGGTTATTCAGTTTTTTGTAGTTTAACGAAGATGCAAGATACAACTGTATGCCTGTGGTTTTGGGTTTATGTGGATCTAGTCGAATTATCTGGTATCCTGGCATGTTCATATCAGTATCAGTTTATTGTGAGGACAAACGGGATTCTGCGAAACAAAATAAATGAAAATTGTTACCACTGTTGTGAAGAATAGTTGCGATATCGTTTTTCTTATTTGTTGCGTTGTTAATGTTCAAATAGCCTATTCGAAGTCCTTGTTTTATTGGCCATGTACTAATGTTAACGACATGTTGCAAATCGTTTGGGAATAAATTCAATAAGTCGAGAAAAGTTTTCTCAATTTTAGAATTTATATATAACAAGTAATGCAATATATATCTAAGTTATAAAAAAAAGCTCAAAGAGCAAAAAAGAAAGGACACAAATTGTTCGGGTAAGTGAACACTACCTTCAGCGTCCCTAGATACACACTGCACACACTGTATCTTCTATACTGCGACAGCAATTGAGTTCACTGGGAAAAAAAATGAAAAAAGAGATTCTTTACAAAATAATCTCTAACATTCATACCGCACTCACTCAAATAGGAAAAAATCTTCAAACCAGAAAAAAAAATGCAATAAGAAAGCAGATAAAGTACACAGAAATTATCGCAGTCCGCCTAATTCAAGATTCAAGTGTCCAAAATTAGTCACCAGGCAGAAGTCACTACAAGTTCCTAGGTCCGATATCAAAACACAACATTCACCATACTAATGTTCTGACTTAATGTATCGCTGTCGATGGTCATGGAAAAGAGATTTTTCACTCCAATAGAAAAAGGCGTTACAGGTGCGGCGATCCGTGTACGCACAACACGTATGTACACACGCTCCTCCCCCCCCCCCCCCCCCCCCCCCTCCCCCCAACCCCCACACCACCACCCCCCCCCACACCCCCCAACCCCCCCCCCCCCCCCACCCCCCCCCTCCCCCCCCACCCTCACCACCACCACAATCGCCGCGCATTCGCACAGCTACAGCCTCAGTTACTGAGGTCTCGTTGGTGGAAGCTGTATGCCAGTTCATCACCCAGCTGAAGGCCGTCATGGTCCGGTTGGGTCGGTAAACCTTCAGGATACCAAGTCTTGGATGGCAACCGTAATGGCGGGTCATGGACGTAATCGCTGATGGTTTGGGTAGCTGTAGGATTTGTCAGCCATGGAGTCTGAGTGGATACTGAAGGGAAGGGGGTATGGGTGTGAGTAGAGGGGTCCAAGGTCTTGGAAATGGTAATGGGGTGGGTTGGAGCACAAAGGAAATGGGGACTCCATGGGTTCCTGGACAGGACAGATTGCTCTGCTTGGGGGGTAGTTTGGAGGAAGGCTGAACGGTCTGGTCCATGGCATCAGCTGCTGCAGTGCAGGAGCAGGACGTACAGGAACAGGACCCTCATGGATGAATGGATACGACTGTCGTTAAATGGCCCACCACCATCTCCGGGATGGCAGCACCGGGCAGGGGATAGTGGGCCATGGAAGTGATGGATGGGACGCCAGGACGTTGCTATTGTGACCAGAGGGTCGACTCTGTTCGGCACAAGAGTCCATCCTGCCACTATATAGTGTGTTGTGGAGACATTGAAACCTCTTCTACTTGCTGATTACTTCTGGGTTATCTTCGAGGTGGAAAAGTCCCTTCGGAGTGTTGGCCAGAGTTGTAACGGAAGAAACGTGGCAAGTACTTCATAAAATTAACAGCGAGTTTTGCCGTTCCCTTAAGACTAAGATGGACAGGGTCTTTGTATAAAGCGAGTCTTGGAGCACCATTTTTTGTAATAAAAAGTCTGTGAGTGATGTGATGTTGAGGGTGAAGGGTGGAGTAGAGGCAGTGTGGACAGTCTGTGAGTGATGTGATGTTGAGGGTGAAGGGTGGAGTAGAGGCAGTGTTGACAGTCTGTGAGTGATGTGATACTGAGGGTGAAGGGTGGAGTAGAGGCAGTGTTGACAGTCTGTGAGTGATGTGATGTTGAGGGTGAAGGGTGGAGTAGAGGCAGTGTTCACAGTCTGTGAGTGATGTGATGTTGAGGGTGAAGGGTGGAGTAGAGGCAGTGTTGACAGTCTGTGAGTGATGTGATGTTGAGGGTGAAGGATGGAGTAGAGGCAGTGTTGACAGTCTGTGAGTGATGTGATGTTGAGGGTGAAGGGTGGAGTAGAGGCAGTGTTGAAGGGTCTGTGAGTGATGTGATGTTGAGGGTGAAGGGTGGAGTAGAGGCAGTGTTGACTGTCTGTCTGTGAGTGATGTGATGTTGTGGGTGAAGGATGGAGTAGAGGCAGTGTTGACAGTCTGTGAGTGATGTGATGTTGAGGATGAAGGGTGGAGTAGAGGCAGTGCTGACAGTCTGTGAGTGATGTGATGTTGAGGATGAAGGGTAGAGTAGAGGCAGTGTTGACAGTCTGTGAGTGATGTAATATTGAGGGTGAAGGATGGAGTAGAGGCAGTGTTGACAGTCTGTGAGTGATGTGATGTTGAGGGTGAAGGGTGGAGTAGAGGCAGTGTTGACAGTCTGTGAGTGATGTGATGTTGAGGGTGAAGGGTGGAGTAGAGGCAGTGTTGACTGTCTGTCTGTGAGTGATGTGATGTTGTGGGTGAAGGATGGAGTAGAGGCAGTGTTGACAGTCTGTGAGTGATGTGATGTTGAGGATGAAGGGTGGAGTAGAGGCAGTGCTGACAGTCTGTGAGTGATGTGATGTTGAGGGTGAAGGGTGGAGTAGAGGCAGTGTTGACAGTCTGTGAGTGATGTGATGTTGAGGATGAAGGGTGAAGGGTGGCAGTGTTGACAGTCTGTGAGTGATGTGATGTTGAGGATGAAGGGTGGAGTAGAGGCAGTGTTGACAGTCTGTGAGTGATGTGATGTTGAGGGTGAAGGATGGAGTAGAGGCAGTGTTGACAGTCTGTGAGTGATGTGATGTTGAGGGTGAAGGATGGAGTAGAGGCAGTGTTGACAGTCTGTGAGTGATGTGATATTGAGGGTGAAGGGTGGCAGTGTGGACAGTCTGTGAGTGATGTGATGTTGAGGGTGAAGGGTGGAGTAGAGGCAGTGTTGACATGTCTGTGAGTGATGTCATGTTGAGGGTGAAGGGTGGAGTAGAGGCAGTGTTGACAGTCTGTGAGTGATGTGATGTTGAGGGTGAAGTGTGGAGTAGAGGCAGTGTTGACAGTCTGTTGTTGTTGTTGTTGTTGTTGTTGTCGTCGTACCCTGGCTAAAAGACTCCAGGGATCATCCAAACAGCCGAAGTACTTGAACACTATGGTACAAATACATCAGCTGGGGATGAGAACATTACGTGTGTGACCGTTTTTGATTACCCCGCACATGGGCAACCACACTCCGACTTCGGGGGATACAGTCTGTGAGTGATGTGATGTTGAGGGTGAAGGATGGAGTAGAGGCAGTGTTGACAGTCTGTGAGTGATGTGATGTTGAGGATGAAGGGTGGAGTAGAGGCAGTGTTGACAGTCTGTGAGTGATGTGATGTTGAGGGTGAAGGGTGGAGTAGAGGCAGTGTTGACAGTCTGTGAGTGATGTGATGTTGAGGATGAAGGGTGGCGTAGAGGCAGTGTTGACAGTCTGTGAGTGATGTGATGTTGAGGGTGAAGGGTGGAGTAGAGGCAGTGTGGACAGTCTGTGAGTGATGTGATGTTGAGGGTGAAGGATGGAGTAGAGGCAGTGTGGACAGTCTGTGAGTGATGTGATGTTGAGGGTGAAGGGTGGAGTAGAGGCAGTGTGGACAGTCTGTGAGTGATGTGATGTTGAGGGTGAAGGGTGGAGTAGAGGCAGTGTGGACAGTCTGTGAGTGATGTGATTTTGAGGGTGAAGGATGGAGTAGAGGCAGTGTTGACGGTATGTGAGTGATGTGATGTTGAGGGTGAAGGGTGGAGTAGAGGCAGTGCTGACAGTCTGTGAGTGATGTGATGTTGAGGGTGAAGGATGGAGTAGAGGCAGTGTGGACAGTCTGCGAGTGATGTGATGTTGAGGGTGAGGGTGGAGTAGAGGCAGTGTTGACAGTCTGTGAGTGATGTGATGTTGAGGATGAAGGGTGAAGGGTGGCAGTGTTGACAGTCTGTGAGTGATGTGATGTTGAGGGTGAAGAGTGGCAGTGTGGACAGTCTGTGAGTGATGTGATGTTGAGGGTGAAGGGTGAAGGGTGGCAGTGTTGACAGTCTGTGAGTGATGTGATGTTGAGGGTGAAGGGTGAAGGGTGGCAGTGTTGACAGTCTGTGAGTGATGTGATGTTGAGGGTGAAGAGTGGCAGTGTGGACAGTCTGTGAGTGATGTGATGTTGAGGGTGAAGAGTGGCAGTGTGGACAGTCTGTGAGGGATGTGATGATGTGGGTGAAGAGTGGCAGTGTTGACAGACTGTGATGTGGTATTGAAGGTGAAGAGCAGATTGCAAGCTGCGTGGACAGATGATGATCAGTTGGTGTTGAGGGTGAAGGATGGTAGACTGTGGATGATGATCAGTTGGTGTTGAGGGTGAAGGACGGTAGACTGTGTAGTGTGGACAGTCTCTTTAGCTCTGATCACTACACCAGACATTGTTCAAACATGTTTGTTCTGATGAGAAAGGAGTGAAAGATACACATCTCTGACCCTGAACAGTTGATGAGAGAGAAGTAAAAGATGTGCTGTTGGATGATTTACCTCTGATGATGAAGAGTTTATGAACGGATGAAACTAGAAGGATGTTTGCAAAATGTTAAAAAAGAACATATGGAACTTGTACATGGAAAAGTGAAACGTATAGGACTTTTCATTGATGGAAGAAAGAGCTGGAATAAACAGTGGTGGACAAAACTGCTCATACTGCTGGGAGGACCTGGAAAGGATTGAGGAGTTTACTGATGACGTCTAATTGAAACGTTATCAATTGATTTTTGACACATATTAATTACGGAGTGATCCTTTTTGCAACACCTAATTTTATTACATTTGGTGGAAAGATGGATACATGAAAGGGAAACTCATGGGTGATAACAAAAAACACCCACTTGCTTAAAGTTTGTCAGACAGAAAAAAAAGAGGGGGGGGGGGGGGGGGGGTCTGAACCAGTATTACAGACTTTCTTTTGTTTTGTCACCACCATTATGACTTTTTTTTTCTTTCACATTCATTCCCTGAAAAAAGCATTTTAGGAATTTTGATTTTTGGAACAGGCAAGGTGGAAAGGAGAGGAGGAGGGTCTGAAATGCAGTCTCCACTCTGACCTTTGTAACCCTCTTCCCCTCTAATCCATCCCAATTCATGGATATTGTGTTGTTGTACTAATGTTACCACTCCAGGAACATCAGTCGTATATATACAAGTACAGTGTGTATTGATAGCGATGACAAGGAGAGCATTCAAGAATATCTGTGATAACGGTAGAAAATTTGATAAGCTAGATCAAACAAATAGAAGAATGAAGAGTTGAAGAACAGTGTGTGTATGTGTCTGTGTGTATACTCTACATCATAATTATTTATGTGCGCATGTAACAGTGTACATGTTTATCTGTGGGTATTTGACAGCCTGTGTGTGTGTGTGTGTGTGTGTGTGTGTGTGTGTGTGTGTGTGTGTGTGTGTGTGTGTGTTTGTGTGTGCGTGTAGGATGAGTTTATTATATTACCTATTAGCCTTTTTTTTTTTTTACTATGCATTATTGTGTGCTTTATATAGATGTATGTACTTTGTGACATATCACAGTTTCCTCTGAGTGTGTGTGAGTGTGTGTGTATGTGTGTGTGTGTGTGTGTGTGTGTGTGGCAAGTCTTCACAGTATAGAACTGATAGCTGTTTATTCATGCTCATGGATTTTTGTGTGTACATGTGTGTTGTTGACAAATGTGATTAATGTGCAAAATAAAATCTTGTTGTTTATGATTTTCCTTGTTTTTATTTTAACATTGTTATCTCTGTTTTTAGTTTAACCTTATCTCCTTTTAACACACACACACACACACACACACACACACACACACACACACACACACACACACACACACACACACCTAGTAGTAGCCCACATCATGTTTGCACAAATACCAGAACTTGTGCTTTGTTAATAGTTCAGGCATGGAGCTCTGTTTTGCTATAGTGATATTATTGGCTGTCATATTTCTCTGACAGCCTGTCAGTCAGACCGGATGTTTAGCTTAGCACACAGAAAGGGGAAACCAAGTCTCCTCACTTCACTGCTCCACCAAAGGCAGTAAGACTGATCACCACCTGAGACCCAACTAAGAAAACAGGTGTATGCCAGATAGGAGAATGTTTATCTCTCCTACTCTGAGATCCTGTGATCAACCCAGAAGAACCATCCTGGGTTTGTGGGCGTTATATTCCTGTCCCTGGTCTTCCTGTTACTGGCCCAGCACAGGATCAAAATTCCACGCTTCTATGAGGCCAAGCAGACCACACAGATCAGCCTGCCTACAGTGAAAGTGGACCACAGTCACCAGCAACCAGAGGGAGACCGACACACCTATCCAGCTAATCAAAGTGGACTCCAACTCATCAAGAACATTCCTCTCTCTTAATGATGAGATAACGTTGGAAAAAGCCAGCCTAAAAACTGTTTTCACTGAAGTTCTATTGATTTGTGTATTTTACCCTTGTATACACAAGTAATGTTGATGCATGAAAGTACACTTAATTTGAGTCAGTTCTTTGTTGTTCATAACTTATTTAATGTTTGAACTCATCTCTAATTCTGTCACTCAGAGCTACAAGTACTTTTTTAAGTGCACAAGCCTAAGGAGAAATACTCCTGAGCTACTCTTGAGTATTTCTAACAGTCCCGAGAAAAAGATGAAAATTTCTTTTGATTACTAGTACCGGAAAGTTGCTCCATCCATCTATTACTAGAAAGAGAGAGGGTGGAGGTGAAATTTTAACACACAACTACATTCTGAGTCCTTCCCCTAGAGGACAACACCTGCCACTCCCAACTCTTGTCACAAGCTTCCCAGACAGAGGTCAAATCATTTTTTAGCACAGCACCAAATTCACACAAAAAATTTTGATGCCACATTTTATGTGAGCATGCTGGCATCTGTAGTAGCTGCGGCTTGTGACACTGTATTCCACCTTTCCTGCAAGGATGTAAAATTGCTGGATCATGGTGCTAAGTTGCTGCTTTGTTGAAGTCTGACTCCATCCATCAGAAGGCAGACTGAAAGAAAGAAAACTACACATCAATCAACAGAATTGCACAGATGCCTGGAATACATTTACAACAAAGCTTTGCTTGTTTAACATGATGGACACAGAACAGATTTCAATATCGCTGTTAGAGGCTTTTTTTGTGTGGACAAATCGGGCTGATTTGTTAGAAGAGGAATTTGTTTCAATAGTTGAAGCAAGCAGATTGGCAACAGCTTTTTTCCTCTGTTACTAAAGAGTCAGAAAACTTGAGTTAGGGCAGGTGTTCTTACCTTCAATTTTCTTGATTTTCCACACACTTTATTCTTTGATATTTTAGAAGTAAGACTGGGGAAAAATTGTTTCCAGGACAAACATTTATTGGTCTTATAAATGTGTCTGGATTTTGCTCTCAGTTTCTGATATGCTTGAATGTTGTCCACTGATGGTCTGCAGTAGAGGAGAAATGGTGGCCTTTGCTAGCCCCTTTCTCTGATAGTATGTCAATATTCACTATAATGTTGACATCAGAGATGTCTCTTATCATCCGTTTAGCAGATTGACGTAGGGAGAGGAGTGAGAATAAAAGAAGGGGGAGGGAAGGGGATGAAGAGGAGCTTAAATAAATGATGTAAAACTCATAATGCTCAAGAATGAGAGAGAGAGAGAGAGTGTGTGTGTATGTGTGTGTGTGTGTGTGTATGCATGCACGACTGCTTTCTAAAATCATGATGAAATCAAAGTTTATCTTTCAAACCAATCTAATTCTCCTGTTTAAAGAATTTCTACAAGTATGAAAACTTAAATGCAATTGAGTTCTTGCTGATCACAACATCGCCAGTGCTCCACTCGCATCTCATGCCAGTCTTCCCTGGGCTAAACTGCCCGCGTCAAAATTGGGTTTTACGACTCACATGGAGAAGAGTTCTCAGGCATGTGGAACTGGCAACTTGCCTAATGCGGGCATGCACATGAGAGAAGAATGTGTGGTGCTTGACCAGAACTTGTGTCTTGTGAAATCTTTTAAAGTTTACCAGCAGTGGGTTGATGGTTGAGTTTAACGTCCTCACAGCAAATGGACAAGTTGTATGCTGCAGTACATACAGTCAGTTGTCTGGCAGACTTGGTGGCTGACAGGCTTGATTGAAGTCTGCATCTGCATTGTGAAGGAGGCACCCAGAGTAGTTGAAGACCCTCAAGTAGAAGCCTGGGTCAAGTTGTTCATTTGTTGGTGGTTGAGGCCTTCTTTCATAGTCAGTCATAATGATAATGTCATCCTTGTTGTCCTTCATCTAGGGCTGTCATCGAAACTACAGACCATCTTCATGCTGAATCAGCCTCACACAGCACAGTACCGTGCTGCATGTGGCCGATTCAGAAAATGTGCAGGAGAGAAGTCGCCGAGCCTCTGCACATATGTCGATGCCCACTCTGCGTCCATGAGGGAGGTTCCTACCACTCCCTTCTCAAAGGGGAGGGCCCTAATGGTTGTGAAAGCCCAAGG
>CM031628.1:15740027-15870027 GCA_018398815.1 Conus ventricosus
CGCACACACATTGTGGTAAGGCATTCCTGGATTTATTTTTTACCAATTGTCCAGGCGCTTTAGGCAATCAGGAATTAATTGCAGGCCTGGGTGTCATGACATAATTCTCTTAGAGAGTGTCAACTCGGGGTATGTCAGTGGAGGAAGGACTAGCGCACAGCCCAAACACACTCACAGCTTGCTTACGATCTCATTCATATATCATGCATTCGTCACATCAAACCACTAGTAAAGTCTATAACTTTACTACACATAATCATGGAAAGAAACATCAATGCATATGGAGTCAAACAAATAAAACATTCTCTCTTTCCTTGAACTTCACAAAACCATTTATCTAAATCATCATTAACTAACCGGGTATAAATAGATTTCTACTTTACCTGGCCAGGTGATCTTAAACTATTCACGAATCACTGTCTTTTCTTTTCTGCTTTTTTTCTTTCTTTTCTTTTCACTGTCACTTTATCACAAACACAGTCACGACACAACTGCTGGCACTGGTCAGGTTGGACGTGGCACTGGTCAGGTTGGACTGCTGGCACTGGTCAGGTTAGACCGCTGGCGTTGGTCAGGTTGGACTGCTGATGAAAGTGGCGCCGCCAGGTATGAGGTCGAACCCCGGTTCAGATCGAACAGTGACTACCAGACATCGAAGTGTTCTCCTTTTTTCTTCCTGCATTAACGCATTGCACTCTCTCTCTCTCTCTCTCTTCTAGTCTGCTCTATCAAATGGACATGCGTTGCTTTTCTTTTCTTTTTCTTTTTTCTTTTTTTTTCTCTTCATCAGTTAGCAACTCTCTCTCTCACATCTTCCTTAGTCCTTCCTCTGCAGACTCTATCTGGTGCTAATGCTTCAACTAGGTTCTCTTCACTCCTCCTCTCATCTCTCTGCCTTCTCTCATGCAGAGCTACACCAGAACCTCTTCCTCTCTCCCTGTCTGTTCGTTCTCCTCTCCTGGTTCTCCTTTTTCTTCCCTCTCCTCACTCTCTTATTCTCATCCTATGTGTCAAAGGGTGAGTACCATTGGTCAGTATTTTTACCGCCTTGTACCCGAAGTTACCTCCCCTCTCATTCCATTGGACGTTCAAATCGTCAAAGTCACATCTACTGGCCTTGCTCTCTGTGGTGGTCAATGGGTCATTTAATTAATTAGCTTGATTTTACCCCCCACCACACAATACCTTCCCCCTTCCTACTTCAACCTGCGAGTCTGGCTTAAACTATGGGCGCTGGTCGCAAATTGGCCGGATCAGTCTGGCCAGACGTAGCGATCCGTCTGGCAGACCTATTGAGACGTTGGTCAGCCACTCAGTCCGTCTGCTGGACGATGCTGTCTCCGTGAGGACTAAAAATAGCCTCTTAATTGGCCGAGGCGACGCATGAAGTCGTCTGCCGGCGCCAAGATGTCTGAGTCGGGCTTAAGTCCGATTGAATGGCTGGCGACTGACCACGAATTCGGTTTTTCTATTTTTGTCCGTGACAATTTCCCCCTTGCAAAAGACTATGCTCAGCATTGTCTCAAAACAACGGTACAAAAAAAACACAACCGAATTTGCTGACACACACAGCTACACGTGCCAGGTCTTGCAAATAATTTGCACAAACGGTTTACAATTATAAGCATATATCAATAGTGATATCACCCAAAAGGTTTATCATTGACGTGCGCTTTTGCCTTATTTCAGCTCATTTTCTGATAACCTCTGTGCGCACCTATGCAATTCCCTACTTGCAGATTTGCCACTCTTCTTTTCACAACTTTTATGAAAAGCACAATCTAATATGATCACGATCCATGGCACCTCACTGAGGAATCTCCATTCTCACTTATCGCAAACAATGCATCACTACACAAGCGACTGTATGCTCCAAGCATAACTACATTTACATGAACATGTCTCACAAGGAAATATGAACAAGTCTCACACAGAAAGTATGAACCATAGCCAACTGGGAATGAACCCATATCCACTCAACATAACTGTAATCAACACATATTATTAACAAAGTAGCTATGCGCCGGGATATGACTGACTTCCTCTGAGTTGCAGCTTGCTAGACTACACGGCCTTAAATAGTCAGCTCCGACATTCTGTCGACCTGGGATGTACTGAACTCGATACCTGTAGGGCTGCAGTGCCATTGCCCAGCGCAGAACCCTGCTGTTTTTCAGGAACTTGAGTGGTTGGTGATCAGTCTCTATCACGAACTCCTTCCCATACAAGTATTTGTGAAATTTCTGCACGGCCCACAGACAGCCAAACACTCCTTCTCTACTGTTGAGTACCCTTCTTCACACTTCGTCAACTTCCTGCTAGCATACCTCACAGGAAACTCGACCCCTTCGTGCTCCTGCAACAATACTGCACCTATCCCACCACCTGATGCATCTGTACGCAACAAAAATGGCTTGGACATATCCGGTAGCTTCAAGATGGGACGGGAACCCAGTCGTTCTAGCACCGTCTGCAGTGCTTGCTCTGCAGCGTCTGACCACTCGACCACTGCCGGTTTCCCTGCTTTGACCAAATCACTGAGAGGACTCGTGATTGCTGCGAAATTTGGAACAAACTCCCTGTAGAAGCCAATAAAACCTAGCGACTCCTGACTTCTGTTTTGGTCTTTGGTCTCTCTGAATTCATCATCTTCTCCACCTTTCCCCTTTTTTGGCTGCTTTGTGTCGCCTCCAACAACAAAACCTAGGAACTCCAGGCTTGGAAAACCAACCCGGCACTTTGTTGGTCTGGCTGTGAGATTGGCTTGTCTCAACCTCTCTAAAACTGCTCTAGCTGCCCATATGCTCCTCCCACGTCTCAGATGCTATCAGAATGTCATCATGAAATTCACTACGCCTTCCAAACCCGTCATAACTTCCCCCTGTCTCCTACTGTCTAGCCTTCATACAGTGACACATCCTGTATGACTCTTCTCTGGAAACTCAGGCAACAAATCTCACCTTCTTCTGCTGGGTCTCACGTGAATATATTTGCGGAGCAAATTCGCATGAAAAGTTTGTTTTCCCATTCACATCAATTCGGTAATCCTGATCTACCTTTTCAATGATGGTGAATGGTCCTTTCCAATGCTCAGCGCTTGTTGTGATCCGTGGGAAGCAGTAACAGGATTGATCCCCCACCTTGGGGGTTTTGCTTCCCCCCTTCCTGTCATATTGCTTCTTCTGAATGACCCTAGCCTCCTGCAAACTTTCCCTTGCAACCTTCATGTCTCCTCTAGCCTATTGGGGTAGGTGCTGTTTAAGAGGCGCCTTCCTCTTACCCCTCTTGTGGCTGACCTTTGACACACATCACGACATGCAGAACCGCTTTATGTCTGCCATTGCCCTGGCCAATGAAAATCTTTCAAGATTCGGTCAGCCGTTTTACCGGTGCCGAGATGACCCCCCATGAGCGACTCGTGACCCACTGCATGACAGTGTCACGTAACATGCTGGTACCTCTAACTGAGTTGTTCCCTTACCTGTCTTCCCTTGGTAAACACTCGGTACAACAACCCGCCTTTCACCAGAAATTCTGTCTCACCTCCTCTAACCACCTGTTTCTCTCCACCTCTTGCCAACCCAAGACTTCACGAGCAAAGGGTCTTGTTCTGCGCTGCCCTAAACTCATCAGGCGACACATCTATGCCTGATTCCTTGCTGGAACGACTAACGGTTTATCAACTTTTCCCCTTCTTACTCCGTGTTTGAACTGCTGCCCCTGTAGCAGTCAAAAAACTCGGGACCCCCTGGATCCCTTGCCCCTGGAATATTTCCAAAAATCAAATCATAAAGGGGTTTCTCCATCACCAGCGCAGACAACTCGCCGGGAGAAGTAAGGGGTACGTACTTCTATCTTGGAACTGGGAACTCCCTACATTTGCCATCGATTAGAGTACAGGTCTGGATTTGCCCTGTCAAATCCCCTTTCTCGACCAGCGTTGTTCTTACCACACCACATGAACAACAGTGTCTCGTAACACTTTCACCCCTTGTGGCCAATCCACCCTTCTTCCACTGGTAACGAACCACTCAGCTAGTGCCTCCTTTCCCTGACACTGACTGCTGTCCAGTACTACCCATAGGCCTTTACTCCACCCTCTTCAGATTGGATCCCTTTTGGTTCACTGCAGGTCGTTTCCCTGGCGACCCTTATCCACCTCTTGCAAGGTGCTGCCTTCTGGAACCTCATGCGACAATTCCCTCGCCAAATGTCCCTTCTTGTGACAAATGAAACACCTAATGTCCTTTGCCCTCCCTTCTGCCCCACCGCGGGTTTGCAGACTTTGCAGAAAAACTCCCTAGTTCCTTGCACTCTTCTCCCCTGTGCCTGGCACGGGTTTCTCCTGCACTTTAGTGCTCAAACGTGCCTCCTGTACACCTCTGCTAACTTCAGCAACTCCCCTGCGGGTCTCTGGCTGTCTCTCTTTCAAATGTATAGTTAACTCAGGGCGCAAACCTGAAAAAATCTGTTCTTTCATAACCAGCTCTTTCAACTCAGCGAACCCCCTTTTCGTACCACTCAACTCTAACCACTTCTCAAAATAGTGATCTAAACGTGCACCAAACTGAGTGTCGTTTCACCTGCTTGTAATCTAGCTGATCGAACTTCTTTCTAAAACCCTCTCTGTGAGGTCAACCCCTTCATTAAAGACTCCTTCACAGCACCAAAATCAGATTGTTGGTTGCTGGTAACGCAGTGAAAATCTGCAATGCCTTACCCGTCAATAGCGCTGACAAAATGACTCCCCACTCTTTAAAGGCCAACCCTGACTAGTAGCGACGTTTCAAAACGACTGATGTACGCATAAAATCGAATTGATCCTTCCGAGAATTTTGGCAACTTTGGTCGGGGGGATAACTGCGCACAGGGTCACTGGAACTGAGCTACCCTCATCAGTTTGGGCTCCCTCTGCATTCTCACTTTTTTCTAACTCTAATTGAACCTTTAATCTTTCCGTTTCCTGCGTCACTGATTATCATTTGCCTGAATCCTTAATCTTTCTGTTTCCTGCCTCTTCTTTTGTCTCTTTCGCCTGCCTCATTTCTTTTTGTCTCCTGCGTTTCCTTATTCTTTCTGTTTCCCGCGTTTTTGTAGCTTTAATCCCTTTCTGCTCTGCATTTCTGCTGTGACACGGCGTCTTTCCGCTCGCTCATCTCTTTCCATCTTTTGTTGGTTTTCAACGAATGCTCGCAACTCTTCTCCGAGTAGCCTAAATCACGAGCGACGCTCACAAGTTGTTCAATAGGGGTGTTCTTTTCGTCGCATTATATCTTTTTTTTTTTTGAACAAGATTTTATTACTACGACAGCCAAACTGGTGGTTACCGACACGAGTGACGTAATAGCACAATCCTATGAATGATAATATTAGTTGGGACAACGTAATTAGTTTTTATAAGACGCCTAGCGCCTGACCCAACTATGAGAGCGAATTATAGGCAAACTGTGCGAAATAAGTACTTGGGGCTGAAATGCCAAGCCTAGTGTTAACTATCTTGGAGCAATGCCAAGCTAGTATTTGACTATCTTGGGAACATTTCAGTAAGACACAACTTTGCCTATTTGGATTACAATACTTGAATCCCACCCAGCTTCCTCTCTGAGAAGTTTAACAATTATAATAAATGGGCCAGAATATCCTGGCAGCTCGCCAAAAAAACTGTCAACCTCGGGGTATGTCAGTGGAGGAAGGACTAGCGCACAGCCCAAACACACTCACAGCTTGCTTACGATCTATTCATATATCATGCATTCGTCACATCAAACCACTAGTAAAATCTATAACTTTACTAAAATAATCATGGAAAAGAAACATCAAGGGATATGGAGTCAAACAAAATAAAACATTCTCTCTTTCCTTGAACTTCACAAAAACCATTTATCTAAATCATTTATTAACTAACCCGGGTAAAATAGATTTTTACTTTACCTGGCCAGGTGATCTTAAACTATTCACGAATCACGTCTTTTCTTTTCTGCTTTTTTTCTTTCTTTTCTTTTCACTGTCACTTTCACAAAACCAGTCACGACACAATGCTGGCATGGTCAGGTTGGACCCCTGGCACTGGTCAGGTTGGATGTGGCACTGGTCAGGTTTTGACCGTGGCGTTGGTCAGGTTGGACTGCTGATGAAAGTGGCGCCGCCAGGTATGAGGTCCCAACCCGGTTCAGATCGAACAGTGACTACCAGACAATCGAAGTTCTCCTTTCTTTCTTCCTGCATTAACGCCCTTGCACTCTCTCTCTCTCTCTTCTCTTCTCTCTCCTCTCTCTCTCTCTTCTTTTCTCTCTCTCTCTCTCTCTCTTCTAGTCTGCTCTATCAAATGGACATGGTTGCTTTTCTTTTCTTTTTCTTTTTTTTTTTTCTTCATCAGTTAGCAACTCTCTCTCTCACATCTCTCCTTGTCCTTCCCCGCAGACTCTATCTGGTGCTAATGCTTCAACTAGGTTCTCTTCACTCTCTCTCATCTCTCTGCCCCTTCTCTCATGCAGAGCCTACACCCAGAACCTCTTCCTCTCTCCCTGTCTGTTCGTTTTTCCTCTCCTGGTTCTCCTTTTTTCTTCCCCCCCTCACTCTCTTATTCTCATCCTATTTGTCAAAGGGTGAGTACCTTGGTCAGTATTTTTACCGCCTTGTACCCGAAGTTACCTCCCCTCTCTTCCATTGGAAAGTTCAAAATCGTCAAAGTCAATTTATGGCCTTGCTCTCTGTGGTGGTCAATGGGTCATTTAATTAATTAGCTTGATTTTACCCCCCCCACACAATACCTTCCCCCCTTTCCCACTTAACCTGCGACGTCTGGCTTAACTATGGGCGCTGGTCGCAAAATGGCCGGATCAGTCTGGCCCAGACGTAGCGATCCGTCTGGCCAGACCTATTGAGACGTTGGTCAGCCACTCAGTCCGTCTGCTGGACGATGCTGTCTCCGTGAGGACTAAAAATAGCCTCTTAATTGGCCGAGGCGACGCATGAAGTCGTCTGCCGGCGCCAAGATGTCTGAGTCGGGCTTAAGTCCGATTGAACTGGCTGGCGACGACCACGAATTCGGTTTTTCTATTTTGTCCGTACAATTAGCAACTTTCAACCCTTTCGAAGAAAACCCCTAAACGTACCATCAGACTCTGGAACCAAGCAGACTTACCAAAATTGCGCAGGGATACTCATGATTTCAGTCATCTTTTTTTGAGGTCCCATAGTGTTAAAGATAATGTCAGTGACCTTTGGAAGTGTATAAAACTAACTTGGGATTTATTATGGATGACAACATACCTACTAAAATAACTTCAAGCAAGAACCACCAGCCATGGATTACTACAAAAACTACACGTTTGTTGAGAAGGAAACATCGTTTTCTTAAGAAGATGAAACTTCACCCTAATTCAGAAAGATTACTGGTAAGAGAAGGTGTCAGAGAGAATGTAGGCTTGCTCACTCCAATTATGTTAATTCAATGATTCAGAAGGTGATCATCAAACAAGAAATTATGGTCTTACATAAGGAGTAAGAGACAGGACAACATTGGGATTCCAGACCTGAGAAACAACCAGAATAACCTAATACAGGACCCTGAAGGGAAAGCAAATTTACTAAACAAGCAGTTTTGTTCAGTTTCTCAAATCCCAAGCGTTTAAACGTTAGACTAAAGGATCATGATAAACTCCCTGAAATGCAAAACATCAAAGTAAACAAAGCAGGAGTATTTAAGTTACTGACCAACATCAATGAAAACAAAGCTACTGGTCCCGATGGCGTTCCTGGCAAGCTCTTAAAATTATGTGCCAATGAAGTGAGTGAGGTATACCAACTACTTTACCAAGCTTCACTGGACCAGGGAGTAATACCTGATGAGTGGCGAGATGCGAGCATTGTTCCCTTATTCAAAGAGGGTGACAAAACAAAAGCAGAGAACTATAGACCTGTATCTCTTACATCCATATCAGCAAAACTACTTGAACACATAATATATAGTAGCATAATGGACCATCTTGACAAATATGACTTTTTAGATAACGCCCAGCATGGTTTTAGACAGCGAAGGAGTTGTGAGACTCAACTTATAACAACTCTCAATGATTTTAATAACTGTCTCAACAACAGACAGCAAATAGATGCAGTTTTATTAGACTTTTCTAAAGCCTTTGATAAGGTTGACCATGAGGGCCTGCTGCTTAAATTAGAACACATCGGCATTGGCGGTTCTTTGCTAAAAATGGGCTAGATCATTCCTCGTTGGGAGAACGCAGAAAGTTGTTGTGGAAGGGTCGTCATCCCATTGTAAACCAGTCTTGTCAGGTGTACCACAGGGAACTGTTCTGGGGCCCTTGTTTTTCTTAATTTATATAAATGACATAAGTAGAAATCTCTCTCCTGGAACTACTATAAGGCTTTTTGCAGATGACAGCTTAGTATATAGAACAATCAGAAGCAAGAATGATACACGCATTCTACAAGAAGATCTAAACGCTTTACAAGAGTGGGAAAGAACTTGGAAAATGGAATTTCATCCCCAAAAGTGCCAAGTGTTGCGTATATGTAACAAACGCTCACCAACTAGATCAGAATATTCTATTCATAATACTATTCTTAAAGAAACCAATGCTGCAAAATATTTAGGCGTGATTATAGATAGTCGTCTCAAATGGAAAGAACATTACAATTTAGTATGTAAGAAAGCAAATAACATCTTAGCTTTCTTATATAGGAATATCAATGACTGCCCCCAAAAGGTTAAAGACGACTGCTACAAAACACTGGTTAGACCAGTACTGGAATATGGTTGCTCAGTTTGGATCCTTACCATCTAAAGGACATTGATAACCTCGAAAAGATTCAGAAGAGAGCAGCACGGTTCGTAACAGGGAACCACATCAGAGAAAAGGGGAATACTAGGAAGAACATGAGGAAATTAGAATGGAAACCCTTAGAAGAGAGAAGAGCTTTTATCAAACTTAACATCTTCTTCAAAGGCAGAGCTAAACTAATTGATATTCCAATGGAACAACTAGTATTGAATAAAAGTAGCACCAGGAGTGGCGGTCAATGTTATACCATACCTGCATCAAATATTGACAGCCACTTACATTCATTTTGTCCTAGTTCTGTACGGCTGTGGAACTCACTGCCGGATGCCATCAAGATTGCCACAAACGCAGTCTCATTTAAAAAACAAATTGATACGACAGTTTTGAGATCTGCATATTGACGATTTTCTATTTTTAAAACTTCCCAGATATTTTTACTGTTATATGGGCCTGAATTGGCCATTGCTTTTAACTTCTTGAATATCGAGTGCGACCCCTTGTTGCCAAATTTGCTCCAGGGCCAACAGTCTGAGTCGCACTATTTTATGTTATTTTATTTTTACCTTAACATGCGCGCTGGTGACCTACTCGTTTTTGAGTGAACCAGTATTTTAGGAAGAAGAAGAAGAAGGGACCACACACACACACACACACACACACACACACTGACATTCTTTCGTAATTTGTTTCATTTTTTTTAAATCGTAGTGATATAGAGTGACATAGAGACGTAGCGATAAAGACGGTGTCTGGAAATCGTAGTGGTAATCATAAATAGTTGTATAGGTACAAGTTATGAAGGGAAATCGTCTTGCGAATGACACTGTAGTGATATTGGGTAATAGTCGTTTGGATATGTAGATTAGTGTTCCGTAGAGCTTTAGCCCGTTATTAATGTCGACACGTAGTGATTACGGGTCCCTTCTCTTCTTGCGTACATTAAAAAAATTCATTTAGCGTTTTTCTTTTTAAATCACTTGTAAGAATCAGGGTTTTGTAGCTGTTTTTAACCTGTCTTACGAAAGCGTCAGAAGTGGCTTTTGAAATGATAGTCGATGATAGATGATTGTACAAAAATCACATGGGATTTTCAACTTGGGTACCTTCAACAGGTTGTTAGGGGAAATCACTCTGAATTTCTTCCTTGTCTGGAAACGCGGATTGCAAAGATGACTTCGTTCAGTCGAAAAGATCCGTGTGGATCGTTTGTGTTATTGTGACCTATGCTGCAGTCCTGTATGCAGACTACGTGATAGTCAGACATCTTATTCCTACAATGTCCCATACGTAACCCCAAATCCCACTTTTTTGTCTTTGCGTTCACGAAAAATGGTGATAATGCTAGGTCAGTTGCTACAACTACCAAATTACTGACCATAACAACTAACAAGCCTTGAGATTACCACGACTGGCGCGAGTCACGTAGAGAACTCAATGTCATGAAAACTTGTCAGCTGTATTTCTGTTATCAACTATTATCAGACTGGTCACTCGTTCATTTGTTGTCAGTTTTCATCAGATGTATTAGTTGTTTACCATGAAGCTTTCACTACACGGTCGACTTATTATTTGTCATCTTCCATTTCCTTTCATTTGCTCATTATGAGCTTTCATCAGTCAGTTGCTCGTTCCTCAATTGTCAGCATTCATTAGACCCATCAGGTGTCCTTATCAAGAAAAAGATACGCCCGAAGGTGCGGGTAGGACCCAGAGAAGTACTGTCCTCAACAGCCAAACAAACCAGCTGGGAGCAATCCTGCACCACCCATAGATCGATCACCTCATCATCACTTTTCAGCCTTCATTAGAGTGACAAGTAGGAGTGGTAGGTGTGACAAGTAGGAGTGACAAGTAGGAGTGGTAGGTGTGACAAGTAGGAGTGACAAGTAGGAGTGGTAGGTGTGACAAGTAGGAGTGACAAGTAGGAGTGGTAGGTGTGACAAGTAGTCGAGTGACAGGTAGAGTGGAAGGTGTGACAAGTAGGAGTGGTAGGTGTGACAAGTAGGAGTGGTAGGTGTGACAAGTAGGAGTGGTAGGTGTGACAAGTAGGAGTGGTAGGTGTGACAAGTAGGAGTGACAAGTAGGAGTGGTAGGAGTGACAAGTAGGAGTGGTAGGTGTGACAAGTAGGAGGGGTAGGTGTGACAAGTAGGAGTGGTAGGTGTGACAAGTAGGAGTGGTAGGTGTGACAAGTAGGAGTGGTAGGTGTGACAAGTAGGAGTGGTAGGTAGGAGTGGTAGGTGTGACAAGTAGGAGTGACAAGTAGGAGTGGTAGGTGTGACAAGTAGTCGAGTGACAGGTAGGAGTGGAAGGTGTGACAAGTAGGAGAGTAGGTGTGACAAGTAGGAGTGACAAGTAGGAGTGGTAGGTGTGACAAGTAGGAGTGACAAGTAGGAGTGGTAGGTGTGACAAGTAGTCGAGTGACAGGTAGGAGTGGAAGGTGTGACAAGTAGGAGAGGTAGGTGTGACAAGTAGGAGTGACAAGTAGGAGTGGTAGGTGTGACAAGTAGGAGTGACAGGTAGGAGTGGTAGGTGTGACAAGTAGGAGTGGTAGGTGTGACAAGTAGGTGTGGTAGGTGTGACAAGTAGGAGTGGTAGGTGTGATCCTCCAGGGATGGAGCCCAGCTGCAGAGTGTCTGATTTTTTCCCCAGTCACTATGGGTCACATGGCCCCAGGAATCTCAAAGTGATTGAAAAACAAACAAAACAAAAATGAAACAAAAAACAAAACACACCAAACAAACAAAAAAACAAAACAAAACAAAGGTCTGGGGCAGAGTTAAGTCAATATCTAGGAGATTTCATGCAATTTTAATCAATAATCATCAGCATGCACCATTTTCCCTGGTTGTACTTTTCACTTTGTGGAAACTCAAAGTTATCAAAGTGTGTGTGTGTGTGTGTAATGTAATGTAATGTAATATAATGTAAAAGGATATTTATAGAGCACTTTCCCTTGTGAGAGCCCAAAACGCATATTACAGAAACATTGTAACTCAAAGCACACACACACACACACACACACACACACACACACACACACACACACACACACACACACACAGCCCTGATATGGCCCTTTGCGGTCGGCTGGGCTATAAGCAACATTATCTTACACACACACACACACACACATCATACACACACACACACACACATACGAAAAACAAAACACACACGCATGCAGAAAGACACACGAGCATGTCAAAACAAGCAGACTCGTGCACAGAGGTAAGTGGAGATCGTTAATCAGTCCGGAGGGAAAAGATATGTCTTTAGGGAGGTTTTAAAAGTCTTTAAAGAGCCCATGTTACGCAGAAAAGAAGGCAGACCATTCCACAGAGCAGGTACCAGGTAAGAGAAAGATCGTTGGCCTGAAGTTTTCAGGCAAGCAGAGGGAAGCTGAAGCAGACGAGAATCGTGAATGGTGTGTGTGTGTGTGTGTGTGATCAAAGAAATCTTGTAAGATTAAAAAAGAAACGTTTGTCAGTGAAAGAAAGGAATACAACAACCTACTGCATCGAAAAAAGTATGAATTTGAAAAAACAAGAGTACTGAAACCGAAAGAGTCAGTCGATGATCTGAAATTATTTTGGCTAACAATTAGATCAATAAATGCACAATGCATAGAAAATCTGTAATCAATCACTACTGAACAAGGATATATTATGAACACTTTCTTGGCATATTCAATGAAACATTCTCAACAGCGCATGTCACACTGTCACTTTTGCACTCGCGCATTCATGACAGCATTTACTCCATACGCACACGCAATCCTTCCAATCAACCAAAAGGCGCACTACCGAATGTTTTTTTCTTCTCCCCCTCTCCTTCGGGAAAACACTTTACTAAATCACATCAAACACGTTATAAACAAATTTTATACAGGTAGCACTCTTTCCACTGAGAGGCAAACTAACTCACTCAAGACTTCATAAAGTCACGGCCTCCACACAACATTGGCCCACAAACTCCAGACCAGGAAAATAAGTGATTCTTTCACTCCTTGATGCTATGCCTGCATCCGAATTACGACTCGCCTCATCCTTTCAGGATTCCCTGTCTCTCTCAGACATCATCTCGCCCCCTCGATTTCTCCCGTCCTGGAGATATGACTTCCGACTCCTCTCCCTCGACTCTTCTTGTCACTGGAGAGATGAGTTCCAACTCCTCTCCGTCGTCTTCTCCTGTCCCTGGAGAGATGACGAGTTCCCGACTCCTCTCCTGGAGTCCTTAATTCCTGGGGCTGCCTACCGGTGTGTTCCCCACACCATGGCCATCTTCAACCACCTCACGGGGTGAAAGGTGAAGGGTGAAGGGCGAAGGGTAAAAGGGTGAAGGGCTGAAACACGAATAAGGTTCGTGTAAGTAACCTTCTTAATTCAACATATGAATGTCTTTCTTTCTCTTTTCTTTAAGTTTTCCCCTGTAGCTTTCCCCAACTATCTATGGCTCACCTGGTAATGACTGGTCAGCAGAGAGGACCAACGTCCTGACAGGTTCAAGTCTCTAGGCCATCTGCTGGGTTAAAACTGATTCTTTCCTCCTTCCTCCTAGTGAGTGCATACTCAGTGTTCAAAACACATGACCAGCACCTTACCAGCCCTTGTTAAACTATCTATCAGTGGTCACTTTCACCCAATGACCACCGTTCTTTCTTTACCGAGTCATACTCACAATTATTTGGGGACGCCCGCTACACTAGTCAAGCCACACGAATATTCTTCCTTTTCAGTAGTGGCATGGGGAAATGATTCATATCACTAACTGCATGTGATGGAGCGTCACATGCCTTGATGTGAGGCTACGTCACATGACACCCCCATCCTGGGATGAAAAAATTTTCTCCAGAAAATTTTTTTTAAAAGGATATACAACTTCACTTAAAACCCATCTTCAGCCATGAATCTCAAAATGTGTATCCATCACACATGATTCACCAAATTAATAATCAAGGTATAGAATCAATCATCATGATCCACCATAAATAGCATATTTCAAACTTTCAGTCTTTCTAAAAAAAAAAATTCATAATTGATCACCACATCTCACAAAATACATTTCACAAATTACATGGATAAAACAACTAGGGATATTAACAATTCAAAGTACAAATTGTGTTTATATATTAAGATGTGAAGCACATATTTTCCTTGATCTTTGTCTCACATCCTATGTTTCAAACCCTCATGAAAATGAGAATATTTCCAAGTGTAAATGTTTCTCAATAGACATGTAAACAAAATAAACATAGTTTAAACATAGTTTTTTTCCCACATGTAATGTTATAGTCCATTGAAAAGTCACATGCTTTCCATTGCTGACAGTGACAAATGAAAACAATTTGTTTGTCTCATTGCACAATCAAAACATGTGTATATACATTTCTAAAGAGTTATTTGCTCATCACACATACATATATATTCATCTTCACAAGCAAGTTAGACATAAATAGTACATGATGACTTTTTCATTGTTTACGAAAGAATAAAGCAAAGAATAGATATGTAATACATCAACATCAAGTAGTTTTTGCTTGTAAAACATATAGTCACTTCAACAAGCAAATTATGCATAAATACCACTTGATTTAAATCGTCAGTAGCATACAATGCACTGTCAAAAGTGATCACACCGTAATCATTAAGAAAGACAAAAACAGGAATAGTCTTTCCCTTGAAGACAGTTACATTTGTCCATGAATATTCATACACGTGACAATAAATCTGCCATGACATTTTGTGTTCCAGGCACTGGTTCAATTGTAAATTGGAATTCCTGCAATGCCAAAGACCATCTTAATAATCTGCTGTTCTTAGTCTTTGACGATTTCAAGAACGTCAGTGGCCTATGGTCAGTCTGTAACTGAAACTTCTTCCAGTCAAGAACCTGGCGAACTTCTCACATGCCCATACAATAGCCAAGCACTCTCTCTCAATAGTGGAGTATTTCTCCTGTGTCTTTGAGAACTTCTTACTGGCGTATTGCACTGGATGTAACAAAGCACTTTTTCCCTGCAACAGTACCGCTCCCATTCCTTTGGAACTGGCATCGTTCTCAAAAAAAGTCTTCTGAAGAGGGAGGGTAACAAAAGAACAGGAAATGAGTTGAGGGTGTTCTGAACACACTCCAAAGCCTTCTGGCACTCATCAGACCACACAATACTTTTGTTCTTCGTCCCTTTCGTCAGTTCAGTCAAAGGGGCCGTCAGGGACGCAAAGTGGGGTACATATCGTCTATAGTAAGACAGCAATCCGATGAGTGACCTGATCTGTTTCTTTGTAGTGGGTTTATGTAAGGATAAAATCTTTTCCACTTTCTTTCCTTCTGGCATCATTTTTCCCACTGAAATAGTGTGACCCAAAAACTCGAGAGTTTGAAAACCGGCACGAATTTTGGATGGTCTTGCAGTCAACCCAAAACATCTGAGTCTGGAAAAAACAGCTCGTAAGTTAGAAAGGAGGTCACTCCATGACTTTGCAGCCAACAAAATGTCATCAAAAAAACTGACTGCACCACATTCATGGAGTTTCAGGGCTCGCATCATTCTGGCAAAAGAAGCTGGGCATTTTGCAAACCAAATGGCATTTTCGTCCACTGGAAAAGACCAAAAGGTGTTTGAAATGCTGTCTTTTCCTTGTCAGCTTCAGCCATTGGAATCTGCCAGTACCCTTTAGTCAAGTCTACTTTCACAAAATAATTTCCTTCTGAGAGCTGACACAGAAGTTCTTCAATGTCTGGGATGGGCTCGGCATCGAACACAGTGATCTTGTTTAGTTTCCTGTAATCGATGCAGAAACGCACCGAACCGTCAGGTTTGTCCACCAATACAACTGGTGAGCTGTACGGAGATGTAGAAGGTTCTATCACCTTTAAATCCAGCATTACATTGATTTCTCTCTCAACCACCTCTTTTTTTGCAAATGGGAGGGGGTATGGTCTGGTTCGCACTGGTATTTCAGAAGTTAACTGAATACTATGGGGTTCAATACAGTTACTGTACCTGGGGTATCTGTCAACACATCCTGAAAGTCTTTCAAAATGTCTTTGAGCTGTTCTGTTTGACTTGCAGCAAATCATTCGACAAAATCACATCATCATAGGTTTCACCTTTGACAGAAAGAGTAGGAAGGGGTACAACATCATCTGCACTGGTAGATGTTAACACTCCTACATTTGCTGTTTTCACAACCTTTGATCTGTCCCTGTACGTCACATTGGTACAAATTCATCACTGATAATGTCTGTCATGTTGACATCAGTTTCTGACACAGGACATATCCACTCAACTGACTGGTTGATGGCAACATTTGTACGTTCAACATACTTCTTCAACATGTTCACATGAAATACCTTCTCAGTGTTTGCCATTTTGATCTTATAATTTACTGCAGAAAGTTTTTCGACCACCTGAAAAGGACCCTTCCACATAACACGAAGCTTGTTATGTTCATCAGTAAGTAGTACAAGGACTTTATCCCCTACACTGAAGGAACGTGCCTTTGCTTTTCTGTCTGCAAAGACCTTGTACACATCTGTTTTCCTATCAGCTGACTGTTGAGCAAGCTCACATGCATCCTTCAAACGATTATGCAGTTCATAAACGTATTGGGTAAACAGTTTTACTGTCAGGTATGTCCGTCTTTTCCGTCCATTGTGTCATCAATAGATCCAAAGGACCCCTTGGTGAGTGTCCGAAAAGAAGCTCAAATGGTGAGAATCCCAGCGTTTCGTTCGGCATTTCCTGTATGCAAAAAGCAAAGCCGGTATGAAACGATCCCATTCATGGGGTTCCTGCCTTGCAACCTTTCTCAACATGGACTTTAACGTTCCATTGAAACGTTCAACCATGCCATTCGATTGGGGATGATATGGTGTGGTTGAAATGGAAGAGACTGACAACAGTCTGTAAATTTCTCTCATGAGATCAGAAATGAATTGCGTTCCACAATCCGAGAGAATTTCGTCTGGAAGACCACTCTGGAAAAAATCGCAAGTAAGGCTTCAGCGACAGACACTGTATCAATTTTCTTCAGTGGAATCGCTTCTGGATACCTTGTCGCTGTATCCACCAAAGTTAAGATATAGCGATATCCGGAAGAAGACAGTGGTAAAGGCCCAACAAGATCAATAGCTACCTTCCGAAATGGAACGGAAATGAGAGGCATTTTGTGCAAAGGTGCACATGGGACGCGACCTTTCTGAGATGTCTTTTGGCAGATGTCACATGAGCGGCAGTATTCTGTTACTTCCTTTGTGACACCTGGCCAATAAAAAGAATCAAGAACTCTCTTTGATGTTCTTTTGATTCCACAATGACCAGCGAACAATGCATCATGAGCCGTGTGTAGTACTGTCTCTCTAAGTGGCTTTGGAACGACAACTTGTTTGTTGTCCCGTCCAGGTACACACCTGTAGAGAATGTCAGAATCCAGTATGTACGTTGGTTTGTCCGTTGGTATGTCCGTGACAGTCTGTTTAGCAGCAGAAAGTATTGTCATCAGCGTCTCGTCTTTTCCCTGCATTTCTTTTAGATCATCTGGGGTAATCTGGAGTTCATCCAGTTTTGAGACCTTAGCGGCTTTGTAGCCTTTCCCTGCTCTATGATGTCTGATCTGGTACTCACAAGACAAGGAACAAACGATCCTCCAGCACCACCATGTACTGTAGCGACACCTGGCAAATTGCCCAAGATCAAGTCGCAGACTGGTTATCAATAACACAGGCGGTGAGAAATCCGGAGTAGTATGGTGTATCGACTGAAATTTTCGCCAGCGGAAACGTTTCAATCTTGCCTCCAAACGACCTACACTTTTGGACAGTGTTGAGATACTGGTTTTGAAGCACGAAAGATTTCCGTACACCAGCAGTGGTGCACCCAGTGTCTCGCAAAACCGAAGCCTGCAATCCATTGATGGCTCCGTTTTCTAACACCAGTCCATCAACAGCTTGATGTGGTGCCAAAACAAGGCCTTCTTCACAATCAGTGGAGACTAATGCGGGTTTTGAATCATTTGGTTTGAAAGGGCAATTCCTTTTCAAATGGAACTTGCAATCGCAATAGAAACATCGCATTGTCTGATCGGCAGCTGACTGATTTTGTGAACTTCGGTTCTGTCCACGAACTGGCCCAAAAGGTCTACGTGGTGGTCGTTGTCCACGACCTCGGAACGTTTGCTGAGGAGCAACGGGTTTTTCCGGCGGTGAGTACTGGTATTGACGAAAGTCACTCGAACCGCGGAAAGATCCCTGTCCGTTCCTAGGATAGGTATATCCTTGAGGACTCAGAAATGACCCACGATTTCCTTTCCTGTAACTTCCCTGTCCCGATGGGATAGTACATGACGCATGAGACTCAAAGATGGAAAATTCTCCTTTCCTAGCCACGCCCTTATCTGGGTGAGCGATACAATACTGATCAGCCATCTGACACATTTCCTCAACGCTTTCAAATTGCCTTTCTTTAAGGAAAGTGGCCAGATCTTTGCTCACGCTCTGGAAAAGTTGTTCTCTAAGAAGGAGATCTCGCAGTGATTGAAAAGTTTTGTTCGTTTTAGATAAATCGATCCATCGATCTAAACAATGACTCATACGAATTAGAAACGACGGAAACGATTCTCCTTTTTCAGGGCGCACAGAACGGAAACGTTCGTGAAAACGATCAGCAGAACATTGAAATTTCTTGAGGAGTTCTTCTTTCAACTGATCCCAAGTTAAATTTTGTTTCGCTGCAAGTGAGTGGTACAGTGTCAAAGCGCTACCCTTAAACAACGACGCAATATACAATGTCCACTTTTCCTTTGGCCAACCACAAGACGTTGCGTGACTTTCAAATCGGAAAAGAAACTATCAATGTCATCCGTTTTTTCCTCAAAAGGCGGCAACTTTGGAATATATGCCGCTTTTGGTTGAGGTGCGCTTGCGGAACCGACTGGTGGAGGTTCTCTCGATGCCTGGATTCTTTTAATTTCAGCATCAGTCTCTAGTTCTAACTGCCTCAACTTAAATTGACGTTCTTCAGCTTCAGCTTCCCTCTGTAATCTTTTTTCTTCAATTTCAGCTTCCCTCTGTAATCTATTTTCTTCAGCTTCCCTCTGTCTTAGCCTGTCTGCCCTATCTATGCATTGTTGCACATAGTTGGTAAGTTTTTCTCCATCAAAACCCAAGCGTTTCGCTTGTTTAACATATTTATCAAAATCATCCATAATGAACCGTCAACAGATATAAACACCAAACAATTTCTAAGTATGGATAAAAATAAGGCGATATATGATGATGTTATGTTTCACAAAACCGTAATTATAGTATATACAAATAAAGAATTAAATTTCGGTGTAAACAGAAAACCGCTTACTAAAACAGGGCAGATATGAAACACAAGGAATGTATTTTTCCAGAAGTATTTTGTTATCAATTTGGAATGTAAAAAAAAAAAATGAAGTTCAATGCAAATCTGTTTTTCCTAAGAAAGGAAAAAACACAATACTAAAGTTTTCTGGAAATAAATTCTTTATAAAGTTTTAGTTCTTAAATGTTCTTGTTGTCAGTCTTTCTTTCTTACTTAATTCCAAATGAATTTACAAAACAAATGTACCGCCTTATACAAAAAATGAATATAAATTTACAAAACAAATGGAAGCACAAACAATTGAAAAGAGGGGAAGAAACACAAACTAGCGGAAATCTTACCTAAAAGATGAAAATGTAGAAAAGAAAACTAGATAGGAGCTTATTGATGAGAAGGTTTAAGAGGTTTTGAAAAAGGGGGTGAAAAGGAAATGAAAGGATACACAGGACCGGAACAGTGAGAAGAAATCAAGAACAGCAAAAGAAGCCCTCAGACAGCACCCTATTGGTCACTGTCTCCCGTGAAACTGGAGACGGAAAAAACAAATCCTGCACAATATACACCACACTACAGTAATAATACAAAATACTAAACAATCAATCAATAAATGCACATTCACCCAAACTCAAAGAAAATCTCGCACCACACACAGAAAAAAAATAATCAAAAGATAAAGATGTTTATTTGGGTTGAGCGGTAATCAACTCCACCACCTACACTATTTGCGTGACGGAGGTGAAGCTGATCCCACACTCTGAGGGGCAAGGGGAAAAATCAAACTGAAACAATAGGAAAGGGAAAGAAATAGATAATTACGAGAAGGGAAAGACTATCGACTCCCCAACGCCATGCCCCCTGCTAAACGCAGGAAGAGGTTGGGGCTATCAGTCCTGGGGAAGGGGACAAAAAATCTAATACTCTAGGGGAAGGACAGCGATTCCTCAACGCCCTGCCCCTTGCTGCCAGGTACGAGCAAGAGGAGGTTGAGGCTATCGGTCCTGAGGTGGGGAAGGGTCAAAAAGAAATCCTACCAAAAAAAAACCTTAACGGAGTAGAGCAAACAAAAGAAATGTCAACCACCCGAAACACATATAAAAATAGAAAAAAAAACAACAAATGCAAATATTATACACAATAAATAGTTAACTAATTTCTTTTCTTTTTTCTTCCCTCAAACCCAGTTGAGGGTACAAATCAAAATCTTTTTTCTCAGGCCCCAAGGGCACAAATAGAAATCCTTCCTCTGAAGGTACAAATAGAAATCTTTCTTCTTTTTTTTTTTCTAGGGGAAACAAAACGGCAGCTACGTCGGTGAAACTGGAGTCGGGGTCACCACTGTCACACTGTCACTTTTGCACTCGCGCATTCATGACAGCATTTACTCCATACGCACACGCAATCCTTCCAATCAACCAAAAGGCGCACTACCGAATGTTTTTTTTCTTCTCCCCCTCTCCTTCGGGAAAACACTTTACTAAATCACATCAAACACGTTATAAAACAAATTTTATACAGGTAGCACTCTTTCCACTGAAGGCAAACTAACTCACTCAAGACTTCATAAAGTCACGGCCTCCACACAACATTGGCCCACAAACTCCAGACCAGGAAAATAAGTGATTCTTTCACTCCTTGATGCTATGCCTGCATCCGAATTACGACTCGCCTCATCCTTTCAGGATTCCCTGTCTCTCTCAGACATCATCTCGCCCCCTCGATTTCTCCCGTCCTGGAGATATGACTTCCGACTCCTCTCCCTCGACTCTTCTTGTCACTGGAGAGATGAGTTCCAACTCCTCTCCGTCGTCTTCCTCCTGTCCCTGGAGAGATGACGAGTTCCCGACTCCTCTCCCTGGAGTCCTTAATTCCTGGGGCTGCCTACCGGTGTGTTCCCCACACCATGGCCATCTTCAACCACCTCACGGGGTGAAAGGTGAAGGGTGAAGGGCGAAGGGTAAAAGGGTGAAGGGCTGAAACACGAATAAGGTTCGTGTAAGTAACCTTCTTAATTCAACATATGAATTCTTTCTTTCTCTTTTCTTTAAGTTTTCCCCTGTAGCTTTCCCCAACTATCTATGGCTCACCTGGTAATGACTGGTCAGCAGAGAGGACCAACGTCCTGACAGGTTCGAGTCTCTAGGCCATCTGCTGGGTTAAAACTGATTCTTTTCCTCCTTCCTCCTAGTGAGTGCATACTCAGTGTTCAAAACACATGACCAGCACCTTACCAGCCCTTGTTAAACTATCTATCAGTGGTCACTTTCACCCAATGACCACCGTTCTTTCTTTACCGAGTCATACTCACAATTATTTGGGGACGCCCGCTACACTAGTCAAGCCACACGAATATTCTTCCTTTTCAGTAGTGGCATGGGGAAATGATTCATATCACTAACTGCATGTGATGGAGCGTCACATGCCTTGATGTGAGGCTACGTCACATGACAGCGCAGTTTGAACAGGATATTGCAGAAGGCAACAGGGAAGATGCATCTGATGTTTTGTTTGATGAGCCTATTTCCAAGCAGTTCTTGCTGGCATCGATAATCTCAAAGCTGGCAAAGGTGCAGGCCCTGACAAAATTGTCAATGAATTCCTATAACATGCAGACAATACAGTATTTGAGTTTTTGTTTTGTTTTTCAATAAGCAGTTTCATTTAGGAGTCTTTCCAAGATAAGGGTCTAAATCCTTTTGTCTAAAGTTATTTTAATTGATGAGCTGGCTTTTGATTTGTCAAGAAAAGGTAAGCATGGTATTCGCTTGTTCCAGGTGCAATAGAAATATTTTTATTACGATATGCTGATGCTGTTAGTGTTATTCAGTTGTCTGAATCAGTCTTGTCAAAATGACGTAATTGCTGAAAGGACAATGAAACACTTGTCGTTGTAATTCTCTCTCTTTGTCTCTCTCTGTCTCTTTGTCTGTCTATCTGTCCTCTCTTTTTGAGTCTCTCTCTCTCTCTCTCTCCTCTCTCTCTCTCCTCTCTCTCTCTCTCTCTCTCTCTCTCTCTCTCTCTCTCTCTCTATCTGTCTCTGTAGATCACATTACAAAATTACAGCCATAAGACATGCAAGCACAACATTTTTGCTGCCTCTCTCATCCCTTCAGTCTTCTTTCTCTCTCTTCCCCACATGTCTGTCTCAGCGGCTGTTCCTGTCACTTTTTTCATCAGATTGACATAAAGTTTCTGGCAATAGCTTTTAATTCGTTTGGCTTCTTCACATAGAGTGAATTAATTATGGAAGTAGTCTGTCCCTTGACATTGCTTCTAATTCTATTGTGTTTCAGGTTATGGGGTGCTATAAATGCTGTTGTCTTCAATGTCATTGTCTTTTTCATCATTGCCTCTCACCTACGAGCAGTGCTGTCTGATCCAGGAATGATTCCTCTTCCTTCCGACAGTCACTGTCTTCAACCACCACAACAAAATGTAAGAAAGTACATTAAAGTCCTTGTCTGTTTCCATGCAAAGTAACTGATACAACAGACGTTTTCACATTTTATCATAGTTGATTCACACAAATATGCTCTCTTAACAAAGATAATATGTCTTGATGTCACATTAGGTGTGTGTACTGACACTTTTGTGTCATAGCCAGCCAGCCTGTTGTGTTAATGTCACATCAGGTGTGGTGCACTGACAGGTCTTTTAGCCAGCGAGCCTGTTGTGTTAATGTCACATCAGGTGTGTGTACTGACAGGTTCCTGTGTCATAGCCAGCCAGCCTGTTGTGTTAATGTCACATCAGGTGTGTGCACTGACAGGTCTTTGTGTCATAGCCAGCGAGCCTGTTGTGTTAATGTCACATCAGGTGTGTGTACTGACAGGTTCCTGTGTCATAGCCAGCCAGCCTGTTGTGTTAATGTCACATCAGGTGTGTGTACTGACAGGTCTTTTTGTCATAGCCAGTCAGCCTGTTGTGTTAATGTCACATCAGGTGTCAGCCTGTTGTGTTAATGTCACATCAGGTGTGTGTACTGACAGGTCTTTGTGTCATAGCCAGTCAGCCTGTTGTGTTAATGTCACATCAGGTGTCAGCCTGTTGTGTTAATGTCACATTAGGTGTGTGTACTGACAGGTCTTTGTGTCATAGCCAGTCACCCTGTTGTGTTAATGTCACATCAGGTGTCAGCCTGTTGTGTTAATGTCACATCAGGTGTGTGCACTGACAGGTCTTTGTGTCATAGCCAGTCAGCCTGTTGTGTTAATGTCACATCAGGTGTCAGCCTGTTGTGTTAATGTCACATCAGGTGTGTGCGCTGACAGGTCTTTGTGTCATAGCCAGTCAGCCTGTTGTGGTGTATTTAACTGCAGTACTGACTTCAGCTGAATGGAAGAGCTGCATGATGTAAACACAGTAAATAGTCTTTATGATGTAAACACAGTAAATAGTCTTTATGATGTAAACACAGTAAATAGTCTTCATGAGGTAAACACAGTAAATAGTCTTTATGATGTAAACACAGTAAATAGTCTTTATGAGGTAAACACAGTAAATAGTCTTTATGAGGTAAACACAGTAAACAGTCTTTATGAGGTAAACACAGTAAACAGTCTTTATGAGGTAAACACAGTAAACAGTCTTTATGAGGTAAACAGAGGTAAACACAGTAAACAGTCTTTATGAGGTAAACACAGTAAATAGTCTTTATGAGGTAAACATAGCAAACAGTCTTCATGCTGGTTATCCTCGGCATCTCCCCAGTATGTTACGCAAGGCCCAGAACTCTTCTGCATGTGGTGACAGTCAGACAGGAAAAGAGTCCAGACCACACTTCTAGTCTCTCTTCACTGCTATATTTTATATGTCATGGCTGTAAGGAAAAGAGTCCAGACCACATTTCTCTCTACCCTTCTCTACTCAAATTCAGAGCAATGATAACACAGTTAATATTTCAGTGTTGTAAACAAAGTCAGCCCTCAGTATCCTGCAAATTTAATCACTGTTTACAAACCGTCCCTGCAGTGTAACTTATCATGTGTCCCATGAAAGCTGATGGTGAAGTATAGAGTCATTTCAACATCTTCATACAACAGAAACAGTTTTCACTGGCATTCCATCGTGCCCAAACCCTTTCTCACCTTAAAACTGCTCTGAACGGTTCTCCCGAAAAATTGTTTTTTGATTTACCCTTCACCCATATATCTCCTCCTCCCATGTGTGTGTGTGTGTGTGTGTGTGTGTGTGTGTGTGTGTGTGTGTGTGTATGTGTGTGTGTGTGTGTGTGTGTGTGTGTGTGTGTGTGTATGTGTGTGTGTGTGTGTGTGTGTGTGGATATTGGGGAATATGACTTTCAGTGTTTCTTAAATTGTGTAAGTTAAGTATTAATACAGGCATATCTGCTACCTGCACTTTGAGAATCACTCATTCAGTTGATTCCTGCTATTCATATCTTCTGTATTATGATTATTACTGTTATTTATTATTATAATTGTTTTGAGAATCACTCATTCAGCTGATTCCTGCTATTCATATCTTCTGTATTATGCTTATTACTGTTATTTATTATTATAATTATTTTGAAAATCACTCATTCAGTTGATTCCTGCTATTCATATCTTCTGTATTATCCTTATTACTATTATTTATTATTATAATTGTTTATAAAAACGAGACCGATACTGATTGATGTGAGATGATTTACTACTGCATCAGTAGTTTTACAGTAATGGCTGGCAATTTGATAAATATATGTCTGTCTGTAGTACGGTTTGATGGCAGTCTATGTCACTTTTTGCTGAGTGACAATCTGCCTTCTGCAGTATTGTGTAATTTAAAAGTTGGGAACTGGGACAGAATGAGTTTTACCAGTAATTCTTTCTTCTACTGTTTATTTTATTTATTTATTTTTTGTGTGTGGAAAGTTTCCTGCCTTTGGTTTTTAAGTTTCCTGTCTGTTTCTGTGTTCATGAAAGTTCCTTTAAAACTTCTGGAATTTGTCAGTGGTTTGTCTGTGTGAGGGCTGTTGGCCATGACTCTGTTTGATGTGCTGCCCTGTGACTGCAGGCTGATGGTTGGACCATGTGCATGAAGTGTGAATCCTGTGTGATGTGCTGCCCTGTGACTGCAGGCTGATGGTTGGACCATGTGCATGAAGTGTGAATCCTGTGTGATGTGCTGCCCTGTGACTGCAGGCTGATGGTTGGACCATGTGCATGAAGTGTGAATCCTGTTTAATGTGCTGTCCTGTGACTGCAGGCTGATGGTTGGACCGTGTGCATGAAGTGTGAATCCTGTTTAATGTGCTGTCCTGTGACTGCAGGCTGATGGTTGGACCATGTGCATGAAGTGTGAATCCTGTGTGATGTGCTGCCCTGTGACTGCAGGCTGATGGTTGGACCATGTGCATGAAGTGTGAATCCTGTGTGATGTGCTGCCCTGTGACTGCAGGCTGATGGTTGGACCATGTGCATGAAGTGTGAATCCTGTGTGATGTGCTGCCCTGTGACTGCAGGCTGATGGTTGGACCATGTGCATGAAGTGTGAATCCTGTGTGATGTGCTGCCCTGTGACTGCAGGCTGATGGTTGGACCATGTGCATGAAGTGTGAATCCTGTGTGATGTGCTGCCCTGTGACTGCAGGCTGATGGTTGGACCATGTGCATGAAGTGTGAATCCTGTTTAATGTGCTGTCCTGTGACTGCAGGCTGATGGTTGGACCGTGTGCATGAAGTGTGAATCCTGTTTAATGTGCTGTCCTGTGACTGCAGGCTGATGGTTGGACCATGTGCATGAAGTGTGAATCCTGTGTGATGTGCTGCCCTGTGACTGCAGGCTGATGGTTGGACCATGTGCATGAAGTGTGAATCCTGTGTGATGTGCTGCCCTGTGACTGCAGGCTGATGGTTGGACCATGTGCATGAAGTGTGAATCCTGTGTGATGTGCTGCCCTGTGACTGCAGGCTGATGGTTGGACCATGTGCATGAAGTGTGAATCCTGTGTGATGTGCTGCCCTGTGACTGCAGGCTGATGGTTGGACCATGTGCATGAAGTGTGAATCCTGTTTAATGTGCTGTCCTGTGACTGCAGGCTGATGGTTGGACCATGTGCATGAAGTGTGAATCCTGTTTAATGTGCTGTCCTGTGACTGCAGGCTGATGGTTGGACCGTGTGCATGAAGTGTGAGGCCTACAGACCTCCCCGCGCTCATCACTGTCGCATTTGTCGTCGCTGTGTACGTCGCATGGATCATCATTGTCCTTGGTGAGTGTCTCACTGCTGCAGGCAGCAAGTTCATTGGATTGAGATTGAAAGGAGCATAATGTGGAATGGGAAAAGAATAGACGGAATTTTGAGTGTATGAAGTCAGAAATGATTTAAAGTATGAAATAGATGAGCATAGAAATGAAGTAATGTGAATTGAGAAGTAACATAACATGAAGTAAGAAATCAGATGATGTGAGGAAAGAAATGAGATTATAATGAAGTGAGAAATTAAATAGTGTGAGAGAAGAAATGAGATAATGTGAATTTAAACATGAAATGATATGAAGTGAGAAATGAAATGATTTAAAATAAGAAATCAGAGAATTTGAAGTTTAAATTGATATGATATAAAATATTAAATAAGAGTTGAGATGATATGGAGTAAGAAATGATGTGATAAGAAATGTAAGAAACGAAATATCATGATGTCAGAAAGGAGATGATATTAAGTAAGAACATTTGGCTTTTGAGTTCCTGTAGTTTCTTTTTTGTCATTACCCCCTTTACTGGCTGATTCGTCTGACTGTAGATGTTGGCTGCCTAAACACAAGAAGAAGAAGAAGGTACTGTGTGCAGAGTCACTGGGGCTCTGCACTGAACAGGTTTCCTGTTGCCATGAAGAATGGCCTTCAGAGATTGTTAACAGTGGGCTGTGTGTTTTTCCCTGTCTCTCCGAGTCCATGGTTTCTCATGGAGTGGACATGGTCATTTTCTCAGTGAGGATAGAATCTCTACCATGTCAAATTATCTGGACAGTCTCCTTCGGAAGAACTTGGATCCTGAGATTCTGGTCAGAGAGGCGTCATTTCCCAAACAGACTCCCTCTTCAGAGGTGTTCTTGCACACAGTCTGCTGACAGGAGCGAAGAAGACTGGAGTTTACACCTGATTCCACTATTGCTGGAAGTCGGTGACACCTGGTCTGCTAAGGAAGCAGTAGATCACATAGACATTCTGGAGTTTAAAGATCTTTTCCTGCTCTGATCTCATGTCCCTGAAGCTGGAGGACATAACAGTCACAGTTTGTACAGACAATGTTACTGTTTGTCCACTGAAGTGGTCAAAGAGTCGGATCAACCTCCACGTCAAGTCTCTAGTGAAGGTTCCCTTTCCCTCCCTATGAAGCTGAACTTGCTGTGCCAGCCCAGGCTGAGGAAGAAGCATTTGGATCTGGTGTCCCTTTTTTTTGCATGCCAGCTGCATGGCAGGTGATTCCTCTCTGTAGAGAGATATGTTCACACTTCGTACAAAGTAAGAGAAATCATATGGTGATGTTTCACAGAGAGAAAAATAAGGCTCTTGTTTTAACAGGTAGATATAATATAAAACTATTGTTATGACTAAAATTCCTTTGATGAAGCATTTAAGTTCGGTTCTGTGTGTTTCAGGATCAACAACTGTGTGGGAGAATACAACCAAAAGTTTTTCCTTCAGTTTTTGTTCTATGTGGGTGAGTTTGCTCTTACATGCCATTTGAAAGCACAGCATGAAGTGTGCTTTCTGAGGACATGCTGAATGAAAACATGTAGTACATACTGTAACTGTCTCTGAGGACATGCTGAATGAAAACATGTAGTACATACTGTAACTGTCTCTGAGGACATGCTGAATGAAGACATGTAGTACATACTGTACCTCTCTCTGAGGACATGCTGAATGAAAACATGTAGTACATACTGTACCTCTCTCTGAGAACATGCTGAATGAAAACATGTAGTACATACTGTAACTGTCTCTAAGAACATGCTGAATGAAAACATGTAGTACATACTGTACCTCTCTCTGAGGACATGCTGAATGAAAACATGTAGTTCATACTGTACCGCTCTCTGAGGACATGCTGAATGAAAACATGTAGTACATACTGTAACTGTCTCTGAGGACATGCTGAATGAAAACATGTAGTACATACTGTAACTGTCTCTGAGGACATGCTGAATGAAAACATGTAGTACATACTGTAACTGTCTCTGAGGACATGCTGAATGAAAACATGTAGTACATACTGTACCTCTCTCTGAGGACATGCTGAATGAAAACATGTAGTACATACTGTACCTCTCTCTGAGGACATGCTGAATGAGAACATGTAGTACATACTGTACCTCTCTCTGAGGACATGCTGAATGAAAACATGTAGTTCATACTGTACCGCTCTCTGAGGACATGCTGAATGAAAACATGTAGTACATACTGTAACTGTCTCTGAGGACATGCTGAATGAAGACATGTAGTACATACTGTAACTGTCTCTGAGGACATGCTGAATGAAAACATGTAGTACATACTGTACCTCTCTCTGAGGACATGCTGAATGAAGACATGTAGTACATACTGTAACTGTCTCTGAGGACATGCTGAATGAAGACATGTAGTACATACTGTAACTGTCTCTGAGGAGATGAATGAAAACATGTAGTACATACTGTAACTGTCTCTGAGGACATGCTGAATGAAGACATGTAGTACATACTGTACCTCTCTCTGAGAACATGCTGAATGAAAACATGTAGTACATACTGTACCTCTCTGTATATACACAGAGCCCATGAAGTACATACTGTATCTCTCTGTATATACACAGAGCCCATGAAGTACATACTGTACCTCTCTGTATATACACAGAGCCCATGAAGTACATACTGTATCTTTCTGTATATACACAGAGCCCATGAAGTACATACTGTACCTCTCTGTATATACACAGAGCCCATGAAGTACATACTGTATCTCTCTGTTTATACACAGAGCCCATGAAGTACATACTGTACCTCTCTGTATATACACAGAGCCCTGAAAATGCTCCAAACCTACTGTGGGAGGCAATCAAAGAAATGAAAGGCTCTTGTCCAGGACATGGAAAGTGATGAAATTGACAAGCAGAAGAGAACATGCAGCTTGTTTGCCAGTTATTGGAACTGTTACTTTTCAAGGAATGGGAAACTTCTGACACCTGATCTTGAACACCCCTGTTTGTGATGGGCATTGAGTTTATTCAGAGTTATCACTTTTCAGTTCTGAGATTTTTACTCCATTCATTTCATTTTTTTTTCAAACTAGAGCATAGCATAAACAGAGCTCTTGAAGTTCTGGAACTTTGTTTAGCTTCATTGTAATCTCTCCTACAACTGAACTGGAGTGATTCAGAGTAAGAGGAACTGTTGTGTGTCTTTTGGTACCACACCCAGGCAGTATAACTAGCATCATGCGGCGATCACCTTTCGCCATCATTGTATAGTGGATGAGCACACTCATGGTAAGTGGAAGATGTTGTTTACTCCAGAACTGAGCTATAGGGCAAAGTAAAGAGATGAACATTTCAGCAAGCTAGCACATCATGACACAACTGTCTATAGCTATATTTGTAGATGGATGGATTGGTAGGTTGGCAGGCAGGGGGAAAGGGGTTAGGTGTGTGTGTGTGTTGGGGGTGGTGGGTGGGGGGGGGGGGGGGGGGGGGGGGGGGGGGGGGGGGGGGGGGGGGGCGTCAGTCAGGCAGTCAGGCAGGCAGGCAAACAGACAGGTAAGTAGGGAGAGAAATAGATAGATCATGTGTTCTGTTTTCCAGATCTTCTTTTGCACTTTCTGTTGGTGTCATATCCAGAAAAACCACATGCAGATTTTCCTTGGTTTTTGTTTGGCAAGAGCTTCTTTTCTACCCCCGTGTTAGTTTTACAACTGTTGAAAAATATCCTGGACAGTAAACAATGTACTACCCACATTTTGTTCTTTGGAAAGAAAAAACTTTTATTTGATCATTTTCTTTCTTAGTTGATGAGAAAGTATGTCAACAGTTTTAAAAACTACATTGCCAATAAAAATGCTCTTTATCATTTCTTCAGAACTCATGGATGAGTGACTAAATAACAGAAATGAACAGATACACTACCTTAATCATTGTTGTAGAAATATGTTTATTGTTTGTTTTGAGGGTGCATTGGTTAGTCAGATCCTGCTCTTTTCCAGACAGCAGCATTTCTGTTTTTATGGTCATGAAGGCATTTTTAACATCTGTATCTTGCTGTGAGAGTCTGTCCCTTTCAAGAACTGACTGGATGACATTAGAATGGAAGGCTTGAATTATGTCCCTTGGTCTCTCTGTGAAAACCTTGTGACATCTGTCTTGACATGATGATGTAAGTGTGGTGATGTGTTGGTAAAAGCATTGTGACATGTTGTGATGTGTTGTTAAAGGTATTGTGACATGTGATGTGTTGATAAAAGCATTGTGACCTGTTGTGATGTGTTGTAAAAGCATTGTGACATGTGATATGTTGGTAAAAGCATTGTGACATGATGTGTTGGTATTGTGACATGTCATGATGTGTTGGTAAAGGTATCGTGACATGTCGTGATGTGTTGGTAAAGGTATTGTGACCTGTCCTGATGTGTTGGTAAAAGCATTGTGACATGTGATGTGTTGGTAAAGGTATTGTGACATGTCGTGATGTGTTGGTAAAGGTATTGTGACATGTCGTGATGTGTTGGTAAAGGTATTGTGACATGTCATGATGTGTTGGTAAAGGTATTGTGACATGTCATGATGTGTTGGTAAAGGTATTGCGACATGTCATGATGTGTTGGTAAAGGTATTGTGACATGTCATGATGTGTTGGTAAAGGTATTGTGACATGTCATGATGTGTTGGTAAAGGTATTGTGACATGTCGTGATGTGTTGGTAAAGGTATTGTGACATGTCGTGATGTGTTGGTAAAGGTATTGTGACATGTCATGATGTGTTGGTAAAGGTATTGTGACATGTCATGATGTGTTGGTAAAGGTATTGTGACATGTCATGATGTGTTGGTAAAGGTATTGTGACATGTCGTGGTGTGTTGGTAAAGGTATTGTGACATGTCATGATGTGTTGGTAAAGGTATTGTGACATGTCATGATGTGTTGGTAAAGGTATTGTGACATGTCATGATGTGTTGGTAAAGGTATTGTGACATGTCATGATGTGTTGGTAAAGGTATTGTGACATGTCATGATGTGTTGGTAAAGGTATTGTGACATGTCATGGTGTGTTGGTAAAGGTATTGTGACATGTCATGATGTGTTGGTAAAGGTATTGTGACATGTCATGGTGTGTTGGTGTGTTGGGGAGGGATCATGAAGCCAGTGACAGCTGTGGATGTGTTCTCAGGTGTGGCCAGTGTTCACGCTGTCACTCTCATCATCGTCAGCTGGATCCTGGACCCGGGGATGAAGTCTGAAGGCAAACATATCAAACTGTATGTAACTTGAAGTCAAACATATCAAACTGTGTGTAACTTGAAGTCAAACATATATCAAACTGTATGTAACTTGAAGTCAAACATATCAAACTGTGTGTAACTTGAAGTCAAACATATCAAACTGTATGTAACTTGAAGTCAAACATATCAAACTGTGTGTAATTTGAAGTCAAACATATCAAACTGTTTGTAACTTGAAGTCAAACATGTATCAAACTGTATGTAACTTGAAGTCAAACATATCAAACTTTGTGTAATTTGAAGTCAAACATATCAAACTGTGTGTAACTTGAAGTCAAACATATCAAACTGTATGTAACTTGAAGTCAAACATATCAAACTGTATGTAACTTGAAGTCAAACATATCAAACTGTGTGTAACTTGAAGTCAAACATATCAAACTGTATGTAACTTGAAGTCAAACATATCAACTGTGTGTAATTTGAAGTCAAACATATCAAACTGTATGTAACTTGAAGGCAAACATATCAAACTGTGTGTAACTTGAAGGCAAACATATCAAACTGTATGTAACTTGAAGTCAAACATATCAAACTGTGTGTAACTTGAAGGCAAACATATCAAACTGTGTGTAACTTGAAGGCAAACATATCAAACTGTGTGTAACTTAAAGGCAAACATATCAAACTGTGTGTAACTTGAAGTCAAACATATCAAACTGTGTGCAACTTAAAGGCAAACATATCAAACTGTGTGTAACTTGAAGTCAAACATATCAAACTGTATGTAACCTGAAGGCAAACATATCAAACTGTATGTAACTTGAAGTCAAACATATGTAACTGTATGTAACTTGAAGTCAAACATATCAAACTGTATGTAACTTGAAGTCAAACATATGTAACTGTATGTAACTTGAAGTCAAACATATCAAACTGTGTGTAACTTGAAGGCAAACTGTATGTAACCTGAAGTCAAACATATCAAACTGTATGTAACTTGAAGTCAAACTATATGTAACTTGAAGTCAAACATATCAAACTGTATGTAACCTGAAGGCAAACATATCAAACTGTATGTAATTTGAATTCAAACATATCAAACTGTATGTAACTTGAAGGCAAACATATCAAACTGTTTGTAACTTGAAGTCAAACTGTATGTAACTTGACGTCAAACTGTATGTAACTTGAAGTCAAACATATCAAACTGTATGTAACTTGAAGGCAGACATATCAAACTGTATGTAACTTGAAGGCAAACATATCAAACTGTGTGTAACTTGAAGTCAAACATATCAAACTGTGTGTAACTTGAAGGCAAACATATCAAACTGTGTGTAACTTGAAGGCAAACATATCAAACTGTGTGTAACTTGAAGGCAAACAGATCCAACTGTATGTAACTTGATGTCAAACATATGTAACTGCATGTAACTTGAAGTCAAACATATCAAACTGTATGGAACTTGATGTCAGACATATCAAACTGTATGTAACTTGAAGTCAAACATATCAAACTGTATGGAACTTGAAGTCAAACATATCAAACTGTATGGAACTTGAAGTCAAACATATCAAACTGTATGTAACTTGAAGTCAAACATATCAAACTGTAAATAACTGGACATGATGGTTACACCTTGACAGAGACTCTGAACATGATTTTAGATTATGTGTACCAGCTGACTCAGACTGAACATGATTATGGATAATGTGTACCACCTGACACAGACTGAACATGATTGTAGATGATGTGTACCAGCTGACACAGACTGAACATGATTATGGATAATGTGTACCACCTGACACAGACTGAGCATGATTACAGATGATGTGTACCAGCTGACACAGACTGAACATGATTATGGATGATGTGTACCACCTGACACAGACTGAGCATGATTATGGATGATGTGTACCACCTGACACAGACTGAGCATGATTATAGATGATGTGTACCACCTGACACAGACTGAACATGATTATGAATGATGTGTACCACCTGACACAGACTGAACATGATTATGAATGATGTGTACCACCTGACACAGACTGAACATGATTATGGATGATGTGTACCATCTGACACAGACTGAGCATGATTACAGATGATGTGTACCACCTGACACAGACTGAACATGATTATGGATGATGTGTACCACCTGACACAGACTGAACATGATAACAGATGATGTGTACCACCTGACACAGACTGAGCATGATTACAGATGATGTGTACCACCTGACACAGACTGAACATGATTACAGATGATGTGTACCACCTGACACAGACTGAACATGATTATGGATGATGTGTACCACCTGACACAGACTGAACATGATTATGGATGATGTGTACCATCTGACACAGACTGAACATGATTACGGATGATGTGTACCACCTGACACAGACTGAGCATGATTACAGATGATGTGTACCACCTGACACAGACTGAACATGATTATGAATGATGTGTACCACCTGACACAGACTGAACATGATTGTAGATGATGTGTACCACTGACACAGACTGAACATGATTATGAATGATGTGTACCACCTGACACAGACTGAACATGATTATGAATGATGTGTACCACCTGACACAGACTGAACATGATTGTAGATGAAGTGTACCACCTGACACAGACTGAACATGATTATGGATGATGTGTACCACCTGACACAGACTGAACATGATTATGAATGATGTGTACCACCTGACACAGACTGAGCATGATTACAGATGATGTGTACCACCTGACACAGACTGAGCATGATTTCAGATGATGTGTACCACCTGACACAGACTGAGCATGATTATGAATGATGTGTACCACCTGACACAGACTGAACATGATTACAGATGATGTGTACCACCTGACACAGACTGAGCATGATTACAGATGATGTGTACCACCTGACACAGACTGAACATGGTTGTAGATGATGTGTACCACCTGACACAGACTGAACATGATTATGGATGCTGTGTACCACCTGACACAGACTGAACATGATTACAGATGATGTGTACCACCTGACACAGACTGAACATGATTACAGATGATGTGTACCACCTGACACAGACTGAGCATGATTATAGTGTATGGTATTTGTGTGCATTTGTTTCTCATTGTGTGTTTGTATAAGTCAGTGTGTACATGTATGTGTGTATATGTTTACTCTGTGTGTGTGCGCGCACGTGTGTGTGTGAGTGTGTGTGTGTGCGCGCACGTGTGTGTGCGCGCATGTGTGTGTGTGTGTGTGTGTGTGTGTGTGTGTGTGTGTGTGTGTGTGTGTGTGTGTGTAAAAGATATTTTCCTTTGTGTTTGTGTATGTGTATCTATTTGTGTGTGTAAGATATTTTCCTTTGTGTTTATTTATGTGTATCTATTTGTGTGTGTGTGTGTGTGTGTGTGTGTGTGTGTGTGTGTGTGTGTGTGTGTGTAAGATATTTTCCTTTATGTTTATTTATGTGTATCTGTGTGTGTGTGTGTGTAAGATATTTTCCTTTGTGTTTATTTATGTGTATCTATTTGTGTGTGTGTGTGTGTGTGTGTGTGTGTGTGTGTGTGTGTGTGTGTGTGTGTGTGTGTGTGTGTTTCAGAATTCATTCCATTCTGCTGATGATGGAATCCTTGCTTTTTGGTTTGTTTGTGATGGGCATTGGCTGTGATCAGGTGAGTGTCATGCTCTTTGAGTGTCACAGACTTTACCTTCCATTGCATCAGAGAAATGAGATACCCTCCTTCTCTGCCATTTCTCATCAAGACAATGGTTCTCCATAGAATATGATAGTGTACAGTTCTATACAACCATTTCTCATCAAGACAATGGTTCTCCATAGAATATGATAGTGTACAGTTCTATACAACCATTTCTCATCAAGACAATGGTTCTCCATAGAATATGATAGTGTACAGTTCTATACAACCATTTCTCATCAAGACAGTGGTTCTCCATAGAATATGATAGTGTACAGTTCTATACAACCATTTCTCATCAAGACAATTGTTCTCCATAGAATATGATAGTGTACAGTTCTATACAATCTGATTCCCTCTTGGAGTCTTTGCAGCCAACTGTCACCTCCATCTTGGAGTCTTTACGGTCTTTACATCCAGGTATCAGCTCCATCTTGGAGTCTTTGCAATCTTTGCAGCCAGCCATTGCCTCCGTCAAGGAGTCTTTACAGTATTTACAGCCACTGTTGTCTCCATCTCAGTCTTTACAGCCTTTTGTAGCTATCATTTTCACCTTGGAGTCTTTACAGTCTTTACGGACAAGTATCAGCTCCATTTCATAGTCGTCATAGCCTTTACAGTCAACAATCATCTCCACCTTGGAGTCTTTACAGACAAGTATCAGCTCCATTTCATAGTCGTCATAGCCTTTACAGTCAACAGTCATCTCCACCTTGGAGTCTTTACAGTCTTTACAACCAGCTATCATATCTGTCTCGGTGACTTGACAGTTTTTACAATCAGGTGTCGTCTCCATTGTGGAGTCTGTAAAATCCTTACAGCCAGCTGTCAACTCAGTCTTTGACTCTTTACAGTCTTCATAGCCAGCTATCATCTCTTTCTTAGAGTCTGTGCAGTGTTTACAACCAGCTCTTATTACTATCTTGAAGACTTTACAAGTCTTTACAGCCAGCTATTACCTTCATATGGGAGACTTTACAGCCTGCTCTCATTGTTGTCATGGAGTTTTTACAACCAACTGTCATCTCTGTCTTAAATTCCTTACAGTCTTTACAGCCAGGTGTCATCTCCATTGTGGAGTCCCTACAGTCTTTACAGCCAGGTACTATCTCCATCTTGGAGTCCTTACAGTCTTTACAGCCAGGTGTCATCTCCATCGTGGAGTCCTTACAGTCTTTACAGCCAGGTGTCATCTCCATCGTGGAGTCCCTACAGTCTTTACAGCCAGGTATCATCTCCATCGTGGAGTCCCTACAATCTTTACAGCCAGGTACTATCGCCATCTTGGAGTCCCTACAGTCTTTACAGCCAGGTGTCATCTCCATCGTGGAGTCCTTACAGTCTTTACAGCCAGGTGTCATCTCCATCGTGGAGTCCTTACAGTCTTTACAGCCAGGTATCATCTCCATCTTGAAGTCCTTACAGTCTTTACAGCCAGATATCATCTCCATCGTGGAATCCATACAGTCTTTACAGCCAGGTATCATCTCCATCTTGGAGTCCTTACAGTTTTTGCAGCCAGGTATCATCTCCATCATGGAGTCCTTACAGTCTTTACAGCCAGGTACTATCTCCATCGTGGAGTCCTTACAGTTTTTACAGCCAGGTATCATCTCCATCTTGGAGTCCCTCAGTCTTTACAGCCAGGTATCATCTCCATCATGGAGTCCTTACAGTCTTTGCAGCCAGGTATCATCTCCATCTTGGAGTCCTTACAGTCTTTACAGCCAGGTATCATCTCCATCATGGAGTCCTTACAGTCTTTACAGCCAGGTACTATCTCCATCGTGGAGTCCTTACAGTCTTTACAGCCAGGTATCATCTCCATCTTGGAGTCCTTACAGTCTTTACAGCCAGGTACTATCTCCATCTTGGAGTCCTTACAGTCTTTACAGCCAGGTATCATCTCCATCGTGGAGTCCTTACAGTCTTTACAACCAGGTATTATCTCCATCGTGGAGTCCTTACAGTCTTTACAGCCAGGTATTATCTCCATCGTGGAGTCCCTACAGTCTTTACAACCAGGTATTATCTCCATCATGGAGTCCCTACAGTCTTTACAGCCAGGTATTATCTCCATCGTGGAGTCCTTACAGTCTTTACAGCCAGGTATTATCTCCATCGTGGAGTCCTACAGTCTTTACAGCCAGGTATCATCTCCATTGTGGAATCCCTACAGTCTTTACAGCCAAGTATTATCTCCATCGTGGAGTCCTTACAGTCTTTACAGCCAGGTATTATCTCCATCGTGGAGTCCCTACAGTCTTTACAGCCAGGTATTATCTCCATCGTGGAGTCCCTACAGTCTTTACAGCCAGGTATTATCTCCATTGTGGAGTCCTTACAGTCTTTACAGCCAGACATCATCTCCATTGTGGAATCCCTACAGTCTTTACAGCCAGGACTCTGATCCATCTTGGGGTCAGTGCAGTCCATGGATTTTCTTCACTCCAGAGATCCGGTTTGATTTAGCCTCATACCGGAAAGATTTCACTAGTTCCTTGGCATACAGTTCCCTTTTTGCTGAACTGTGTTCCAAGTTTTCATCCTTCAAAAGAATTTTCACTGACGGTTTAAAATCTGAGGAGGGAGTTGCCTCTACTGTTTTGTGTGTGGTAGATCCCCCACAGAGATGTACTGTACACATTCCCACCTATAGCTCCATCTACACTGCTGAGCTGACAGCCTTGGTCCTAGCTCTGAAAATGGTCTGTAAATCCAAACATAAAGATTTCCTCATTTGATCAGACCCCTTTCTGCTTTGGAGGCCATTGCCGGCCATAATCTCAAGTACCCTCAGCTGCTGAAAGTTTTTGAATGTACACCTATCCAAAATCAAATGGATGCAACATAGTTTTTGCTTGGGTTCCCAGCCATGTGGGCATTTGAGGCAATGAGATGGTTGATCAGCTTGCCAAGAATGCCAGAAAGGAAAAGTTGAGCAGGTTGTCTATTCCTCACACTGATCTGAAACCCCAAACACAGGCCTATATCAAAGACCTCCGGCAAGAGGAATGGACCTTGCACATGGATAACAAACTATTTAAAATCCGTCCAGACCTGAAAGAGTTTTTACCTTGTTCCCAAGGCGGCCGCAAAGATGAAACAGTCTTGTGCCGTTTGCACACAGGCCACTCGTTTTACACCTATTCTTATCTTTTAAAAGGTGAAGAAGCTGCGTGGTGCATTCCATGTCATGTTCCACACACAGTGAAACATATTCTTTTAGAGTGTTGGGACTAGCACGATGTGAGACATAAACACTTTACAGCAGACTCCATGAAAACTTTGTGATCTTTGAATTTCTGAGGGAGATCAACATTTTTCATCTGATCTAAGATTTTACGGAAGAGAGGTTTTTAATGAAGTTTCTGGTGCGTTATTAGAAGGTGTATTTTAAAGGAATGTGTGAATGTTTGTTTGTTTGTTTTTAATGACGGGTGAGTTCACTTCAACATGGTGACAGCCCTGATGTGGCCCTTTGTGGTCGGCTGGGCTATAAGCAACATTACCTTACCTTACCTGACCAATCCATTGATCCTGTTCAGTGTTTCCATGTTGTTGTTCAGCCCATTAATCCTGTCCAGATGCGTGCCCATGTTCCTGCTCTATTCATTAATCCTGTGCAGATGTACTTCCATGTGATTGCTCTGCTCATTAATCCTGTCCAGATGTACTTCCATGTTATTGTTCAATCCATTAATATTGCTCTATTCATTAATCCTACCCAGATGTGCTTTCATGTGATTGCTCTATTCATTAATCCTGTCCAGATGTGTTTCCATGTTATTGCTCTATTCATTAATCCTGTCCAGGTGTGTTTCCATGTTATTGCTCTATTCATTAATCCTGTCCAGGTGTGTTTCCATGTTATTGCTCTATTCATTAATCCTGTCCAGGTGTTTCCATGTTATTGCTCTATTCATTAATTCTGTCCAGGTGTGTTTCCATGTTATTGCTCTATTCATTAATTCTGTCCAGGTGTGTTTCCATGTTATTGCTCTATTCATTAATTCTGTCCAGGTGTGTTTCCATGTTATTGCTCTATTCATTAATTCTGTCCAGGTGTGTTTCCATGTTATTGTTCTATTCATTAATCCTGTCCAGATGTGCTTTCATGTTATTGCTCTGTTCATTAATCCTCAGAGCTTACTCTAGAGCGCGGGATTTGTACAATCCCCCGAAAATCTGTTCCTTCCCGCAATTATCGAGTCTTAACGCGGGCAGACTCCCGCACAGTTGCAGGACTGCCCGCCCTGTTCACTGATCGTTGCGGGCGCTCGTTTGTCGTCTGCTTGAAAAACTGAAACTAGAACTGAGCAGGAGCGAACGATTTCTTGATATTTCATTGGCTGTTAGCGTAAATCAACCAATCGGCGGCGTTCATGTCCTCCTTCTCGATCACCGACGAGAAGTTGTGAGAGTTTAAAACGCCATATTGGATATTTTCCAAAATGAAGCGTGCACCCACCCTATTTGACTTCGACTTTCGTGGAAGAAAAGTGAAAAAAAAAGATTCTGTGCCATGCGAGGGTGGAGAAGATCATGAAGAAACCGCGACTACATCCAAAAGCTTGGAGAAGCAGCCCGAAAAGAGTGCCAGTGCAAGGGAACACCGGTTTCAAGACGATTGGCTGAAGAAGTGTGTGTGTGTGGGGGTGGGGGGGAGGGGGGGGGGGAGTGCCCCCCTTTTTTTGATATGAGGGGGGGACTGCCCCCCTTTTTGAAAAATCCTAGATTAAGCTCTGAATCCTGTCCAGGTGTGTTTCCATGTTATTGCTCTATTCATTAATCCTGTCCAGATGTGTTTCCATGTTATTGGTCTATTCATTAATCGTACCCAGATGTGCTTCCATGTTATTGCTCTACTCATTAATCCTGTCCAGGTGTATTTCCATGTGATTGCTCTACTCATTAATCCTACCCAGATGTGCTTCCATGTTATTACTCTATTCATTAATCCTGTCCCGATGTGCTTCCATGTTATTGCTCTACTCATTAATCCTGTCCAGGTGTGTTTCCATCTTATTGTTCAATCCATCAGTTCTGTCTGATTCTATTCATTAACCCTGTCTAGATGTGTTTCCTTGTTATTTTACAATCCTTTAATCCTGTCCAGATGATGGCTATTCTAAGAAATACAACAGCTGTTGAGCGAGTGAAGAAGGATGGACCCCAACGCCCTCGCAAGTCTGCCATGGCGCTGTGCCAGGAAATCTTTGGTCAAGGTACATAGGGTGTGTGTGTGTGTGTGTGTGTGTGTGTGTGTGTGTGTGTGTGTGTGTGTCCCCAGGATGGGGAAATCATGACAGGGTTGCTTAAATGAACTAGTCAGGCTTGCCACACCAAGGTTATCTTGGCACTCACACACACATATGTGCACTCATGCATCCACCAACTATTCACCTCTCTTTGGAAATGGGGCATGAGATATGGGGGCGGGGTATGTGAACTGCAGCTGTCGGAATCCTTACACCTTCGGTTGCTATCCTGGGTCACTTGTTGTGGCATGGACACATATAGGGCATAGAACTGCTGCAGGCAACAAGTGTACTTCTTTGCATGCCCTCTGTACATGGACTTCATGTGGTGTCATTATTTTCATGTTGCAGGTCACCCATGCATGTGGTTATGTCCCCTGGATTTGTCTCTATCCACCCGAAGCATGCTGCGTCAGTCTCACATTGTCTGACCAGCCATCGCACTAGGACTCCTTCAACCACCCATCGCACTAGGACTCCTTCAACCACCCATCGCACTAGGACTCCTTCAACCACCCATCGAACTAGGACTCCTTCAACCACCCATCGAACTAGGACTCCTTCAACCAGCCATCCCACTAGGACTCCTTCAACCAGCCATCGCACTACGACTCCTTCAGCCACCCATCACACTAAGACTCCTTCAACCACCCATCGCACTAAGACTCCTTCAACCAGCCATCACACTAAGACTCCTTCAACCACCCATCCCACTAAGACTCCTTCAACCAGCCATCCCACTAAGACTCCTTCAACCAGCCGTCCCACTAGGACTCCTTCAACCAGCCATCCCACTAAGACTCCTTCAACCAGCCATCGCACTAGGACTCCTTCAACCAGCCATCGCACTAAGACTCCTTCAACCAGCCATACCACTAAGACTCCTTCAACCAGCCATCCCACTAAGACTCCTTCAACCAGCCATCCCACTAGGACTCCTTCAACCACCCATCGCACTAGGACTCCTTCAACCAGCCATCCCACTAGGACTCCTTCAACCAGCCATCCCACTAAGACTCCTTCAACCAGCCGTCCCACTAAGACTCCTTCAACCAGCCATCCGACCAGGACTCCTTCAACCAGCCATCCCACTAAGACTCCTTCAACCACCCATCGCACTAGGACTCCTTCAACCACCCATCCCACTAGGACTCCTTCAACCAGCCATCGCACTAGGACTCCTTCAACCACCCATCGCACTAGGACTCCTTCAACCAGCCATCCCACTAAGACTCCTTCAACCACCCATCGCACTAGGACTCCTTCAACCACCCATCGCACTAAGACTCCTTCAACCAGCCATCGCACTAAGACTCCTTCAACCAGCCATTGCACTAGGACTCCTTCAACCACCCATCGCACTAGGACTCCTTCAACCAGCCATCCCACTAGGACTCCTTCAACCAGCCATCGCACTAGGACTCCTTCAACCACCCATTGCACTAAGACTCCTTCAACCAGCCATCCCACTAGGACTCCTTCAACCAGCCATCGCACTAAGACTCCTTCAACCACCCATCGCACTAAGACTCCTTCAACCACCCATCGCACTAAGACTCCTTCAACCAGCCATCCCACTAGGACTCCTTCAACCACCCATCGCACTAAGACTCCTTCAACCACCCATCGCACTAAGACTCCTTCAACCACCCATCTCACTAGGACTCCTTCAACCAGCCATCGCACTAGGACTCATTCAACCACCCATCGCACTAAGACTCCTTCAACCAGCCATCGCACTAAGACTCCTTCAACCAGCCATCGCACTAAGACTCCTTCAACCACCCATCGCACTAGGACTCCTTCAACCAGCCATACCACTAAGACTCCTTCAACCAGCCGTCCCACTAAGACTCCTTCAACCAGCCATCGCACTAAGACTCCTTCAACCAGCCATCGCACTAGGACACCTTCAACCAGCCATCCCACTAAGACTCCTTCAACCAGCCATCGCACTAGGACTCCTTCAACCAGCCATCGCACTAAGACTCCTTCAACCAGCCATACCACTAAGACTCCTTCAACCAGCCATCCCACTAGGACTCCTTCAACCAGCCATCCCACTAGGACTCCTTCAACCACCCATCGCACTAGGACTCCTTCAACCAGCCATCCCACTAGGACTCCTTCAACCAGCCATCCCACTAAGACTCCTTCAACCAGCCGTCCCACTAAGACTCCTTCAACCAGCCATCCGACCAGGACTCCTTCAACCAGCCATCCCACTAAGACTCCTTCAACCACCCATCGCACTAGGACTCCTTCAACCACCCATCCCACTAGGACTCCTTCAACCAGCCATCGCACTAGGACTCCTTCAACCACCCATCCCACTAGGACTCCTTCAACCAGCCATCCCACTAGGACTCCTTCAACCACCCATCGCACTAAGACTCCTTCAACCACCCATCGCACTAAGACTCCTTCAACCAGCCATCGCACTAGGACACCTTCAACCAGCCATTGCACTAGGACTCCTTCAACCACCCATCGCACTAGGACTCCTTCAACCAGCCATCCCACTAGGACTCCTTCAACCAGCCATCGCACTAGGACTCCTTCAACCACCCATCGCACTAAGACTCCTTCAACCAGCCATCCCACTAGGACTCCTTCAACCAGCCATCGCACTAAGACTCCTTCAACCACCCATCGCACTAAGACTCCTTCAACCACCCATCGCACTAAGACTCCTTCAACCAGCCATCCCACTAGGACTCCTTCAACCACCCATCGCACTAAGACTCCTTCAACCACCCATCGCACTAAGACTCCTTCAACCAGCCATCCCACTAGGACTCCTTCAACCAGCCATCGCACTAGGACTCATTCAACCACCCATCGCACTAGGACTCCTTCAACCAGCCATCGCACTAAGACTCCTTCAACCACCCATCGCACTAAGACTCCTTCAACCACCCATCGCACTAGGACTCCTTCAACCAGCCATCGCACTAAGACTCCTTCAACCAGCCATCGCACTAAGACTCCTTCAACCACCCATCGCACTAGGACTCCTTCAACCAGCCATACCACTAAGACTCCTTCAACCAGCCGTCCCACTAAGACTCCTTCAACCAGCCATCCCACTAGGACTCCTTCAACCAGCCATCGCACTAGGACTCCTTCAACCAGCCGTCCCACTAGGACTTCTTCAACCAGCCATCCCACTAAGACTCCTTCAACCAGCCGTCCCACTAAGACTCCTTCAACCAGCCATCCCACTAGGACTCCTTCAACCAGCCATCGCACTAGGACTCCTTCAACCAGCCGTCCCACTAGGACTTCTTCAACCAGCCATCCCACTAGGACTCTTTCAACCAGACAAAGCCTGACCTGTCATCAGAGAAAGTTTCATCTCTCTGTGTCATCCTAGCTGTGATCAGATCGACACCTTCACCTGTGTTCATCCAGTCTGTTATTAAGTCAAAACTTTATCTTCATTGCTTGATCTGTCATTGGATCAAAACTTCCTCCGTCTTCATCGTCTGATCTGTCATTGGATCAAAACTTCCTCTGTCTTCATCGTCTGATCTGTCATTGGATCAAGACTTCCTTCATCTTCATCATCAGATCTGTCATTGGATCAACACTTCCTTCATCTTCATCATCAGATCTGTCATTGGATCAAGACTTCCTTCATCTTCATCATCTGATCTGTCATTGGATCAAGACTTCCTTCATCTTCATCATCTGATCTGTCATTGGATCAAACTTCCTCTGTCTTCATCATCTGATCTGTCATTGGATCAAGACTTCCTTCATCTTCATCATCTGATCTGTCATTGGATCAAGACTTCCTTCATCTTCATCATCTGATCTGTCATTAGATCAAACTTCCTCTGTCTTCATCATCTGATCTGTCATTGGATCAAGACTTCATCCGTCTTCATCATCTGATCTGTCATTGGATCAAACTTCCTCTGTCTTCATCATCTGATCTGTCATTGGATCAAGACTTCATCCGTCTTCATCATCTGATCTGTCATTGGATCAAGACTTCATCCGTCTTCATCATCTGATCTGTCATTGGATCAAGACTTCATCCGTCTTGATCATCTGATCTCTCATTGGATCAAACTTCCTCTGTCTTCATCATCTGATCTGTCATTGGATCAAGACTTCATCCGTCTTCATCATCTGATCTCTCATTGGATCAAGACTTCATCCGTCTTCATCATCTGATCTGTCATTGGATCAAGACTTCATCCGTCTTCATCATCTGATCTCTCATTGGATCAAACTTCCTCTGTCTTCATCATCTGATCTGTCATTGGATCAAGACTTCATCCGTCTTCATCATCTGATCTGTCATTGGATCAAGACTTCATCCGTCTTCATCATCTGATCTGTCATTGGATCAAAACTTCATCTGTCTTCATCATCTGATCTGTCATTGGATCAAAACTTCCTCCGTCTTCATCATCTGATCTGTCATCAGAACAAGACTCCTACTGTCTGACCTGTCATTGTATCAAGACTGCTCTGCCATCAGACCAAGACTGTTATTGTGGGCCTCACAGGAGTAGGAACATCTTGGTTCAGGTTGGTAACTCCCAGTCAGTTCAGTTTTCTTTTTGACCATCTGCATGCTCTGTATTCCCATCTTCTAGGTGCCCCTCTTACTCCATTCCTTTTTTCACACCTCTTGCAAATTTGGTTGCATAAAAACTGCAACCTTGTTCTTTGTTAAATGTGTAGACGCTGATGTGTGTTGGTGCATGACTGGAGTGTGTGTGTGCCAGCGTGAGGATGTGGCATTGCCAGGGGAGTGAAGCGTGCAGTGACTTTTCTCTCATCCCCTCCAGTCAACATGTGTGAGCTGCTTGTGCTGCAGCCCTTGGTGTGGGCAGATCAGTTGTGCATGCCAAAGTGTCTGTCATCCACGTTGGAGTTGGGTAGGTGACAGGCACAGGAAAACCCAGCGTTGAGCAGGCTACGTGGCGGGTCACGGTTCTGTGGACACTGCACAATACTGGGTGAACTGTTGTGATGAGACTCACAGAATCAAGTTTGCGGCCAGTGAGGGAGGAGAGTCACAGCAGTGACTGACAGAATCAAGTTTGCGGCCAGTGAGGGAGGAGAGTCACAGCAGTCAGGTAGAATGAACAGAGAGAAGAAGGCTGTGACTCTGTGCCCAGTGTGTGCATGCAGGTCAGTGTTAGAATGAACAGAGAGAAGAAGGCTGTGACTCTGTGCCCAGTGTGTGCATGCAGGCAGGTAGAATGAACAGAGAGAAGAAGGCTGTGACTCTGTGCCCAGTGTGTGCATGCAGGTCAGTGTTAGAATGAACAGAGAGAAGAAGGCTGTGACTCTGTGCCCAGTGTGTGCATGCAGGTCAGTGTTAGAATGAACAGAGAGAAGAAGGCTGTGACTCTGTGCCCAGTGTGTGCATGCAGGTCAGTGTTAGAATGAACAGAGAGAAGAAGGCTGTGACTCTGTGCCCAGTGTGTGCATGCAGGTCAGTGTTAGAATGAACAAAGAGAAGAAGGCTGTGACTCTGTGCCCAGTGTGTGCATGCAGGTCGTGTTAGAAAGAACAGAGAGAAGAAGGCTGTGACTCTGTGCCCAGTGTGTGCATGCAGTCAGGTAGAATAAACAGAGAGAAGAAGGCTGTGACTCTGTGCCCAGTGTGTGCATGCAGGCAGGTGTTCAGAGTTGTATTCAGGTCCTTGGGCTTTTCTCAGTACTACACTGAAACTCCTGTTTGAAGTGAAAGACCAGGTGAAACGTTAAGGTTGATGATTACCATGATAGATCAAGTAAAACATGAAGATTGCTGATTGCTATGATAGACTGGGTGAAACAGTAAGATCGTTGATTGTAGTGACACACCAGGTGAAACATTGAGACTGTTGATTGCTGTGAGAGGCCAGGTGAAACATTAAGAAAGCCGATGGCCATGATAGACCAGGTGAAACACTGAGACTGCTGATAGCCACGATAGACCAGGTGAAACACTGAGACTGCTGATTGCCATTATAGACCAGGTGAAACACTGAGACTGCTGATTGTCATGACAGGTGAAACACTGAGACTGCTGATTGTCATGACAGGTGAAACACTGAAACTACTGATTGCCATAACAGACCAGGTGAACCATCAGCATTTCTTTCTAGGCTGCAAAGCGCACAAGTAAATAAGCTGCACCTGCCAAAATTTGTTCGAAATCAGAAAAATCACACGTTAATTAAGAACAGTTGACTGATAAGTCACAGGAAAACAGCGGTGAAAATGAAGAGAGCGGTGAAACACAATGTAAACAAAGCCTGTGAAAATAGCAGTGAAAATGAAGAGAGCGGTGAAACACAATGTAAACAAAGCCTGTGAAAACAGCGATGAAAATGAAGAGAGCGGTGAAACACAATGTAAACAAAGCCTGTGAAAACAGCGGTGAAAATGAGAGCGGTGAAACACAATGTAAACAAAGCCTGTGAAAACAGCGGTGAAAATGAGAGCGGTGAAACACAATGTAAACAAAGCCTGTGAAAATAGCAGTGAAAATGAAGAGAGCGGTGAAACACAATGAAAACAAAGCCTGTGAAAATAGCAGTGAAAATGACGAGAGCGGTGAAACACAATGTAAACAAAGCCTGTGTATTCGAGGTATGATTCTCATAAGCTGGCAAACAAAAAGGAAATGACCATAAACACTCTATGCAAAGAAAAAAATCAAGTGCTCGGAGTCTTGTTCATCATTGGTGTGAATTTTGTACAGTGTTATGTACATTCAAGTGAAAGTACAGTGACCAAACTTGTGCAGTTAACTGCTGAGATGAAGTCAACTTCCTGTAGCCTGGAGCAGACTGGCAAGATCTGAAAAAAAAGAAAAAAAAACTGTCAGTGGTTGACTTACTGATATTGTGAGGCTGACAGGTGTCAGAAGAGAACTGCTGATTACCAGATAAACCAGGTGAAACTTTAGGATTGCTGTTTGTAAGGATAGACCAGGTGAAACTTTAGGATTGCTGTTTGTAAGGATAGACCAGGTGAAACTTTAGGATTGCTGTTTGTAAGGATAGACCAGGTGAAACTTTAGGATTGCTGTTTGTAAGGATAAACCAGGTGAAACTTTAGGATTGCTGTTTGTAAGGATAGACCAGGTGAAACTTTAGGATTGCTGTTTGTAAGGATAGACCAGGTGAAACTTTAGGATTGCTGTTTGTAAGGATAGACCAGGTGAAACATTAGGATTGCTGTTTGTAAGGATAGACCAGGTGAAACTTTAGGATTGCTGTTTGCAAGGATAGACCAGGTGAAACTTCAGGATTGCTGTCTGCGAGGATAGACCAGGTGAAACATTAGGATTGCTGTTTGCAAGGATAGACCAGATGAAACATTAGGATTGCTGTTTGCAAGGATAGACCAGGTGACACATTAGGATTGCTGTTTGCAAGGATAGACCAGGTGACACATTAGGATTGCTGTTTGCGAGGATAGACCAGGTGACACATTAGGATTGCTGTTTGCAAGGATAGACCAGGTGAAACTTTAGGATTGCTTTTTGCGAGGATAGACCAGGTGACACATTAGGATTGCTGTTTGCAAGGATAGACCAGGTGAAACTTTAGGGTTGCTTTTTGCGAGGATAGACCAGGTGACACATTAGGATTGCTGTTTGCGAGGATAGACCAGGTGACACATTAGGATTGCTGTTTGCGAGGATAGACCTGGTGACACATTAGGATTGCTTTTTGCGAGGATAGACCTGGTGACACATTAGGATTGCTGTTTGCGAGGATAGACCTGGTGAAACATTCGGACAACTGACTGCCAGGGGAGACTGAGACTCATGTGTATATTGTAAAACCCATCAAATGAATTATGGCCACTGAATGAAACAACAAATAGAACTAAACAACAATTAAAAGATGAAGTGAGTAACTGAAGCATGTGTTCATAAAATTGTTGGGGAAAAAAATCCCCCTTTTTGTTGTTGTTGCAAATTGTTGGACATTCATTTACATATTTGGCCACTTCAGTCTGAAAAGAACTTGACCTTAGACTGGAACTTTGAGAGGGACAGTGCATTCTTTGGCCAGATGTATTCATAGTTCTTTTGAACACTGATTTTGACATCAAGCATTAACAGTAGTATTAAGTAGACAAGATCTCAGTTCAACATTCATAGAACATTTATCAAGAAAATGTAGTTCATGCTCCACAGCTTCTCGTGATTCACAAAGCTGTTCTCATGTGGGAATGCTGCAGTAACACCTCACCTCAATTTCAAGTTCATGTGCAATTAGTCATAGATGATATAGAGCTGTTCTAGCATTTTTGCAGGTTGTGCAATATGATGGGACTCGATACGAGTTCTCAGTTTTGTTGTAAAATGAAAGCCTTGAAGAAGCTCCTGTTTTGTGTTTTTGCAGGTTGTGGAATATGATGGGACTCGATATGAGTTCTCAGTTTTGTTGTAAAATGAAAGCCTTGAAGAAGCACCTGTTTTGTGTTTTGTCAAAACTGAATATGACTTTTGTAATTCTGTTATAATGGAATACCCAGGTCGTTTTGAGTTGAGCATGCCATGGTTTTCCCAGACATGTGAGAAACCTACTGACTGTAGCCAATTTAAAAAAACAACTTTATCCTGCGAACTTCGTTTTGTGGTACCGTCCTTAACATATCATTATAGGCTTGTTTCAGATAGCTCTTTTCCTTCAATTCAGTTATATGGACCCAAAACGATATTACCTGGCATACCAAGATGAGATATCTGCCTATCTCTGCCAATACAGATAATTTAATTGTTGTTTTAGTTGCTGGCAGACTTCTGTAAAACTTGCTGTGGACGCTCTCTGATGGATTTTTGGAAGAGAAAAAATGCACCAAACCTGCAGGTTAGGAGGGCTTGTCTTTGTCCATTGTCTTGGTATTGAATGGAAGCCATACCTTGGCTCTGTCACCTATGACTGGAGCAACTAATATGTCAAAGGTATCAGCACATCTGTTTTTATTTCTTTTTCATGAACGCTGCGCTTGAAGGAACATGCTGATTTGTTATCTTATTTGTCTAGAAGGTCTTCAGCAGGCTGGAAAGTACCACTTTTTTTAAAATGGCCCCAAAGTATTCATATCCGTCTGCTGTTTGAATGTGATGATGCTTCCAGAGACGTGAAGTGGGAGAGAGAATATGACAGCCCTTGTTTTTTTTCTCTGTTCAATGCCATAGCTGACAATAAGTTCTGATCAATGCCATAGCTGACAATAAGTTCTGATCAATGCCATAGCAATGCCATAGCTGACAATAAGTACATGGCTGACCCAGTTTATTCTGTAGCCCAAACTTCGTTAATAAAAGAATAATCAATGCCATAGCTGACAATAAGTACATGACTGACCCAGTTTATTCTGTAGCCCAAACTTCGTTAATAAAAGAACAATATTTTCAGTGTATAGCAGGAAAGGGTTTTATTTTCAGTTACCTCATTAATGGGAGGTATTATCCTACATAGCATTTTTAATGTTTATGAATATGTTAAACAATAGAAGACTTAGTACATTCCCTTTAAACACTCCCTTTTTGACTGGAATAGAATCTGTAAAATCCATCCTTTGTTTGCTACAAATTATCAAGTCTTTGTACATATCTTCAGATATACAGAAAGAGTTTCCATCTATGCCAAGTTAAGTTAGAAGTATGTATTTTGAAGATATTTGCTGAATGGATTTCTGTAAAGAGCAGTTTACAATGGTTGTACTTCCTTTCATTGCATGGAACACTCATGCAAAAAAAGTATTTTTGTGTTCCTTTAGATTTTTTCTTTTACAGTGTTTTACAGATAGTTCTGTTGCTGTATTGATTGTCTTTGTCAAACTGGTCACTGATTGCTAGTTTAAAAACATGAGGACTACTGATTGCAAGATAGAGCAGGTGAAGCATTTGCTGATTGCTAGTTTAAACCAGATGAAACATTAGGACAACTGATTGCCAGATAGACCAGGTAAAATAGCCTGATAGACCAGGTAAAATGTTAAGACTACTGACTGCAAAGATAAACCAGGCGAAACATTAAGACTACTGATTGCCAGGATAGACCAGGTGAACCATTAGGACTACTGATTGCGAGGATAGACTAGGACTACTGATTGCGAGGATAGACTAGGACTACTGATTGCGAGGATAGACTAGGGCTACTGATTGCCAGGATAGGCTAGGACTACTGATTGCCAGGATAGACCAAGTAAAACACTAGGACTGCTAATTGCCAGATAGACAAGGTGAAACAGTAGGAAAACCGATTAGCAGATAGACCAGATTAAATATTATGACTGTTGATTGCCAGGATAGACCAGGTGAAACATTATGGCTGTAGGTTGCCAGACAGACCAAGGCAAATGTTGGGAGAACCGATTGGCATGAGAGACCCGGTGAAATAGGAAGAGTTCAGATTGTCAGGCTAGATCAGGTGGAACATACAGACTGCTGATCGCTAAGGTAGATCAGGTGGAACATATAGACTGCTGATCGCTAAGGTAGATCAGGTGGAACATATAGACTACTGATCGCTAAGGTAGATCAGGTGGAACATATAGACTACTGATCGCTAAGGTAGATCAGGTGAACATTAGGATTACTAACTGCCTGAAACAGTAGGTGATCGCCGAAATTGCCAGGACACGCCAGATGAAACAAGGACTACTGATTGCCAGGACAGGCCAGATGAAACAAGGACTACTGATTGCCAGGACAGGCCAGATGAAACAAGGACTACTGATTGCCAGGATATATCTGGTGAAACATAATGGCTGCAATTGCCAGTATAGACCAGGTGAAACATTTCAGACAACAGATAGTCCTGATAAAACACCGAGGCTACTGATTACCAGGACAGACCAGGTGAAACACCGAGGCTACTGATTACCAGGACAGACCAGTAAAACACTGAGACCCTCAAAGGCATCTGACCCTAACCACTGACCCCAGCCTCTTTGTGAGATCCTCTCCCACCTTCGACACCCTGTGATGGGGAACACAGTCCAGCCCAGTGGACCCCAGGAAAAAGCGATGGGACCAGCAACATGGCTGAAGCTGGTGGCAAACTTTGCCCACAACACTGGACTATTGTTTGCATGACTGGGAATAGAGAAGTGGCTGGGAATAGAGAAGAAACATTAGGACTATTGATCACTGTAAATACACATGGTTATACAGTAAGACTAATGATTGTTAGGATAGACCAGGTGAAATATTAGGACTACTGATTGCCATGATAGACTAGTGACACTGTAAACATTAGGCTACCACAACAGGCCAGGTGAAATATACTACCATCTGATCACCTGGACAGGCCAGTGAAATACACAGACTGTCATCTGATCACCTGGACAGACCAGATGAAATATACAGACTGTCATCTGATCACCTGGACAGACCAGATGAAATATACAGACTGTCATCTGATCACCTGGACAGACCAGGTGAAATATACAGACTGTCATCTGATCTCAAAGACAGACCAGGTGAATACTGTCATCTGATCTCAAAGACATACCAGGTGAAATATACAGACTGTCATCTGATCTCAAAGACAGACCAGGTGAATACTGTCATCTGATCTCAAAGACAGACCAGTGAAATTTTGCAACAGTTGTCCGACTGTCAGCAAAGACCATATTGAACAAACTGTTGTCCGATTGCTAGGATAGACCAGTGAAACATTCATAGACCAGGTGAAACATTCAAGACTGTTAGTCTGATTGCCAGACAGACCAGGTGAAATATGAAGTCCATTGTCTGACTGCTAGTTTGGACCAAAGGAAACATGGACTATTTATTGTCCGACAGTCAGAACAGACAGGTGAAACAGAAAGACGTATGGTTGTTAGGGCAGACCAGGTGAAATATTAGGATTACATTATTTGATTGCCAGGATAGACCAGCTGAGATGGCATTCAACTTGTGGCTGGTTCTCTACATCGTGCATTGTGCTCCTGTGTACATCATGCACTTCTTGTGTGTGCATATCATGCACTTTGTTTTTCTTTAAAGTATATTCCCATTATTTCAGAGCAAACCAGCATTAATGCCATGTTTTTATCTCGTATTATTGTACTTTCTTGTCGATATATGTTTGGCTCTGTGTTTTTTAACATGCTTTCCGTTACGAATTTATTTCCCCTGTAATGAAGTCGTCCAGTTGCTTATGCATTGTGCAGGACTTAATGATGTTGGTGGCAGTCATTCTTTCATCAGCGATATGAAAACTAGGTGGAGAAAATGATGTGTGTGTTTGTTTGTGTGTGTGTGCTTGTGTGATATTTTCCATTATTTTAATAAAGTAATTTTGCATACATGACTGTCATTGCTGTATCATTGTCAGATTTTGTGAATTGTTCCATTGTGATAGTATGCCAGGAAGCAGACAAGACTGAAGAGGCGCTGTGAGCACAGACACCTACACCAGTAGACAAAGTCCTCTCCTCGCACCACCCCTACATGCACGCATGCATGCACACACACACGAACGCACACACACACGTGCGCGCACACATACACATTCACCAGGCATTGACAATGCATTTAGGTGGAAATGGCATTTATTTTTAGAAAAAGACATTCTGTACATGTGCACAACACGAAAAGAACAGTCTCAGAAAGTGAATTGTGTGCAAACATCTTAGCTTCACAGGAAAAGATGGGCAAGTCAGACATAGAACGTAACGAAGCGATGTGGTGATGCTGCTGCAAAAGAAGTGAAGGCTGAGCCGGGACATGCCCTACCTGCCATTTCCACACTGTCTACACGGGAGGGGGATGGTAAAAATCTAATCTAGAAAAGAACAAAAATAAAGGTAAAAACTGCTCTCTCTACATCATCTCCTTAGCCAGCCAATCACAAGAAACCAGCACACTTTTCGGGACCAATCACAGTTCAGGTGTTTAAAACGCACTCCCTTTTTGGAACCACTCCCCAGCTGGTTCACCGACCTTGGGGCATCCACTCTATCACAATGCTGCATGCAACAACCCTGTTTTGGGCTGAACCCATTCCCTGTCTCCTGCCTACACCTGTCCTATCACAACAGTACTTCTCTCTATGGAATGTATGAGTGTGGAAGTCACACAAAGTAGGGGGATCTAGTGGTCACATCACAGGGGAAAGAAGGAACACCAAGTCAAACAAAGGACTAAGGCAAACAAGGTCCCAAGTTGGGGTAGGGGGAACAACAACAAAATAATAACCTTGCTTCACTATCGTACCATTACTTCTGCTCACTGTTCCCATGCTACCTTGACGTCTTTGTGCCCCCAACTGGGGTGATTTGGTAAGCAGTGAAGTCCAGTCAACACATCATCCAAACAGCTTCCATGGTCCAAGGATTTCTGTCACCACACTCAACACCAATGTCTTCTGCAATCCTGACTCATGTCTTGCTTTTTTCAACAATTCCAGGAACTGCTGCTCCAGATGTGGTCTTTCCGGTACCGCATAATCTGCACTGCCTCTGTCAACACTAGCTTACATCATCTGCACTGCCTCTGTCAACACTGACTTGCATAATCTGCACTGCCTCTGTCAACACTGACTTACATAATCTGCATTGCCTCTGTCAACACTAGCTTACATCATCTGCATTGCCTCTGTCAACACTAGCTTACATCATCTGCATTGCCTCTGTCAACACTAACTTACATCATCTGCATTGCCACTGTCAACACTAACTTACAAACACACAAAAAAACACAACTTCTGAGGTTATGTAGATGTGTAAATCCATACACCATTTTATATTCCAGCATCGTCTGTAATTTAGGTCTACTGGAAACAAACGATACAAAATCTATCTCTGTAGGAAGGAAAGGAGGGCATGGAGAGGGACCCCCCCCCCCCCCCCCCCCCCCCCCCCCCAAGTTTTGTATTTAAGATGAAGCAAGCTTGCATCCCCCCCCCCCCCCCCCCCCCCCCCCCCCCCTCAATACAAAGAACACAGAGTCAAGTCTACTTTCAGATGTGTGTGTGTGTGTGTGTGTGTGTGTGTATGAAAATTCTTATCACCTAACCATTTTCAGTAACAATGCAAGATCTGTGAATCTTTACTCTCAGATGTTTTTTTTCTTTCTCTTTCTTTTCCTCCTAAAGAAAATTCCTAGCTCCTGACCATTTTGATTTTATCTTTATAACAATCTTCAGCACCTTTGTTTCAATGTGCATCTTTCGTCAAAAATCACTTCGATGTATCCTGACCCTTTGGTGACCTTCAACATGCTGACCCTGCACTTCTTTCCACCCCACGGCAAGCCTGCCAGCCAAACCTGTCAACCCAAACCTGTCGACCCACACTGTACAAGCGCCAACTAAAAAAACCAGACATCTCTACTGGAAAACATAATGCAGTGCATTAGGCTGCAAACAATGCACATTTAGTAGACTGGCTATAAGAGGTCCTTGTCTTTACTGAAGCAATAAAGTGCAGACAGTGAGTGTATGACACAATCGCAGCAGAGTGGGGCGTGTTGCACAACCAACAATCCATACATTGACAGCTGACAAATATGGAGGGAAAATAGACAACCGTTTCAATTCATGGCATCTGTGACAAATCAATAAGACATTATAACTCATTTTTCTCCATGGTGTACACTATAATCCATTAATTCCATTCAGAAAAATGTCACTACTAATCTTTCTAACGTAAAACAAGACACTGACCACAACAGGAACAAACCTAAATTCCAATTTCCACTGTCACTGGCCTGGACAAGAAATGATTTATATGAGACAAAAACATAACCACAGACCACAGAAAACAAGACATACATAGAACTACAATCAGCTGAGAACAATACGAAAGTAAAACAGAACTACAGTCGATTGAGAAGACAACAAACCCACCCCCCACAAAACAAATGAAAAGCTGTCAACACAGAACAAAACAATAACAGCACTACAGCCAACAAACAATAACGTGAATGTAGAACTATAGTAATTAGAGAACAAGACAAAATAAGACAGAACTACAGTCAACAGAGAATAAGACAAAAACAAGTACAGTCATGAAAAAAACAATTAAAAAAACAAATGTTATACCAACTGAGAAGTGGAGAAACTATAACAACAAAAAGACCACCAACACATGCACAAGATTTACAGCCAGCTAATATGTAATGTTCAAAAAAGAAAATATGTACAAAATAACAAGTTATGTTTAGCACAGGAAACCATGACAAACTTCTGAATAACTTGTTTCTCAGGCTAACAAGACAATCTTGTTTATTAGTGCTGGTTTTGTTCACATGTTTGCTGGCAGTTAAAAAAAAAAATCCACCATTTGATCTGGAGGGGAAACATTTGTGGAGGCTGAATGTTAAAAAAAAATTTTAAGAAACAAACAAACAAAAAAGAAACAGAAAAAATTGTGCTTTACCTCAAGGAATTATTTTCAGTGTTTTAAACCCTTGTTACTGCTTTTCATTTTCTTTGAAAAAAAATTTTCTGTCGACATTTCATTACAAAATAGGAATACTGAGGTCTCTGTAATCATCATAATGTAAACTTTATAACATTCAGCAATTTCAATCTAAAATTGAATCTTTTGCTTTCTTCTGGTGAATCGTCTGACATGATCCTTTTATCCACTACCACTTCATAGTGTTATGTTGGAATCTCTTAATATCAGTGAATGGCATATAAGACTTAAGACTACATAAACATACAAACTTCTCTCTCCCCATAGATCCTGTTCTTACTACAATTTGTAAATTCAACCACACACACATACTCATCATTTTGTTCATGAAGAAGCATCCTCCTTTCCAGAAAACATGCACAGTTTGGACAGTTTATTCAAAGCAATCAAGAGGCAAGAATCAGAAGAACAATGTGGATAATTACAGAAGCTCTGAAGATCAGTCCTAGTAACACAGAGTATAGATATCAGTTTGGGAATGGAAATGAAACACTCCACATGGCATTGCCATGATGTAAGAGGCCTGATGAAACATTCAGTTTTTTTTGTTTTTTTTTTAAGGAATGTGAGAGAGTGTTATTTTGGTGGAAGGTTGCTGCCGACTGGGTGAAACGTGCAGAACTGTTCAGCCACGCCCACTCTGCCAGCTGGCCTGTGTCAAGGGCCCTGGGCCCTGCCTGGGGCTCCCTCTGCCTCACACAGTCAGGGACGCAGGGCAGCCACGCCCACTCTGCCAGCTGGCCTGTGTCAAGGGCCCTGGGGCCCTGCCTGGGGCTCCCTCTGCCTCACACAGTCAGGGACGCAGGGCAGCCACGCCCACTCTGCCAGCTGGCCTGTGTCAAGGGCCCTGGGGCCCTGCCTGGGGCTCCCTCTGCCTCACACAGTCAGGGACGCAGGGCAGCCACGCCCACTCTGCCAGCTGGCCTGTGTCAAGGGCCCTGGGGCCCTGCCTGGGGCTCCCTCTGCCTCACACAGTCAGGGACGCAGGGCAGCCACGCCCACTCTGCCAGCTGGCCTGTGTCAAGGGCCCTGGGGCCCTGCCTGGGGCTCCCTCTGCCTCACACAGTCAGGGACGCAGGGCAGCCACGCCCACTCTGCCAGCTGGCCTGTGTCAAGGGCCCTGGGGCCCTGCCTGGGGCTCCCTCTGCCTCACACAGTCAGGGACGCAGGGCAGCCACGCCCACTCTGCCAGCTGGCCTGTGTCAAGGGCCCTGGGGCCCTGCCTGGGGCTCCCTCTGCCTCACGCAGTCAGGGACGCAGGGCAGCCACGCCCACTCTGCCAGCTAGCCTGTGCCATGGGCCCTGCCTGGGGCTCCCTCTGCCTCACGCAGTCAGGGACGCAGGGCAGCCACGCCCACTCTGCCAGCTAGCCTGTGTCAAGGACCCTGCCTGGGGCTCCATCTGCCTCATGCAGTCAGGGACGCGGGGCAGCCACGCCCACTCTGCCAGCTAGCCTGTGCCATGGGCCCTGGGCCCTGCCTGGGGCTCCCTCTGCCTCACGCAGTCAGGGACACAGAGCAGCCACGATAGGGAACGGCATCTGAGACTCTCAACAAGAAGATGAGAGCATCACACAGCAACTCAAAACCACCACAGATACGCCAACAGCATTGGGCCTAACTGTATTGCTAATGGAAGTCAGTATAGGAAAAAGTAACTCTCGCCGCCAGCCTGTCCGTTTCTGAAGAGGTATTACAAAGAGTAATCGTTCATCCCCAGTCCTCTCATTCGTTCCCTCAAGATCATCACACTGAACCACCCTCATGGTGAAGGATCCTTGGGGCTAAAAATGACCTTGTATTAACCAAAAAAAAAGACGACAAATAATCTGGAAATTCACAAAACACACACACAAACAAAAAGTGCCATTCATAACGACACTGCATTGTCATTAAATGTGTTCATGTACTTGGCAGTCTAGTGCCATAACTGTTGGGTCACTTGCAGTGCCCCCACTGTCTAACCAAAGAGAATGACAGAGTGCCTGCCCGGGTTGGTGAGTTTGGTTCAGGCAACATGGCGTCTCTGTCACAGTCAGACCAAAGGAAGGAGTGCAGTGCTCTGTGCTGTCATTACCATCATGCACTACATACTTCATGTAGAATGAAAGCAGTAATACATGCTTTCCTTATTACCTTGTTCCCTGCATGGATAAAATGCTGATTGACTACTGTCTATGCAGTATTTAACTTTTTCATGTCAATGACATTTCTAAATTTCAGGGAAAAAAGTGAAAAATTCACACATTCTATTTCAAAAGCAATACTGTCTCTTTGCTGAGATTTTTCACAGCTGAAATTGATCAACTTCATGATTTCAAAATCCCTGGGTACAGCTGATTTCAGAAAGAAAAAAAAAAAAAGACAAAAATCAACATGTACAGTTCTACCTTTATAAAATTATCAGTGAAAAAGAAAAGCCCTCCAGAGACAAGAAGAGTTATTTGGCAGTTTGCACTTCAAAGTATCGGTACGTAGGGTTCTCATAGCCATTCATCTGCATGTTGGCCACGTGGCGCTCCTCAGGGACGCAGCAGGATCAACCTCCACATAGCCGTGGGTGACGTTGCCAGCACTGGCCGAACGACGCCTCATCATCACCACGGCCACCACCAGCACCACAAAGATGGCCACAGAGCCGATGGCAATGCCAATTGTGGTCCCCATCTGAGCTGAACTGCCTGCAGACACTCCCTTCAGATTCTGGTGGACAAACAAAACAGCACATCTGGTCAGGTATTGATAACACTGACAGGACTGATAATGCAGGAACTGATGAACTGTACAACTGCTCTCCTACATATGGCATAGAGGGAGACAGCCTGTAAATAAAGAACATGAAAAATGGTGTTTGTGTGTAGTTAACCAGCTGCATTCATTGTTAGATGGAAAAAAAAGGCTGAAACATGTCCCAACCAGTGCTGTGCTCAATACGCAAAAGTAACAGCTCAACAACAGACTGACTATGAAAGTAATGGTAACATGGTAAAGCCCAACCCTCCCTCCTCCCCCCCCCCCCCCCCCCACCACCACATTAAAAATTTTTTTATCTGTTCACTCTCAGTTCTGGTGCAAGTTGTGGTGACTGCCTCCTAAACTTCTCTTTGCTGAAAGCTGCAGCACAGGCCTCCATGTGTCATCAATCATGTGCATCAGAAGTCAACACTTCGTTTTCCCCCCTCTCCAGACATACTTCAATGTCTCAGAGCACACACACACACACACACACACACACACTCCATCTAACCAATATTGCGTGCATGTTTGTGCACCAGTCCATTATCACCAAGTCCCTCCAGCCATACATACTTCCAAAGGTTTTCACATGGTGTTTGTTTAAGATATCAACACAAATTTTGTCACAGTCTTTTTTTCTTTTCTTTTAGGGTATCTACTTTCCCACCATGGCTCAACAAGAAATCATTTTTCCAGGTTGTTTTTTAAGCCTTTAGCAGCTTCCCATTTGAAGTGCTATGTTAATCATGACAGTATTTTTAAGCATTACATCCAATAGTAACTGTATAACAAAGAAATCCAACTACTATTTTCTCTGCTCTTCTCCATATGACAGTACTGAGAAAGATACTTAGCAACACCTTTTCATGTCTCTCTACATCATGAAGACATTGCTGCATGAACCATGTCTTGGTGGACCTCCCATACCGTCCTGGAAACCTTCAAACCATCCCACAGACATAAAGTGCTCAATCCAAGGCTCTTGAGATCAGAGCCATCGTTGCCTCTACTGCCTTGCAGCTCTCAGCATCCCTACAACACATTTAGTCCACCATTAGGTATAAACCCCTCTCCTCAGCATCCCTACAACACATTTAGTCCACCATTAGGTATAAACCCCTCTCCTCAGCATCCCTACAACACATTTAGTCCACCATTAGGTATAAACCCCTCTCCTCAGCATCCCCACAACACATTTAGCCCACCATTAGGTATAAACCCCTCTCCTCAGCATCCCCACAACACATTTAGCCCACCATTAGGGTATAAACCCCTCTCCTCAGACTTTGGTCTCTGCACAGTTTGACAAGCTACAGTATGGGAAGCCAACATGGTGAGTTTGTTTTTGTTGACTACATCCCCTGCTTGACTTGCTCTACTTACCATGTCAAACTCCAATTCTCTCACCAACATGATCAGCAGCGCTGGTTTAGGTCATTTTCATCTGCATGGACTTTGCAGTTTCCCAGCAGTTAAAACCTCACTACTCAGTGGTCCAATTTCCACACAATGTCTGGCATGGTATGAATGGTAACAACAGACAAAAAAGAGTAAAGGCGTTTCCGAACAAAGACAGAAACAGATAACAAAGGCAGAAGCAGATAACAAAGACAGAAACAGACAACAAAGGCAGAACATCGTGGAAGATGTCCAGGAAGAGTACACCAAGGCAGAGTCCAAGAACGGCACAAACATCTACTCTCTCTCTGGATCTACCTTTTTTTGAACAGAGAATTTCCAGGAAGGGAGATAACTTGCACTGAAAGACCTGTGCGTGTCTGTGGAGGAAAAGAGACAGGGGGACGTCTGAAACACCTCAACATTCTTTTAAAAAAAGCAACAATGGTGAAATGTCTTTGAAATGTGACCCGTTTCCATGAGGCAGCCAAATTTCATGCATTATTGGCATATTATTTGGATGAACAAGTGCACATATTTTCCCACTGATTTTTGGTAATTCATCTTCAAGTATGTAATGCTCTGTTCTCACGTTTTGCAAGACGCTGTTAACACTACTGTGTATACACCGTCAATAAGACCAGAGCAGAGAGGAGTCTGCTGTAGACTGTTGGGCCCCTAGGTCACTAAACGATGGGCTGTTGGGCCAGAGTCTCCAGCCACAACAGTACGCGTGGAGCTCCTGCTGTGCTGTGGCTGTGGAGAGGGCAGCCAGGTCATCAGCACAGCTGTCCCTAGTGGTGACCGTTCCACAGGATTCGTCTTCTGTCATGCATGCAGACACTGTGTGGGAGGACATTTGCTGTTCCATCTGTAGGACATCAACTCACCTGTTGCGCTTCAATGGCGCTGTGTTGCTGATGTGCCGGGCGGAACATGTTGCGCTCGTAGTCATGTTCATCCTCCCTCACGTCTTCATCCTCATCCTCATCAGCAGCGCTTTTGTTGCCGTTGCTTTCGTCACTGACCTCATCTTCCACCTCATCATCCTCATCCAGGTCATCGATCTTCTGAGGCTGCAGGGCTGCCCCATTGTCCAAAGCCTGCTGGTCTGGAAGCAGGACAAGAGCAGTGGTCACTAACGCTATCAGCACCACACGCAGCCAGCACCTCATGCAGACAACACCACACACAGCCAGCACCTCATGAAGACAGCACCTCATGCAGACAGTATCACACACAGCCAACACCTCATGCAGACACCACACACAGCCAGCACCTCATGCAGACAGCACCACACACAGCCAACACCTCATGCAGACAGCACCACACACAGCCAACACCTCATGCAGACAGCACCACACACAGCCAGCACCTCATGCAGACAACACCACACACAGCCAGCACCTCATGAAGACAGCATCACACACAGCCAGCACCTCATGCAGACAACACCAAACACAGCCAGCACCTCATGAAGACAGCATCACACACAGCCAGCACCTCATGAAGACAGCATCACACACAGCCAGCACCTCATGCAGACAACACCAAACACAGCCAGCACCTCATGCAGACAGCACCACACACAGCCAGCACCACACACAGCCAGCACCTCATGCAGACAGCACCACACACAGCCAGCACCTCATGCAGACAGCACCACACACAGCCAGCACCTCATGCAGACAGCACCACACACAGCCAGCACCTCATGCAGACAGCACCACACACAGCCAACACCTCATGCAGACAGCACCACACACAGCCAGCACCTCATGCAGACAGCACCACACACAGCCAACACCTCATGCAGACAGCACCACACACAGCCAGCACCTCATGCAGACAGGATAAGATAATGTTGCTTATAGCCCAGCCGACCGCAAAGGGCCACATCAGGGCTGTATCTCAGCACCACACACAGCCAACACATCATGCACACAGCACCACACACAGCCGGCACCTCATGCAGACAGCACCACACACAGCCAACACCTCATGCACACAGCACCACACACAGCCAGAACCTCATGCAGACAGCACCACACACAGCCAACACCTCATGCAGACAGCACCTCAAGCAGACAACACCACACACAGCCAGCACCACACACACAGCACCTCATGCAGACAGCACCACACCTGTTTACCCCAAATTCGTGTACCTGTAAAATTTTGGACAAAAACCTGTGATTAAAAAAAAAACAAAAAAAACCGAAATCTTCATAATCGCAATACTTTCACAACTTTGGAAGATTTGGAAGAGCTGGCCGTTGGCACGAAAGACTGCTTCGTCGCCATCTTTGACAAGGTAAAAGACACAAGGCATGCTGGGAATTGTCTTTTTACTGCTTTTGACCGAAAATAATAACAGATGAGTAACTTTGCGTTTAAGAATTTTCTTTCTCTGATTTTTTTCCCGTAATTTGGGGGGCATAATTTCCGTAATTTCAAATTTTTTCAATAAAAACTACGGCAAAATCGTAAGGGTAAACAGGTCTGAAGCATACAACTGGTCGCTTCTCAGGCCAGATCCTGGAGGTCAGCTGCAGTGCCAAGAACTATAGCCTGCAAGTGCAAGGGTGCTAACAGCAGATTTCTAAAAAATGAAAGGCAGGGCTCTAGGGGCTGCCCAGGGCCCAGCTGGGTACAGGGGTAGTGCCCCTGTTGAGGGGTCAGGGGGCAGTGCCCCTGTTGGGGGGGTCAGAGGGGCCTTGCCCCCCTGAAGCTTAAAGAAAAACTCATTTCAGAAGGCAAATGAAAGGTGAATGTAAAGTGGAGAAGTAAGCCTGAAACTAAAGCCAAAAGTTCATAAATAAATACATAAAACACAACTAAAATGCAATTTCCTGAGGAAAATCAAAGATAATTTTTTTCCTCTAAATGTTTGTTCTTTCAAATTTGTTCTTTGCATATTTCATACCTTTTAATTTCTCATATGCTGTAGACTGTATTCTGAAGTGAAGAGGGACTTGAGATTATCTTCTGGTTACCATGGGTTATACTCCTGACTTTGAAGTCACTGAAAAGTAGCGCTACAACATGAATTCATTTTTGGCAGATGGCTGTAGATATACTTGATATAAGAAGCCACAATTCAGCTACTCAACAGATGCAGTCTTGGCATTCAATTTGAAATCGCCGCATATGAGAAATGTAGTCACTGTTAAATTACCTGACATGATTTGAAATCTTAAGTCTGAAGTCTTCAAACAAACGGAACAGAAAGCCACCCTTGGCATGTCCATCATCTGTAGTCACTGGCCAAATGTTTCGCCGTTTGTATCCTTTTCTGTCAGCCATTCCCATGGCCAGCGATTTTGCATGCCTTTCTCCACCTCCTCTAGCCCTGAGACATGGCCTTTTGTCAAAAACAGCTTTGTAACAATTGTTCCGCTGTCAGGCTAACATGTGGCGCATCGACTTTCAAATCTGCATGTGTCTGTGCTGTCAAATCGACCTGAAGGAAGTGGAGCACTTCGTACCTCCAGCATGGAAGAGTGAGAACAAAGCGCATTGAAAAGTTGGATCGGAATTCAAACGAATAATGGAACTGCCATCCGATTTTAAACCTTCAGGCATGAAAGTGCAGAGCACTAAAAAAATCTGAAAAATCAGCGGGGGTCTGGGGGCCTGCGGAAGCCCCCAGTGGGGTCCAGGGGCAACGCCCCGGCGGGGGTCAGGGGGCAGCGCCCCCTGAAGCTGACGGTTTTTCATGCAAAAAAGGCCTAAAACTACGCATTATTCTGTAGTTAAGATGTGTAAAAAAAAGACAGGCAAATTCAACAAGGATTCAACAGATTCTTTGCTGCAGCAAGGGATGCTTGGTATCAGTGGGTAAACTGATGGTTGTCTTTGTCGCTGCAGCTGCTTTTGCAGACGGACAAATGCCATAACCACTCTGGACCTCGCTCACCACCTCACCTGAAAATGATACAAATGACTATTATATATAGCCATCAAGACAAGGTGGGATAAAAAAGACCCCCCCCCCCCCCCCCCCCCCCACACACACACACACAACACAACCCCCATACCTAGATAAGCAGGTTTTGAAAAGTTGCTATGATTGATTATATTGGGGGTGCCCACAGGAATTGCGACCCGTGTCTGATGAAGAAGGAAATAATTTAACTTTTTATAATTTTATTATAATTTTAAGAAATTAATTGTAAAGCATTGCATTATTACCGGTATTCACAAGTCATGAACATTGCTTCAAAGAACACTTACTGTTTAATAAAGAGGAAACACACACACACACACACACACACACACACACACACCATTGAAAAAATTAGGCATGACTTGCAAGCACAGACCTAGAATTCTCTCTCTCTCTGTCTCTCTCTGTCTTTCTCATTGATCCAATGAATAAATGAATAAATCTTGTCATTTTGGAAAGGGGGGGGGAGGAGAAGGGGCACTGTTTTTTTTCTGAAATCAACTTGTTTCAGCTGTTGGCCTTGGTGTCATTTGAAGTAGTGAGAAACAAGTACTACAGTGTTGTGTGTGTGTGTGTGTGTGTGTGTGTGTGTGTGTGTGTGTGTGTGTGTGTGAGAGAGAAGAGAGAGAGAGAGAGAGAGGAGAGAGGAGAGAGGAAAACGGAGAGAAGAGAGAAAGAGTGAGAAAACCGAGAGAAAGAGAGAGAGAGAGAGAGAGAGAGAGAGAGAGAAGAGAGAGAGAGAGAGAGAGACTCAGAGAGAGAGGGGAGAGAGAGAGAGAGAGAGAGAGAGAGAGAGAGAGAGAGAGAGAACCGAGAGAAAGAGAGAGAAAACCGAGAGAAAGAGAGAGAGAGAGAGAGAGAGGAGAGAGAGAGAGAGAGAACTCAGAGAGAGAGAGAGAGAGAGAGAGAGAGAGAGAAAACCGAGAGGAAAGAGAGAGAGAGACCCAGAGAGAGAGAGAAGAGAGAGAGAGAGAGAGAGAGAGAGAGAGAGAGAGAGAGAGAGAGAGAGAGAGACCCAGAGAGAGAGAGAGAGAGACACTGAGAGTTTCAATCTAAGTATGCCACTTTTTTTCAAATCAGGTCGCGAAGCTATATGTAGCATGATTTCATTTGACTAAACAATCACTTTGTAAAAAAAGAAAAAAAGTATATTTACCTCTAATCATTGTATTATCCTTCACGGAACTTGCGTTCTTCTTGTGAGAAGGCCTCTCGAGGTGTGCACTCAAAGCCTTGAAACCTCGATTCGCATAATTGACTTTCTTCTGGCAGGGAACGCAAAATGCACAGCCGTTCTCCTCCAGTTTCCGGAAGACATCGCCGATGCGTATCTCGTCCACTTGTTTGTCTAACCAATCCCACCGCCAATCGTTCTTCAGACCTTCTTTTTCGCGTATTGAACCGGTGCGCTGCACAAACTTCGCCATTTTGAACGACGCTGAGGCGAACCGCCCGGATGTTCGTATCTGCCGGAAGTAGCCTATTGAGCTGGCTGACTTACACACCGCAGTTGCGAAATGCCCGCAAATAAAGTCGGACGCACGTTTTACTTTTCATGTTCGGATTTTTTATTTTTGGTCGGAACTTTTTTTTTTAGTCGGTAGCGGCGAAATATTTAGTCGGAATTTCCGACTAAATCGGAGAAATTTCATGCCTGACCTTTCTTCGAAAATTCGTTGCTCCTCAGATCCTACAAAACCGGCATCGCGGCGCCAGCCATTATTAAAAACTGGCATTCCGGCACATAAGCAGCACAGTGGCACCCATGCATGTAGACAGCACACTACTGGCCGCTTCTCAGGGGACACCCTGTGGGTCAGCTGTTCTGCCCAAGACTATGGCCCACTAGTGTGATCCTATGACAACTAGTCACCCCACTATTGTCATGCTTACATCTATATACTGGCTAGGACTACAGCCCACTAGTGTGATCCTATGACAACTAGTCAGACCACTATCGTCCTGCTTACATCTATATACTGGCTAGGACTACAGCCCACTAGTGTGATCCTACGACAACTAGTCACCCCACTATTGTCATGCTTACATCTATATACTGGCTAGGACTATAGCCCACTAGCGTGATCCTATGACTAGTTGTTTTTGCCTGAAGAAGACCCAAGAGGTCGAAATGCATTGCGTCTTGTCCTGTGCTTTGTCTATGTCCTTGGCGGTAACTAACCCCCTCTCTTTCTAATTTTTTTTTTTTTTTTTTTTAAGGGTGAAAGTGAATTCAATATTAAAAACAGTTAAATGATTGCAAGGGAACATTTCCAAAGGTTTATGACAACTACCACGTTGGCTGATGAAGTGAACGGTTGTCAAGTTGCATACATTCTTTCTGCATGTTCCTTGTTCCCCCTCCTGTTCAAGCAGCAGTGACTACGCTTGTTGCAGGTCCATCCTGGCATTCTTTCCCACAAGACAGGGTGACACACACATGTTCATATGCAAACACCTACTTCAGCCATTTTCATAGCAGCCAATCTTCTGCAGTCAAAATTTGGAAACCTGGGATGAACGGAGAGGGGTGAACTGAAGAGGCTGCATTTCAGCTTATGACTGAAAGCATTTCTAACCCCCTTTTGTTTCAGTTGATGAATGCTGAGTTCAAAATCCCCCCATTTTTAACAACAGTTTGAAATTCTGGATTTTTTTCAGTAAATCAGGGATTCCTAGAATAATTCCTACGTTACAGAAAAATTTGAGAGTAGGCAGTTGAACCACAAAATTGGGCCCAAATGTGACTTAGAAAAGAAATCATGAGCATACCACATTCAATCCAGCCTTCAAAAACAACAACAAAAAGCCACAGCCATAGTTTGAGTTCTAACAAAATATTGGAAAAGTCATATGGTTAATAATGTGAATATCTCATATTTGCTTTGTGATGCATTATAACTAAAAGCAGGAAAAGGTATGAGAGGAGAGGTTACCAGTGTTGCTGTCGTTGTCCTCAGAGTCTGACTGGATGTTGGAGGTGGAGGGGTCAGGCAGCACAACGTTCCTGATGCGCACAGCCAGGTTGTCAAACTTCTTCATGAACTCCTCTGATCACACACAAACACGCACATATGCACACACACGCGCGCACACACACACACACACCGTCCTCTGTAGCCATCAGTAAGCCTGACAGACATGGTAGATATTTTGACAGTAGAAAACCATCCACTAAGCTGTAAACCAAGGGCAGCCACTCTTTCCTCCCTACAAATGTCTGCTAATAGCACTTCAAAAAATGACGGAGAACAACAAGAAAAGCACATGTGCTTCTCATCAAATCTGTGTCATCCACTTCTAAACCTGGCATTACTAATATAGGAATTTGTTCAACATTGGTACCTGTTAACCTCCTCCATACATATCAATCACTTCCAAATGAAACCTTTCTCTACATGTCTGGACAGGTATATATGAGATATACGTTTCTCTCTCACACACACACACACACACGACATATATTCCCAGTAAGGTGAACTTTCTCCCCATGCAACTTTCAGACAACAGTCAACACCAACTTTCAGACAACTGTCAACATTATTTTTCAGATGACAACTATCATTATGAACTTTCAGAAAAGGTTTAAGGATTGGATGTCATTGTCCCGCTGGTGGGTGTTTTGTTCTGCTTGACCAAAATATGACTTTACTCCGAGACTCTGGACAAAGATTTCAGAATTTCTTTATGCGATTTTTGTCTACATTGGATTTTTAAAAATCTGAATCAGGTGTGTTACTCAGCTTTCCACTGCTGAAAACAGCTCTGAATAATGCTGTGCTCATCTGCACTGCTTGCACTGCATATCACACCTTCTGCTCTGTACATGTGCTTGAGTTGCGTCAGGTGATCAAAGATTGCCACAAACATGTACAGTTGTCCTTAAATGTCTAAGGAACACAAAACCTAGCATGCGAAGCCATGGTTGTCCAGTTTAAAGACAGTGCATCCTGCTCTTGAACTATCCACACTCATAGCTGTCAACCTTCGGGGGTCAAAGTTCAGGGACCAAGGGATGAAGGGGGCGGGTGGTGTGAAGAAGGGCAGTTCCACTTTGACTGAAGGCATTTCTAACCTGGTCTTTCACCAATTTCTAACCTCCTTGTTCTCAGGGCTTAAAATGGTCAATCCAAAAATCAGAGGAAAATTTCTGAAGTGGCAAAGCCACGAGAGAACAGGGAAAGGGCATTCTGGGCCACTTCCGCCCTCACTCAGTTCGGGCGAAAGTAACCCAGAATGCCCCTTTCCCTGTTCTCTGACAAATAAGAGTAATACTGTGTAGGGTTATCCGTTTTCAATACTAATTTACTAAAGTTTTCAGAGAGTAGCCAGGACTGAACACATTCCATAGAGTAACGCAGGGAAAAGCAGTTGTGGCTGAACGCGCCCATATACACGGTGGGTGCACCAGGCTATCCGATTACTTCGCGGTATGTTAATTACAGCGTGGGGAGAGAGAAAACCCTGACAAAGTTAAGTTGCCCTCAGAACAGACAGACAGACAGACAGACAGAGAGAGAGACAGACAGACAGAGAGGCGGGCACACAACACACACACACACTAACACGAACACTAACACACACAGACACTTTCTCTCTCTCTCTTTCTCTCTCTCTCTCTCTCTCTCTCTCTCTCTCTCACACACACACATGTACACACACACACACATACACACACACACACACACACACACACACACACACACACTATATAGCCCATTTACAAGAACATTCACCACACACACACACACACACACACACACACTAACACACACACTAACACACACACACACACACACACACAACACAAGCACTCACAGAAACCATACACATATAACACACGCGCGCGCGCGCGCACACACACATACACAGTAGTGTCTGCGTTGGCCAAAAAATCAATACTGCTGAACCCCCTCTTCTTCCCTCCTTTTCACCCCCCTTCCTCACGCCGGTTACAATGTATTGCATCATGCAGCGAGACGGCGCGCCAAAAAATCAATACTGCTGAACCCCCTCTTCTTCCCTCCTTTTCACCCCCCTTCCTCACGCGGTTACAATGTATTGCATCATGCCGCAAGACGGCGCTGTCACAGCTGGGCCAATCATCGAGGGCGCAGTGCTTACGGCGCTCACAGGACTAGGAACACCAACATTCTCCCACTGACTCCCGGTCTTGCAAGGACGCTTTTACTTCGCTGTGTACTTTTGCTTGTGTCTTATTCTAAAAAATGGCTACCCGTTTCACTGAAGAGCAGGCTCTTGCCATTGAACACCACAAGGTTTACCATACTTTCATGTCAGAGTATTTGTTGAAAAAAGAACGAGTGAAGCATGTTCGTTGCCGTCGAAACCGAAAAGAAGTATTGCTTTCCTAGAAGGAACAGAAAAAGAAAAAAGTGAACCGACTGCTTTGGAAATGGACGACTATCTTAAAGGTTTGTTGGTTCAAGGAAATGAAAACGTTGAAGGCAATATTGCTGAACAACATATAGCCGATTTCAATACGTGTTTGACTATCGATGAGATGGTTCCTTATCTAAAAGATGGCGCTGCATTGTTGAAAGTTGGCCAAAGCAAAACAATCCATCATGCGTTGATTGTTGGGCGTTGGCTTGAGACAGCCCAAGTCATGTTTAAAAAACAAAAAACGCATCAAACATGGCGTTTATTTCTTAAGACGCAGGTGAACATGTCTGATTCGTATGCTAGGAAACTCATTCAACTTTCTGTTTTGTTTTTATAACTATCCTAAATTCCACAAGCTAGGAATCAGTATAAATGAACTGTGTAGCAAACGCCAAACCATTATTAAACTTATGCAACTGGATGGCGATTTTCGGGGGTTCTGGCAAAATAGATAGGGCTAGGCAGACCTTAGTACATCTACCAGTATGGAGAGGAGTAGTGTGTGGCCAGCACTATCTTCATATAAATGCTCCAAATATACAATGACGGATGTACTACTACTGGCGATTAGAGCCGCCATAAAAGCTCGGCTACAGCAGTAATTGCTGTAACTCTGCCATAGCCAGTTGCAAGCCTGGTTGAGAAAAGAGGAGCAGAGCAAACTAGGCCAAACAACCCTATGTGATCGCTTGCCGCCAATGACGTTAGCACCTGCAAAGCTCGGTGGCAAACTAGGTCAAACGACCCTATGTGATCGCTTGACTGCAAAGCGCGGCAGCACCTGCAAAGCTCAGCGGCAAACTAGGCCAAACGACCCTATGTGATCACTTGGGGTTGATTGAGGTTGCGCGCGGGACACAGCCTGGTAGTTCCACTTCTTGTTTGTTTGTTGTGTGTTTGTGTGTTTTGGCCTACCCCACGCACGCACGTCCCTCCGCCCCACCCCTGGACTGTCTATTGGGTGTTTGTTGTTTGTTTTGTCCTACCCCACGCATGCACACCCCCCTACCCCACTCCACCCCACCCACCACTCACCCCACCCCCACCCGCCCCACAGCCAAGTTTTTAATAAGTTCTTGATCAAGTTCTTAATTAAGTTCTAATAAGTTTTTGATCAAGTTCTTGATAAGTTCTTGATTAAGTCATCCTCTAATACAACCAAGTTCTTATAATTATCAAAAAATACAAGCTATGTTTTTATCTTAAATAGCAGATGTCTAATATAGTACACACACGCCTCAAAAAACGCGTCATCGTTGAGGATGTCTTGCTCAGCGTTTTCTGCAATAGATCTTAAGGAAGGTTTACATCCGAAGCAACTGCATTGATTACAATTCGGGTCTATGGAAATGTCTTTTATAGACTCCAGTCTTTATTTATTGACTTCATCATTTTATAATACGCCATGATCTATTTTTATTAAAAATTTAAAATTAAGTTCTTAAAATATTATTCCATTATAAATGGATCAAAATGATGCTTTGTTATTGGCGGTTTTGGCGTGCAGTTGTCTTTTCTGCATTTAGCGGTTCAGGTTGTTTTAACTTCTTTTGTTTCTGTTGCAATTGTGTATATATTTTATAGCCGTAATAACTGCCCCCAACAGCAGCAATGGCGCCAAAAATGGCAACAGTTTTAAGTTCAATATTCCATGAAGACTTTGGGGCCCTTGTATCACATGGATTTTTATAGCTGGCATTGAATCAACTTGTTCTGGCGTTGGCGGCGTTATGTTTTCATGACGAGTCATATTCTGTAACATTAATTTTTTTTGTCTGTTCCACTCTGCTAATTTTTTTCCTGCTTCAACACGCCCAGGATTTTTAATGGTCTCCACCTGATTCAGCGTTTTCTGCTGATTTTCTAGCTTGGTTACTTTCTCCACCTGATTCAGTGTTTTCTGGTTCTGCTGATTTTCCAGATCGTTCATTTTGAAGGAAACAAAAATCTATATGATTAAAAGTTATTAATCCCATGATTACTGGCGATAACAATGTTCCAAATCTATAGTATAAATCACACCCTAGAGACTCTAATGACTTTGTTAAAACTGGATCTTGCGTTAAATCATACGTAAGATCTTGTTCAGAATCAATGGGAGCAAATCTACTGACTAGTTTAGTGTACAAACTAAGAACCGTTTGCCCCACACTTTTCACCATTCTAGACCCCAGCTGCGCTTCATACCTGTTATGATACTTATAATGTCTTGTGGAGACATCTGTTGAATCTGTTCTATGCTGAATTCAGTTCCGAGGAACTGTTTGTTTTCCCACATGCTGCTAAAGAATACAGCCTCTCCTTTTTGGGCATAATAGCTTGATCATCAACTTGGTCATTCATAAGTTCGGGAAGGTTTAGGCTGCCTTGTAGCTGTAGGAGATCATCACTGTTCATGTTTTTTAATAATTATAATTATTTTATTTTATAAAAATGAGCACCGAAAAAACTGTTACTAACCTTGTATACCATTCTGCTGTTATTGGAGGTCTAAGTGTAGGATACTCAATGCTTGGTAAAAGCTTGTTAAAAATAAAACCGGGCAGATCTTGGCAAACTAGACTTTGAGGATTCAGCAAAGCTGATTGCTATCATTGCAGCTTCGGTTGCCACGAAAGATTTTCTAGTTAAGCAAGGAATAATTCCAGACAATATAAATATGTAAGAAAAAAATACATTTATAAAAAATGGCTTCACTCGCAATAATGATAGGCGGCGCTGTGGTGAACGCGCTTGCTTTTAGCGGCAGTAATTTTGCATTTAGTAAACTGGGGAATGACGGCGAGAGAAAAAGACATAACAAAGCTATGGAGGAACTAGCAGCTGCACAAGACGCCTATGAAAGGCAGAGACTTGAGCAGTTAGATTTTATTAATGACACACTGAAAAGACAGGGCATGCAGCTTACACATTTAAAGATGTTGATCAAGCAATAAAACAATATTATCTAGTAACAGGCAAACCAGTCCAGACATTGCCCCCACCAAAATTCAGTGACTTTTATCATCCATCAGAAAAACAAAAGATGCAAGAAATCGGGTTTATTGTCGTCGGCATGACCGTCGTGTATTTTGTTGCACATAATATTGGCTGAATAAAAAATGAACAAAATCTATTATTCGCCAAAAGGATATTGGAAGGGTATCACAGCAATACAAAAGCTAAGCCAAGCAGCTGGAGTTAGTGAACAAACAGCAAAAGAATGGTTATCTAAACAAGCGATTTGGCAAATTTATTTACCAGCGCCTAGACGAATACAGAGACCACACTTTATCAATACAACTCCAAACGACACCCATCAAAGGGAAATCTTCTATATTACCCTCTGATACGATTAGGCGCAAAAGATTTAAGTACGCACTTACAGTCATTGACATAGCTTCAAGATACAAAGATGCAGAACCGTAAACACAAAAGAGTGCTTCTGCTGTTGCTGTCGCTATACAAACTGATATACCAACGAGGGCCACTAACATTATCCTCGCATGTTTTCAAGTTGATGATGGAAAAGAATTTAAAGGCCAAGTGAATCAATTATTGTTAAAACACAGAGTTACTATTAGAAGAGGCATTCCGGGAGTTCACAGATCACAGGCTTTAGTTGAAAACTTTAACAAACAGTTAGCCGAAAGACTTTTCTCCTACCAGTATCACAGAGAGCTTATTGACAACTCTCGCAACACAAGAATGGGTTAGAAGACTGCCCTCAGTTTTGCGCGCAATGAATAATGAAGAATTTAAAGGGTTAAAGCCAGTACAAGCAATCAAAAGAAAAACAATAAATGTTGCTGAAGGAGAGCTTCATCTAGCAAACTATTACCGTTTGGTTTAAAAGTAAGGTACCTTTATTTACCGGGGGAAGCGAAGGGGACACTCGCATCAGGCAACCGATCCAGTTTGGAGTGTTTGACCCATATGAAATAAAAGAATTGTAAAGATGAATCCGCCCCGTGTATTATTTACGAGAAACTGACACAACAAAACAACCAGCCCTCAAAGATCTTTTGTGAAGGAAGAACTGCAGATAATTCCGCCAGACACAGTTCCGCTTAATTAATTTACGGTTCTCCAGTGCCCAATTGCATATGAAAACTCTGGATTAACAAACACCCTTTTGTTTTGTTCTATCTAATGACTTCTTTGTTACAACTGTTTGTGTTGATCTCATGTAGATTAATCGCAGTTTTACGTTGTCATGATGAAAAGTCTTATTGCCAAACAATGCTTCTTTGTAGTTGTCATGTGATATGTTTGACTGCACAACACTGCGAGATATTCCCTTTGCTTTCTTAATGATTTTCTCCTGGCTCGAAATACTGTACATTTTTTGACCTTAAACCAACAAACTCCTTGATCACCTTTCCAGATAATTCATCCTTCATTTTTTCCTAAAACCTTCTTGTTTAGTAATTGAATGCAAAGGCGAATCTTTAGGGTAATCAGATGTATCATACCATCCACTCGCTCCTTTAGCTACTTCTAATTCCATGTCTTTATAAATACTTCAGTAAGAATATCTATAACAAAACTATCTGTATCTGTGTAAAAGTACTCTGGACTACAGGATTACGAGGCTAAAGTAGTCATAAAGAAATTCTAACATCAAAAGCTTTGATAATTCTAAAACAGTAAACCCAATAAATACAGGTTTGTCCAATTTGACTTTCTTTTTTTCATCATTATGCCAAAAAGCTGATCATGAAATCTTCTGAAGTCCTGATAATTAGGTTTTGAAGTCAGCTTAATTGCTTCGTTCTCTTTAGTGACCAATCTGACATCTTTACGCTTGTGCGGATTCTCCATAGTCTTTCCGAAACAGCTGTTGTTCAACAGCTTGAAAAAGTCTTTTTCTGAAGCATCTGTGGATTTAGTTCTGAGATCAGTGTTCTTCATGATGTATGGCTTCATGAACTGTTCTTGATCAAAAGCAATTATGCGATGAACTGCTGTCACTTTAAACCATGTCTTAAATAAAATTGTAGAAGTCTGTAATGACAGACATAATTTTTTTTGCCCCGAAGATTAGCACAAGTTTAGGCGGCTCTCTTGGATCCATCTTTAGACTTTCTGCTGCTAATGGATAGTCATTATGCAGGTCATGGAGTTCATGAGGAATTCTAAGTCAACTTCTAGAATGAAACCACGCTGTTGATCAGGCGTTAAACTGCCCACCACTTTAATGCCTTTTGAATATTATTCGTACCTGTGTACATCTTGAAGTTACGTAATGGAAGTGATTGCGCCATTGCCCATCCATACAGATTGTTTGCATCTAAATACATAAGATAGTTAGACCTTTTACTCGGATCATAGTCGTCCAAGTATTTGTTGTTTGCTTTACAGTAATGATGCGACGCCATACTAATTCCTCCACGCAATCCGTTTTCAATCATCTGAAGCATTGGTAGGTCAGACAATAAATCAATCTGTACTCCAGTAAACTTTAAGAAGCGTCCAACTCATCCCGGGCGCAGAAATGTAATGCGCAGGATCCAGGCTATAATGTTCATACAGGTCTTCCTATAATTTTCAAAGACGTCCGCAACAAACATACATCTGCCATCAAGTATGAGTCATGATAGTCTCCCGTTGTTTTACAATCTAATTTCCCTGCCATGCTTCTTGAGCATGCTGGTAATCAGAGTCGCTGATGTCCTTTCCTCTAAGACTAGAAAAAGAACGCGCCTTTAGGCGGAAGTGTATCTTCGTCAAACCTTTCCCAACTGTTCATGTACTCATAAGGGTAAACGCCCTTTCTAACAAGCGTTGAGTCAAAATATTCTTCCGTTATTGGGCAGGACTTTAAGGACATAGCTAGTGCCTCTAATGAGCCCATCATGTGTTGCATAGAGTCGTAGAAAGACATGTTATTTAAAGTGAAACACATGTACTTTTCTGATGACTGTGCAATGCATGCTACCCTGAAGGCGCTGGTTACTGCTTGCATTATAAGGTGAGAGTCATAACCTCGCAAGTTGTGAAAGAATACAGGCAGCTTCCATGTCTTTGGATCAAACTTTAGTTGAAGATTGCATTTGTTATGCGCTGCACCTCTAAACTTCCCACTAATGTGATCATGGTCTCTTACTGTGGGGTTTACACTCTTGGGCGTTAGCTCTAAACCGCAAATCCAACAATGCGTGGCTGAGTCATACTGTTGTTGGTCTTCAGGCGTCATTATGATTTCAGATAAATTCAGATTATTAGAACAGTCATTGCGCACTTGCTGCATGCGTTTTAAGAATGTTTCTGCAGCATCTGGTCCTCTATATAATTCTGGTTCTGAATAAACGCCATCCGACCTGACAACAATGAAGGCAAATGAACAAATCTGATGATTACTCATTAAGACTGTTTTTCGAAGTTTTTGTGGCGCTGGCCCTTCATAAGGAACAATAAGCGACTCGAAGTCTGCGTAAACTACGTATGGAGAATGTTGCAGTTTTTTCCAGTTCTTAAAACTAACTTTAGATCCTGGTGGGGGCGTAATTAGTTCTGTATTACAGTCTACAGAACTTTTACAATGTTTTATATGTTCACTCGCAGCTTGCACAGATGGAATTCTTGTTAAACATTTTCTGCAGAATTCTTGTTTGCTATGTTTGTTTGTAGTATAACTCAATAATCTACTCATTGTGCGTATCAATGTGTAATGGGGTAGCCCGCTAGTGAAAACATTAGTAGTAAGTCAACATGATTTTTTTCTGGTTCGCCTATTGTTGGACTGTTCTTGGACACTTTAATTGGCGCCAAATTTGTTTCCTCATCCCATGTGTATACATTAACAGTTATTGGGTTGTTTTGTTCTTCAAACTGATCAATTTGGTCTACACTAACAGGAAAGGATATTCCATTGAAGTTAAGATCTTTGGCGTATTGCCGATAGTTAGTCACTCTTTCTGCGTGTTCGCGGACACAATGCAGCCTTGCAAGAACACACCACATGAAACATTTGTCGTCTGAATTCTTTATGTTTATAACTGCTTTTTTCGCTGCCAGTGCTGGAGGTAGCGGAATGTAAGCCTTGCCTACAATCGGTGCATACTTAGCCTGTTTTAATCTAATCTCTAAGACTTCGCCCTCTGACCAACCAGAGCCTCTCATTTTAGCTTCTTCAGCGGCAGCGTCAAACTGTGTAAGCAGTTCGTTCTGCCCAACCAGGTGTTAAGTCATTAGTGGAAAGAATAGTCTGTTGTTTAGTCGAGACCCAGACTTCTAGGTTTTCTTCATTTATTGTTACATAGTCGATTAAAACAGCTAACATTACTTTAACCGGTGGGTCTATTGTTAGTTTACTTGGAACTTGAGAAATAGCATGAACAACACTTGCCTGTACGTTTGTTGGGTCAATGACTTCTAAATCAATATCATTCAGTGCTCTTGATAAACGCTCTCTCTCGAGCATTCCTTCAAACAATTCGTCTTGTCCTTCATATATCTTAGCCATGCTGTCTTTCTTTTCTAAGCCAAAAATATTATTTAAATTAAAAAAAATACTTAATCAGAACCAATATCAACGGTCTTTTTGCGCTTGGACTCATAAACTAAAGTATAAACACCTTTTGGTGTTGTTAATGTGAGCTGTTTAGAACAGAGTTTAATGTCTCGTTTACTTTTTTTAAGCATTCCTTTTTTATCTGCTCGGGTCTGGCTGTTGAGAAAAACTTGTCACCCCGCCTTTCTTTGAAGATCAAACTTTTGTCTTTTGTAGTCATCAAAATCAGCCTGTAAACGATTAAATTCTTCATCCGTGATGTTTGAGTCAACTAGCGCTTTATTTATTGTCAGTTTGAACGAACTAAGTTTAGCTGTTATTAGTTGAACCATAGCTTTTGTGCTTTTGGAGTTTAGTTTTTATTTTTTTGCTAGCAGCACCTACGGCTAATGAACACAGGCCGAGAGCTAAAGACAAACCTCCTAGAGGTAAAGCTGCGGGTGCGCCTATGCCCGTTGCTAAGAGACCAACACTCGTTCCTGCTGATAGAGCACTTATAGTTGATGCTCCAGTATTAACATATGTAACAGCATTAAAGGCAGCAGAATACCTTCGTTTGGTTTTGCTGTATTTTGAAAGGTCTTGCTCTAGTACTTGCTGCATTTGCGTAATGTTTGTTAATCTGAAGGTTTTTTACTTCAGGGGTTTCTATAACAGCAGAATTGCCTGCTATCTCTTCTTTTGGCGGCGCTGTAGGCACGTTTGGATAAACTTGAACAGACATGCTTTTTATAAAATAAAAAAAATTTAGTATTGTATATCTTTTAATCTGTTATTTTCAATATTCAGCTGCGCATCATATATTAAAAACAAATGTACATTAAGCGGTTTATCGCTTCTTCTTCTTTATCAATTTGAATGTTTATTACGTCTCTCACAGCTCTCCCGCTTCCCTGCAACTGATTATCCTCTGTTGACCTTAGGTCAATCCATAAACCGTATTTCGTTGTTAAATAATCATCAAGCCTAACATTGTGAAGATGTAATCTTTAGACACAAGGTCTGCTGTTAGACTTCTACCCCTCCCACCCCCAAAACAATTTTCTTATTTCGTCAAAATGATGATAAGGTCTAAGCCGCCTAGCGTAGATTTGGTTAGGACTACCATCAATTGTACATTGCACTTTCGCTATTTTAGGATTAAAAAACTTTTCACTTGCTCTTTTGAACGGTTCTTCATCTTCACACAGCAATAAAATACCTTTAAGCGATCTTGCTGCGACACTAAAACTAAAATTCCATATAGTGTCTGCCCTGCTTCTGGGATATGTTGTATGATGAATCACTCTTTCGTAATATATTGATAATTTTGACTGATATTGTTGCTCAATCAGCCTTGCTAAATTAGGATTGCTAACAACGTCAAACTCTAACGAGATGTCAGAAATGCTGTACATTGCTTCGGTGTCTGTTGATCTGATAACACGTTTGTATTCGTTAAAAGTTAGTTCATATGACAGTCTGTCTTTTAATGCTCCTTGAAAGTATGGCGCATGCGCTTTTAACAACTCAAAATCTAAGGGAATGGAAAAGCGATTTCCATACGCAAACTTTACGGCTACATACTTTTTGCCGTCTTTAGTATCTTCAGCGCCTATTCTATGTTTTAGTGCTTCTTCATTTTCGATTCCTTGAAACGCAAGATCAGCCCTTTCATTCCCGGTTAGCCATAGATCAGAATAGGTTAAAAATATGTCTGCATTGTGTAAAGAAAATATTTCTTGCCCCTCAAGTTTTATAGAAATTTTCTTAACGATTGCCCGCCCCAGGTTCTGTACAACTGTCCTGTTTGGGTCTGTTGTTTGAATCGAGCGCTATTTGAAAGTAAGACGCGCAGAGCCTGGCACAATCACTTCATCTGCTCCTAGGTCCGGAAATTTGACAGTAAGAATTTGATCTGCATCAATAGTAGATGGATTATTTGGAACAGTAATATTCCGTTTATTTCCCTTCACGCCAAAGGGTTCTTTCAGTCTTCTATGCGGGTCAAGAATCAAGCCATATGCATGTAACATTTTTTTATAAAACAAAATAAAAAAATTAATTATTAAAGAAACATGGCAGGCATTGAAGATGAAGATTATGATGTTTTTGATCGTGGAGACGACATGAGTGATTCCCCTTGGGAGCGGCATCGCTCGGGGCTCTCATTGCATGATGAATTAGCAGAAATCGGGAGTACATTACCAACAAGTCGGTATAAATTAACAGAAAGTAAGGCCAGATCATTATACCAAAGTTTAGGCCAAGAACCTCCCGAATTTATAGACCCTAATGATTTTGAAGTAAAAGATGACCATATTGTTTGTGAGGAGCGACCAAGGACAACTTGTTCAGCTTACAACTAAAAAAGACCCATCAAAGTTTTTAGCCGTGGGTTCAATTAGAAATAGGCTCAGTGTGAAAGATCAAAATCGCCTTGGCCTTGTTAGGCCAAAATTAAGGGCGGAGGCAGTTTCTAAACTTCAAAACACACTGCAAGAACTCCCAACAGATAACCAAATGCAAAACATGGAACTTAAAGAATTAAATCAATCAGCAGGCGAATTAATAAATACAATAGAAGCAGAAACCAGTTTTTCAGAAGAAACAGCGTTAAAGACTATACACGACTCACCGCTACCCATGCGAGAAATAGCGGCCCTTGATCATGCTTGAGAAGCATCAGAGGCGAATTAACAAACAATTTAGCAAAACTAGGCGAACTAGATGAGCATATAAAAAGAGAAAAAGAAAAACTCGTTGAGGCTGATGACGCCAACTTAGGGCATGATATTAAAGAAAGAATAACCCAAAGACTAAAAGATCTTGAACAAGAAAGATCAGCAAGACTAGAAGTGCTGACTACTAACCGAGACCAATTACGAACTCAAGTAAATAGAATAAGAGAAAACTATCGAAAAAAAATTTTTTATGAAGACACGACACTAGCAGAACGAATTACGAACACTGTTTAGAGAGCAAGGAGTCACATTAGCAAGCGTTATAACTGCCTTAGGATTTGCAATAAGTACATTGGTGTTGGCTATTACAGGCGGCGGTGGAGGGCAAAGTTCAGTGCCTCCGCCGCCATCGCCTGATAAATCATGGTAAAAAAACAGCTTGATCATCTTGCAAGTTTATTAAAAAAATTAGCTGGTAAAGCCGTGGACGCTTTACCAGGAATATTGGGGAGTATTGTCAGCTGGCTTTTGTCTACTGCAAGCAAAGTAGTTGGCTTTATGGCCGAGCACTTATGGACATTAGTTCTCGTAATAGTTGGGTTAATATTTAGTAAAATAAAGACCGAGTAATCCAAGGCCAGTTAATCCAAGAACAAGCGCTGTCTTTTCATATTCATGGTCATCGCGAACAGAGTCCGCGAGCTTTGCTGAGTCTTCAATGACTTTGGGGTTTGGTCTTCGGGAATTAGATGACTTAATCTTGGCGTTCTTTTATTGTTTGTAATATTACTGGCTCAGAATTTATGTCGTTTTTCCCAACCTTCTGTTCATTGCCTGCTATAAGAATTTCATTATTATAGTTTATTATTGTACCTATCTGGAGTCTGAGGTCAGAAGGCAGCATGTATAAACCAGTGCCAACAGCAAAGTCTACTTTCGATCTTGCGTATTGTAAAACATGTTGGTACCTTTGAATACTTGAAGGTAAATCAACTGTAGAATTAATAGCGTCCTCTAAATTTGCTAAGTATTGTTTTTGTGCGTCAAAGCCAGTAGAAGGATCAGTTATGCTCGATCTCGTTTGTGCTTGCGAACCTAGCAAACACCCAAAAGTAAGTGCGAATAGAGTCGTTTATTCGTTCTATTCCCGCCCTAGTTAGGCCCTTAGAAGTGTCTAAGATAAATGTTGTCCATGCGTTTTATGCTCTTGCTCTATGGACCCAAGGTGAAAAGCTGTTTCGCTTGAAGAGAAAGATGTGTAAGGAGGATTCCAGTCATATTTAAACTTTCTGTGCATGCCCCAAAAATAAGGGTGCCTAAGCCATGATTAAGATCCAACTTTTGTCTAAAGTCTGTCTTGGTGTTAATATCGAATTCGTTACAGATCCTTTCAAAAGCCTTCATGTCTATTCTGTTGCTGAATGGATTAAACGGTTTGTCATTTGGCAATGGTGCTTGCAGTTCAGTCAAAATACGTCTGAAGGTGTAATAAAAATGAAATCTATACACTGACCTCACCAAAGGATTAGGATGATTTAAGTGATCAGCATACGACACTCCACACCCAGTTGATGCACAAAACACGGCAAAGTTTAACTGGTTCTGGTAAAACTGCATCGGATGACTAAACCACGCTTTCGCGATGTAGTCTTTTTTAATAGGAGGGTTAAGATATCTGTTTAATGGAGTACTTACCTTTTTATGAAAGGTGACAGTCTGGGTCACAGAAATGTCGAGGGTGCCAGTTGTTATATTTTTAAGATTGTAGTGTGGCCCAACAGAATATTTTGCATCAGTATATTTGAATGCACTCATTTTTAATTTGTTTTAAAAAATGTTTGTAACAATAACAACTCAAGACCGCCCTTCGTTTTTAGAACATGCTATTAATAACAATTGCGGGGCCAAAACGGTCGCGCTCCATGAAATATTTTACAAAGTCGTATGGTTTAATATAACTAAAGCCAAGGGGAATAATAAGATTACAAAATATGAAAGGAGAACAAACGACGTTAAACAGTTTAAAAATACCTGATGGTTATTACGGGTTTTGCTCACTAAAAGAAGCAATGAGTAACTTAGACATTACTCTTAAACTTAACAATGCAAATCTAAAAAACAATATTAACATTCAAACCTGAAGAAGCAAAATACGATTTTGATAGAGAGCTAGCTAAAATGCTAGGCTTTACAACTAGCAATCTACCCACTCATAGTTTTAGTGTTTCGCCAGATGAAACTACGTTGAGGGGAAAGTCCGCTCAATCTTGCATTACATTCATTACTCTATGTTCATTTAGACGAGCTAAGCACTGATGAAAACTTATATGATGGAAGGCCCTCAACTGTTTTAAGAGCTCTTCCGTCAGGAAAGCTGCATATTGCGATTATGAAATTATACAATTCCTAATTTACAGTTTAAAAATTAGTTTGTGGGGGGTCGGATCATTTAATATAAAAATCAAAGACAAAGCGGGGAAAGTTGTGAAATGCGATAACCTGCACATTGTTTTGGAAATAAAATAATACGCTACTAAAAAATAATGTCGCGTGGGCCAGAAGAACCAGGAGTTACATTAGCGCCTGTGAGGTGTATAACCTTAGAATTAAAAGACCTTGCAGACGTTGCGGACTTTGAACAGAACGGTGAGATAGGCACTTTGTATGGGTTTGAGTACACTAAAGATGGTGATTATAAACGCAAAGAGGTTAGCGACAGCAAAAAGTTTCCTAAACTAGAACAGCTGCGCAATCTAGAAGCAAATAATGTTGGCCAGTATGAATATAAAATAGTTCGAAAGCCTGACCTCAAATGGCACTTAGAACCATATTTAGAATGGGACATAAAATTTGAATTCATAAGCCCATTTACATAAATTTTAGCCATCAAAAAAGTTTCAGAAAAGCATTCAACTCTGGCCCTTTACATGTAAGTCTTATGCCAGACGACAATAGTCGGAAAGAGATTGAAATAAAGCCGTATGGGAATAAACAGTACATCCTCCACAAAGAGAAACGGTTTTAAAGGATGCTTCTACAAAATTACAGTTCATTCCGCAAATGAAATTAGGAGACACGTTCACAATGATATTTGAAATTTCTGTCTTAAAAGATAAGGAGAGGGATGGGGTTGTGGGCGTTAGTGACGTCCTTCTAAAGGGAATTCTAATTAGCTGGCAAAACTTAGACGTTGAAAAACTTAAAGTTACCGTCGTCATTCTTCACAATGACGAGGAATTAAGGTCATAACAACAAGCAACAAAATTAATATTAGTCTAAATAGAAACAATCTTACAGAACTGAATTGGATTAATCTTACACATTTAGGCCTCGTAGGGTTTTATTATACTGAACAAGTTTTAACAGAGAGCATGATAAAAACAATAACTGGATTAGATTAAATTCTGCTATAAAACTATGGAGCAGTTAAACTTTATGACAAAAACTCCTCATTGCTCATTGATTTGTGGGCAGACTGGTTGTGGAAAAACAATATTTATCCTCGACCTGTTACAAACAGTTTATCGTTATAATTTTAATCATATTGTGGTTTTCTGTCCAACACTTAAATGGAACAAAGCATATCATGATAGAAGGTTTATATGGACAGATGATAACATATATTTAGTTGATCCTAGCAATAAACTGAGTGAGTGTTTAGAACAGTTTTATAGACTGTTTGAAGGAACGCAGACACTATTTATTATAGATGACTGTTCAGCAGAAAGAGACATAGTTAAAAAGAGAAACACTTTATCAAAACTTGCTTTCAGTGGAAGACATGCTAGAATAAGTGTGTGATTTTATGCCAAAAATATAACTCAGTTTTAAAAGACTTTAGAGAACAGTTAAAGACTGTAGTGTTATTTCACATGAAAGACAGAGACTCATTTGAAGAATGTTTGCGTGAAAATGATGTTATTGAAAATGACCAGGAAAAACATAGGATTAAACAAAAACTGAAATCTGAAAAGTTTAGTAAATTAGTATTGAAAACGGATAACCCTACACAGTATGTTTGTTTGTAGATAATCGTTATTTTTGGTTATTGAAGTCTTACTTGTCAGAGAACAGGGAAAGGGGCATTCTGGGTTACTTTCGCCCGAAACTGGGTGAGGGCGGAAGTGGCCCCCGAATGCCCCTTTCCCTGTTCTCTCCACGAATACGTGTCTGCGAAGCAGGCACGCCCTGCTAGGGGGTCTGGGGGCATGCCCCCCCAGAAAATTTTGAAAATCTGGAACAAAATCTGTGCACTCTGGCTCATTCTGAGCCCTATTTTTGGGAAAAAAATTGCACAGAAAAAGTGCAAGATTTGATGCAGAAAAGGTACATCCATACAGATATTCAATCCACTGTCAAAGACAAGACAAAGGTCTTAAACATCTAAATCCAAAATGATATTTATATCAACACATTTCATGTGAAAAGAGCATAAAAAAGACCAACAGGTTATCAAGACAAAACAAAATGGTTATTGGTGGAGACACAGTTATCAAAATTCAAAACTCACGTTTGGAATGTGGAACTAAGCAATCTGAGAGGGGCTGGTTCTGTCGCCTCTTACGACAAGCACAGCCAAGCTGCAGAAATATTCTTTCCCTTCCCCTTGTCTGCAGGGGAAAGCTGCCCATTTAATCTTTAGGATGGGGTCGGAAGAAGCATGACAGGGTGCTCTGCTTCTTCTTCTTTGGTGATGAAGGCATTTCAATTTCAATTACTTCTGTAGTACGGATGCTGACTGCAGAAGGCACATTGCTTGAAGACCGATTCTCCCTATGTTCAGCTTCAAGTGTTAAAGATCGATCCAAGTCTGTAGGTCCTGCACTTAAACTACGGGTGGGATCAATGGCCTTTCTTTTCATGGCGAGTCTTTTGTTCGATGATTCTCACAGTCGCCATCTGATAGATTAGGCGCCTAAAGCTACCGGTGCGAAATGGCTGTTTGCGACTTTGAACCGAATACGAATCAGAACCATATGCGAATGCGGACGCGTTTGGGGCGTTTCAGATCGGGTTTCTTTCCCCCGAGGAAATCGATTTTTTTCCCCCGAGGAATTTTTTGGCTTCCCGAGGAATTTCTCGGATCCGAGGAGGATTTTAAGCCCTGTGTTCTTCATGTGGGCCTTTAAATGAAAATGCACATTCCATGTGCAAAACAGCCAATCTCAACATAACATCATTTGGACTTTATTCTGCACTATCTAATTATCCCTATTCAAGATGTATCCTCAAAGCCTCAGGTTTTTTAAACAAAATTTTGTAATTCTGTATTTTTTCATTACCGTAAAGTTCGGTCTATTGAGCGCACCTGTATATAAGCCGCACCCACTAAATTTTTTTAAAATCTGAACTTTTTCACAAATAAGCCGCACCGGTTTATAAGCCGCAGATATATACAACACAGTCCGATGTGCCGCAGGCGGCAGCTGGCCGAGCGTTGAGTTTACATAGTGTCGAAAATCATCACATATAATGTGTTCACTGCATTCATTGGCGTTTAAATAGGTCAGAATACAAGAGCATGTTTCCAGCTTTTCTTCAGTCTTTTTCTTTTTTTTTTTTAGTACGATGTGTTTTAAATCAATTAGAATCGAAGTTTTTATGAGGCTTCTTACAAGTGTTGTCTTTCCAACATCATTGCTTTAAAAAAAATAACCGAAAAAAAACAACGCATTAACGATGCGCTAGAAAGGCAGTTCTCTCCTGCATTCATTGGTGTATCAAGCTAAGCGATTGGCTGAGTACTCGAAAGCGCAAGCCAATCAAAACGAAGGTATCAAATGCAAACCTTCACTCCCTGTCCACGATTTCAACAATGGTATGGCGGATCGAAGCCAAGGTCTGACAAAGTTGAATGCGCTAATCGTTTTTGAATTGCAAGACGCACTTGGTAAGATAACGCATATAACAACAAACCAGAACATTAATGAAATGATTCGATTGTTTATTTCGCTTAATACCGTGCCAGTGCTTAGTTATTTTGTTCGTAATTCAGCTAGTGTTAGTCAAGATTAAACAGGTCGGAAACGGCCAACACATTGCACCGTTCGAAGCGATCGTATTTTGTAGAAGATAAACTGATGAAAAAAGATATCAGTAATGGGCTTTACTTATGTCGATTCCCATATTTCTGAACGGTTACTGATTCCATTACACGATTACACAGAAAATCGTAGTTAAAAGCATAATAAAAATTCATGAACAGTAAACACGATATGGTGAGTTACAGAGAAGCTAAGAATAGACGAGGGTGTGATGCTTCTGAAATCGGAAAAATCCGCAAATAAGCCGCATCGTTGTTTAAGCCGCAGGGTTTAAAGCTGGGGAAAAAAGTCGCGGCTTATAGTCCGAACTTTACGGTAAATTTGGAGTATCGGGAACAATACCTAAATCAGGGAAATTCTAGAAAACATTAACCCTCTGCCTACCGCATGACTTTGTGCTATATGACTATGAGAATACCATGCCAAGAGAGGTAACTCTGCAACACATACACACTTGCCATAAAGAAACCTCAATAGAAAATTTGTTTTTAACTTATCTATTCTGTAAAAGTAATGAAAAAAATTCAAAGACATCACTCCATCCAAAACAGCCATTTTCCCCCACATATAGTGAACTGGTACACGAGGAAAAAAAAACAACTGAACAGACTAACTGTACTTCGGTGTTCTCGGTGCTAAAACAATTTTCCCTCAATTCACTGTACCCACAGAACATCATGGATTAGGAGCACAGAGTGATTTTCCAAGTCTAAACAAAGTACTGAAACCTTCAGGAACAAAATTAAAGTATTCTACATGGTATGCACACTAAATAATCAACTTCTGTTGTGAAGCAAAAAACAACCCAAACTTCAATTTTGTTAAACTGAAGGCATCACATACAAGAAGATTTGTCTTCCAACTACTGAGGGGAAAAATAACAAGAACAGATTACTGAATACTGGGCTTTAGATTGTGATGGAATTCAACAAAAATGTGCTTTTGCACAAGTGCACTGAGCAACCCCCCCCCCCCCCCCCCCTTCCCCCCAACACACACACACACACACTGTGGTGATGATGTACCTCTTGTCCGGCTCCTCTTTGCTTTTTGATAAACAGGCAGTTTTTATTTTTGGCCAGAGTTTATGTTCATCCTTTTCTGTTGCTTTTGTGCAGCAAATAAATTTGTTTCTCGTTAAAAATCTGCCAAAATTCTTCTGAAATCAAAAGGCCACAGGTGATGCGCCCACAGGCAAATCATGGGACACACCCTCTGACTGACCCAGTTTCCTGGCCATCAAAACAAGGGAAACTTTTGGGGGGCTTCACCTCTTGTAGCCAACCACTCTAGTCAACAATTATAAAATCTCTAGCAAGTTTTGTTTTTCGAATTTTCTTTTTTTGGGGGTCTGAGCCCAGCAGCAATGGGCTATTCGACGTCGTCATTATCATCGCCTGAATCATTATTGATTCCGGCCTCAAAATCAGTCAGCAGTCGATCTTTATTCATAACTAGGTCAAGATTGACGTCCGAATCGTCTTGCTTCAAATCTTCTTCAAGAGTGTAGCCCGCAAATACGCTCTCTTCATCAATATCACTTCAGAAAATGAATTCTGCAAGTTGCATAGTTACTTGATCTGCCATTTTCCCAGAAAATCTTCGCGAAAAAAAGCCGAACTTTGAAAATTCACAGCAGCGAAACTACTCCACCAAAACTCATGCAACAAAAACCAAAATGGCATCCAGAAACGGAAGTACCGGAAGACTCTTCTGTCGCAATTGCATTCTGGGATATGCGATGGTGAAAGCGAAAGTCGTTGACCGAGTATTCAGCGGTCGATCTCGGTCGATCCGGTATTCAGAAAGAGGAAATCTCGCGGTCGATCTTGGTCGATCTGGTAGGCATTGGGTTAAAGAGGGTTGGCAGCTTTGAACAAGCTTGAAGAGTCACTGCCACTTCCACTTGCTTATTTTCTTGCTGTTGAACAGGCATCTTTTTCCTACCCCTCTCTCTTTGAACAAAAAAATGTTTCATCTGTTTTGTACCTTAGTATTCAAAGAAATGGGAAGTAGTTTTGATGAGCTATGTGCAACACCTTCTCAAGTGTCTACAAGTTAGTTTTGATTCAACAAATGCAAGCACACACACACACACACACACACACACACACAGGGTGTCTATTCACCAATCTGAGGGCGGACTGGCGCTCCATTTCAGGGTGTCTATTCACCAATCTGAGGGCGGACCTGGCGCTCTATTTCAGGGTGTCTATTCACCAATCTGAGGGCGGACTGGCGCTCTATTTCAGGGTGTCTACTCACCAATGTGAGGTGGACCTGGCGCTCTATTTCAGGGTGTCTACTGACTCACCAATCTGAGGGCGGACCTGGCGCTCTATTTCAGGGTACCGCTGCAGCATCTCCAGGGCCTGCTCCATCCTCTGCTGACACAGCTTGAGGTGCTGGATCACATGGTCATGGATGCGTGTGGCCTCCTCAGAGTTAGTGGTCTTGACATGGCCGTAGTGGTTCACGGTGTGCATGACATCCTTTTCCTCAGCCTTGATGTAGTTGCGCAGGTTCCTGTTGATCCGCATGACCTGTCAGATCAGTAAACACCACCACTGTCACCACTGATACCATAGCCCCCACTGTCACCACTAATACCATAGCCACCACATTCACCACCGATACCATAGCCCCCACTGTCACCACCGATACCATAGCCCCCACTGTCACCACTGATACCATAGCCACCACTGTCACCACCGATACCATAGCCACCACTGTCACCACCGATACCATAGCCCCCACTGTCACCACTGATACCATAGCCACCACTGTCACCACCGATACTATAGCCCCCACTGTCACCACCGATACCATAGCCACCACTGTCACCACTGATACCATAGCCACCACTGTCACCACCGATACCATAGCCACCACTGTCACCACTGATACCATAGCCACCACTGTCACCACCGATACCATAGCCACCACTGTCACCACTGACACCATAGCCCCCAGTGTCACCACCGATACCATAGCCACCACTGTCACCACTGATACCATAGCCCCCACTGTCACCACCGATACCACAGCCCCCACTGTCACCACCGATACCATAGCCACCACTGTCACCACTGACACCACAGCCCCCACTGTCACCACTGATACCATAGCCACCACTGTCACCACCGATACCATAGCCACCACTGTCACCACCGATACCATAGCCCCCACTGTCACCACTGATACCATAGCCCCCACTGTCACCACCGATACCATAGCCACCACTGCCACCACTGACACCATAGCCCCAGTGTCACCACCGATACCATAGCCCCACCGTCACCACCGATACCATAGCCCCCACTGTCACCACTGATACCATAGCCCCCAGTGTCACCACCGATACCATAGCCCCCACTGTCACCACCGATACCATAGCCACCACTGTCACCACCGATACCATAGCCACCACCGTCACCACCGATACCACAGCCACCACTGAGACCTTTACTTTCATCCACAACTAACTTTTCACAAACGGAATATCCACGCTATACAAATTCACTATGTTTAATGTCGGAGAATGGAGCAGGGCCACTCACACTTCAGCTATCAAGCTTACTGTTAATCCCCCAACTACAGAATACTGCACAGCAATCCAGTACACACGTAATGAGAAAGTTGATTGCTGGAAACACTTTAGTTTGCTGTGCACAACGTTGACTCTAGACTCAGAATTTTTTTTGTCAAATGCTTTTCTTCTTTAAATGGTCAGACATGTTTGACATAGTCCATTCACCTGGATCTGGTAACTGTTACCCTCTCCTCTTTCGCATGTCTCTTTACTCACCTGGATCTGGTAACTGTTACCCTCTCCTCTTTCGCATGTCTCTTTACTAAACTGGTCTTTTTCTTATGTTTGTCAGTACAGATGCCTTATTCCTACTTGGCATGAATCAGAACTTCCAACACCTTAAAATAGCATACAAGGGAGCTAATTCAAGACTCCCAGCACATGAACTGCTGAGCAACTTTCACTGCAAAATTGACCTTTTCTGGTCGTGAACGGTTAACTTCAGTTTTCTTTATTTCTTTGGCTGTTAAACAAGCCCTACCTTTTGCTCTGTGTTCAACTGTAGACATTGGCCCTACAAAACCCTCTGTACACACTGGCCCTACAAACCCTCTGTAGACACTGGCCCTACAAACCCTCTGTAGACACTGGCCCTACAAACCCTCTGTAGACACAGGCCATACAAACCCTCTGTCGACACTTGACCTACAAACCCTCTGTAGACACTGGCCCTACAAACCCTCTGTACACATTGGCCCTACAAACCCTCTGTAAACTTGTTTACAGTTACACAAATTTGTGTACCTGTAATATCTCAGATGAAAACCTGTAATTAAAAAAAACAACAACTGTAATTTGGCATGTAAGACTGCTTCATCGCCATCTTTGACAAAGTGAAAGACGCAAGGCACGCTGGGAAATGTCTTCTTACTGCTTTTGACCGAAACGGTAGCAGACGAAACTTTGTGTTTAATATTTTTCTTCCCGTAATATTTTTTTTTGGCCATAATTCCCATAATTTTCCCCCCCGTAAAAGTTACGGCAAAATCATAAGGGTAAACAGGTCTGCCTCTGTAGACACTGGCCCTACAAACCCTCCATAGACACTGACCCTACAAACCCTCCATAGACACTGGCCCTACAAACCCTCCATAGACACTGGCCCTACAAACCCTCCATAGACGCTGGCCCTACAAACCCTCCATAGACACTGGCCCTACAAACCCTCCATAGACACTGGCCCTACAAACCCTCCATAGACACTGGCCCTACAACCCCTCCATAGACACTGGCCCTACAAAACCCCCCATAGACACTGGCTTTACAAACCCTCCATAGACACTGGCCATACAAACCCTCCATAGACACTGGCCCTACAAACCCTCCATAGACACTGGCCCTACAAACCCTCCATAGACACTGGCCCTACAAACCCTCCATAGACACTGGCCCTACAAACCCTCCATAGACATTGGCCCTACAAACCCTCCATAGACACAAACCCTCCATAGACACTGGCCCTTCAGTGGTCACTGATCCTATAAACTCTCTGTAAACACTGACACTAAAAATGGTAAACACAAACCCAACACATCACATCCTTCTCAAAACACTAACCCTACAAACTCTCTGTAAACACTGACACTAAAAACGGTAAACACTAACCCAACACATCATATTATCCTTCTCAAAACACTAACCCTACAAACTCTCTGTAAACACGGACACTAAAAACTGTAAACACTAACCCAACACATCATATCCTTCTCAAAACACTAACCCTACAAACTCTCTGTAAACACGGACACTAAAAACTGTAAACAGTTAACACTAACCCAACACATCATATTATCCTTCTCAAAACACTAACCCTACAAACTCTCTGTAAACACGGACACTAAAAACTGTAAACACTACCCCAACACATCATATGCTTCCAAAACACTAATCCTACAAACTCTCTGCAAAGACATACATAACTAAGCACCCTCTGTAAACTCTTCCCACGATGAGCAAAGTGTTCTGACACTGCTGCCGGGCCAACAACTTACTCCACATGACCTGGCCTTCAAGGGGAGACGTGGCACAGGAAAGAGAGGGACAGACCCCGACTTACGTCTCCTTTTTCCAGGGACATCATGTACTTGGCCCTACAGTAAAGAGAGGGGCAGACCCCAACTTACGTCTCCTTTTTCCAGGGACCTCATGTACTTGTCCATGGCCACACAGTAAAAGAGAGGGGCAGACCCCGACTTACGTCTCCTTTTTCCAGGACCTCATGTACTTGTCCATGGCCACACAGTAAAAGAGAGGGGCAGACCCCGACTTACGTCTCCTTTTTCCAGGGACCTCATGTACTTGTCCATGGCCACACGTTTGCGCTGGTTGAGGTCAGACTGCACACGCTGCTGGTGCAGAGCCACGATCTGCTGCTTCTCTGCAATGTCTTCCTGTTCATAGGCGCTGTACAGCCGCTGGAAACGCTGTGTGAAATACAGGGCGGCGATGAATCCACAGGCACATGTGTGTGTGTTGATTCGTGAATTCAAAGTTTATCCACATAAATAATATCACTAATCAGACAAGATTTTCACACACACACACAAACAGGAATAAATACATATTTAAAGCAAACAGCAAGTAAAATGCCTTTAACAGCCATGCCTACAGCAATAGTAAAACAGAAATCAAACTGAGAATAAGTAACTAATGCATGGAAATAACCGTGTATAAGTTTCCTCCATTCATAAAAACAGAAATGAAAGGATTATGAAGCAATGAAACTGCAATTTTACACAAAAGTCATGAATTTGTTAAACCTGTTCTAGGGAACAGTTAGGCATCATAGGTCTTAACTGCAAAAAATGAAACAGAATGGGCAAGTGTGTGTGTGTGTGTGAGTGAATGTGTGTGTGCATGTGTGTGCACGCATGTATGTGTGCAAGGGAATGCATAAGCACATGTGTGCAGTGTGTGTGCGTTTGCATGTGCATGTGCATGCATGTGTATGTATGTGTGTCCATGTGTGAGTGCACGCATGCATGCCAGTGAGTGTAGTAAACAAAATCTGACCTAACTCTGTTACGTCTGTAGCAGTCTGAAAATGTTACAAATGCAATCAACAGTGGTGGTATTGTTGAACCATGCAGTGTGCCATCCAAACGTAAGCCACACAAGATGAACATGGAGATCACATCAGTGGCAGTATTGTTGAACCATGCAGTATGTCATCCCAACGTAAGCCACACAAGATGAACATGGAGATCACATCAGTAGCAGTATTGTTGAACCATGCAGTATGTCATCCCAACATAAGCCACACAAGATGAACATGGAGATCAGTGGCAGTATTGTTGAACCATGCAGTATGTCATCCCCATGTAAGCATCCCCATGTAAGCCACACAAGATGAACATGGAGATCACATCAGTGGCAGTATTGTTGAACCATGCAGTATGTCATCCCAACGTAAGCCACACAAGATGAACATGGAGATCAGTGGCGGTATTGTTGAACCATGCAGTATGTCATCCCAACGTAAGCCACACAAGATGAACATGGAGATCAGTGGCGGTATTGTTGAACCATGCAGTATGTCATCCCAACTTATGCCACACAAGATGAACATGGAGATCAGTGGCGGTATTGTTGAACCATGCAGTATGTCATCCCAACGTAAGCCACACAAGATGAACATGCAGATCACTGGCCCCTTTTCTGGCAGTGATGTGTGACTGGGAACAACATGTAAACATTACCTCTATCTTAATCCTAAATCATCATTTTGGGGTTGCGTAGACTGTTGTTTAGTCGGGGTTAACTGCTGGTACAGGGGACTGGGGGGGGGGGGGGGGGGGGGGGTGGGGGGGGGGGGGGGGGGGGGGGGGGGGAGAGATAAGATAAGATAATGTTGCTTATAGCCCAGCCGACCGCAAAGGGCCACATCAGGGCTGTCACCACGTTAAAATCAACTCACCAGTCATAAAAAAAAAAACAATTAAAAAAAAAACTCAACTTTCACACATCTCTTCAAATGACATCGTCTAGAAACGCACCAGAAACTTTGTTAAAAATCTTTCTGCCGTAAAATCTTAAATCAGATGAAAAATGTTAATCTCTCTCAAAAACTCAAGGATCACGTCAGGCGGGACATCCCTGAACAGGATCTTCATGGACTCCGCTGTAAAATGTTTGTGTCTCACATCGTGCAAGTCCCAACACTCTAAAAGAACATGTTTCATGTGAGTGGTGCATGACATGGAATGCACCACGGAGCTTCTTCACTCTTTAAAAGGTAAGAATGGGTAAAATACGAATGGCCGGTGTGCAGCCGGCACAGAACCGTTTCCTCTTTACGACCACCCGACGTAGATGGGAGGAAGTCCTTAAGGTTTGGACGGATCTGAAAGAGTTTGTTATTCGTCTGTGTGTTCCAATCCTCCTGCCAGGTCTCTCACATAATCGTTAATTTTGGGGTTTCACATCTGAGCAGGAGATATAAATGTTGGACAGTTTCTCTCTTGTGGCGTTCTTGGCTAAACGATCAACCATTTCGTTCCCGCCGATGCCAACATGACCAGGAACCCAAGCAAGAGTAATGTTGTAACCGTCCGCCTTCAACTTGCTAAAAAGTTCAAAGAAATATAAAAGTTCTGGATGCTGAAGGTTGCGGCCAGCTATGGCCTCCAAAGCTGACAGCGAATCCGACAGAACCAGAAAGTCCCTCTTCGAAGAATGTGAGATTATCTTCAAAGCCAGAACCAGAGCAGTAAGTTCAGTGGAATAGACAGAAGCATCTGAATGTATATGTTCCAACAGTATCTGAGAAGGAGCCCCAGGGCAGTAGGCTGCACAGGCCACTCCATCTTCAGACTTGGAACCGTCAGTGAAAACTTTTTGATAGGATGGGAATTTGGAACAGAGGTCAGCATACAATGCCTTGTACGCCAGAGAGCTGGTAGACTTTTTGCGAAAAGCTGCAAGATCAAAACGAATCTCTGGTGTGAAAAAGGTCCACGGAGGTTGATCCGGAAACTTGGAAAAAAATCGGACACAACTCCTAGGTCTAGACCTGCATTCCGCACGTGAGGCCGCATACGAAGACCAAACGGCGGAATACATTTCGGGTTGTTTTCAAACTTACTTTGGAACGGAGGGTCAAAGACACAGTCATAGGCAGGATTCTGCGGTTCTGAGAACAGTCGGATATAATAATTCAAAGACAGTTTCAGCCTGCGGTTGGACAGTGAAGGTTCACCCGCCTCTGCGTACAGGCTGTACACAGGGGTGGTGCGGAACGCTCCAAGACAGAGACGAAGCCCTTGATGGTGGATAGGGTCCAAGAGTTTGAGGTAAGACGATCTTGCAGAGCCGTACACAGCACAACCGTAGTCCAGTTTGGAACGGACCAAGGCTCTGTAGAGGTGCAGCAAAGTTTTCTTGTCAGCGCCCCAGTCAGTGTGCGCTACGACCTGCAGAATATTCAGTGCTTTCTGGCAAGCAGTTTTGAGGTTTTAATATGGCTGAGAAAGTTAAGTTTCTGGTCAAAAATAACTCCTAGAAATTTGGCCTCTTTAACAGCTGGAATGGGAGATTTCCCGACTTGAATTTCAGGATCTGGAAAAAACTGACGGAAATTATGGAAGTGAATACACTGTGTTTTTGTAGCAGAAAAGGTGAAACCGTTTTCATCCGCCCACTGATGGATTTTATCCAAGCAAAGCTGGAGCCTGCGCTGGACACTCGGGTACAGGCTTCCAGTTGCGTAGACAGCGAAATCATCCACAAACAATGAGCAGTCTGAACCCTGCTGAACTGATTGAGCAATGTTGTTGATCTTGATGCTAAAGAGGGCAGGAGACAGTATGCTCCCCTGTGGAACACCCAACTCCTGCTCGTGGACATCAGAGAGAGTGGTGCCAACCCGGACCTGAAACTGTCGTTCTGCCAAAAAATTTTGAATGAAAAGCGGAAGATGACCTCGAAAACCCAGATCATGGAGATCATGAAGTATCCCCGACTTCCAGGTGGTATCGTAGGCCTTCTCCAAGTCAAGGAAAATTGCCACTGCATGCTGTCTGTTCAAAAGGCGTTCCAAAGTGTAGATTCCAGACGAATCAAATGGTCAACTGTTGTCCGATGTTTGCGGAAACCACACTGTTCTTTCGCCAAAAGGCCATCGGTTTCCAGTTTCCACATGAGCCTAGCATTGACCATTTTCTCCATCAATTTACAGACACAGCTGGTCAAAGCTATGGGACGGTAGTTTGATGGATTAGAAAGATCTTTTCCAGGTTTGGGGATGGGAATAATGAGGGCTTTTCGCCAAGAGGGTGGAAAGAAACCTGTTGTCCACACATGGTTGTATACCTGTAGCAGTATGTTCAGACCTTCTTGCGGAAGATGTTTCAACAGTTGATAATGGACCGGGATTTCATCTATACCTGGAGAGGAATCGCTGCAAGAGAGTAAGGCAGATTTCAGTTCGTTTAACGTGAAAGGAAGATTGTAGTCTTCCATGTTGTCTGATGAAATGTTGCAGGGTGATTTTTCTTTAAGGGCTTTGTTTTTGACAAAAGTAGCTGATTTGTTAGAAGAGGAGGAATTCTTTTCAATTGTTGAAGCAAGCAGATTAGCAACTGCTTTTTTCTCCGTTATTAAAGAGTCCGAAAACTTGAGATGGTTCACAGTGGGACAGGTGTTCTTCCCTTTGATTTTCTTAATGATGTTCCACACTTTTTTCTTGGAAGTTTTCGATGTCAGCCTGGAGCAGAAGCTTCTCCAGGACCGACGTTTACTGATTTTAAAAGTGTGTCTCGATTTAGCACGGAGTTTCTGATGGGCTCGAGCGTTGGGACCCGAAGGTCGTTGGTATACCCGACGCTGAGCCCGTTTTCGAACTTTGGAAATTTGTTCGCAGTCTGAATCGAACCAGGGTGTTTTTGGCATTTGGAGTTTGTCGGAAGACACTGGAATACAGGCTTTAGCACATTTGATCACAGTGTTAGTCAGAGATTCTGCTGGGTCCGGACTCTGAAGAAAATCAGTGTCCTGGAATTCCTTAGAAACAGTGGCTGCAAATAGATCCCAGTTTGCTTTCTTATAATTTAGATGTTGAGAGACAGAGACGTGTTCAGTTATTACGGGTTGTAAACAGACAGGGAAATGGTCACTTCCGTGCAGATCGTCATGGACAGACCACTTATAGTCCAGGACCAGCGAGGGGTCACAAAAACGACAAATCTAAACACGAAAGTGAACCTGTGGAAGAGTGGAGGTAAGTTGCAGATCCGTCGTTCAGACAACACAAATCCAAATCCGAAAGGACATCCTCAATTAGCAGACCTCTGGATGACGTACTGACACTACCCCAAAGAGGATTGTGACCGTTAAAGTCACCCAACAGCAAAAAAGGTCGAGGAAGTTCTCCTATCAGACTGACAAGGTCCTGACGACAAACCCGGGACAGAAGGTGGAAGATAAAGGGAACAGATTGTCACAGTCTTGTGGAGAGTGACTCTCGCAGCTACAGCCTGAAGGGAGGTAGACAGAGCGACAGGACTATACAGTAAAGTTTTGTGTATGAGAAGGGCAACACCGCCCGACAGTCCCAACGTGGATGGTTGTGCAGGTTTTGAAAGAATATTAAAGCCAGAAAGAGTGAAGGTCTTCTGGCTTTGAATTTGAGTTTCCTGAAGAGCCACGACGGAAGGTTTTATAGATTGACACAGAAGCTGCAGCTCCTCGAAGTTGGAATTTAGTCCACGGATATTCCAATGGAATACTGTACTATCCATGGTGCAGAGGGCGAAAAGGAGAGAGATCAGGTCATCTCCTCATCAACGTCTGCTTCTAAAGGTGTAAATTTATTTGAGAGTTGTACCGGACTGTTTGCATCTTCAGACCTGCTAGCAGACTTGCCAACAGGTGAAGAAGGTCTGGATTTGGGAGACGGTTGAGGTTTCTTCCTCATCTCCACCATCTCCACACTGGGATGAACTCCCTTGCCCGCACGGGCACTGGACAGGGGAGTTCGAGTGGGAGAGCTGGTTTTTTAATCTGCCCAGCAGCAGATGTTGTAGACTGCTGGGCAGTCTGAGGGGTGGCAGATTTTTTGCCTCCACCAGGGGCATTCACTTTGGGTTGGGAGGTGGTGGACCTGCTCCCACCAGAGTTGACAATTCTTCCTTGCAATGTCTTAGTAAAAATGAATTCATCAGTCTGGCAGCAGACTGACCGAGTGGGAACTGTGGGAACTGTCTTTACGGCCGAAGCATAAGAAGCAGCTGTTGGCGTCTGACTGCCCACAACCTGTTTGCGGGCCTCAAAAAAGGAGATTTTCTTTTCTGTTTTGACTCTTTGTATTGTGGATTCTGAATCCAAAGAGGACAGTTTCTTGAAGAGGAGGGATGGTCGCCACCGCAGTTAGCACAATGTGCCGGATCTTTACACGGCCCATCATGGGTTGCCTTGCAGCAAACACCGCACACCTCCTGCCAGAACAGCGGTCTCTGACATGGCCAAACCTCTGGCATCTGAAGCACCTCAATGGGGACGGAACATACAGCTGAACTCGGACGTTCAGGTAACCAACTTTGATGACCGGAGGCAGCACAGGGTTGCAGAATGTCAGAAAGAGGGTGTTGGTGGCCACTCTCTCTGCACCTTTTTTTACCGTAACCCTGCGCATCTCCGTCACACCTGAGACCAGTTCCGTCTTGATCTCTGCCTCTGAGACACCTGTTAAATCTCGGCATCGAATCACTCCTTTCGACGAATTCAACTGTTTATTGGGAGTCACCCTGATCTCCCTGTCCACGAGCTTTGTTGCCCTCAGCAGCTGTTCGGATTGTTTTTTTGATCTGCATTGAATCAGAAATGAGCCATTCCGCAACCTTTCGATGGACTGAGGGTCACCTGCTAAACCTTGAAAGCCCTTCTGTATGGCGAAAGGACTCAGAGCTGAAATGGGTCTTTCCTGCTCCGTCCCTTCCATCACGAGCCAGGAAGCCCAGAAACCTGTCCTCTGTCTTACCTCTGTATCTGAATCACTATCTGAATAAAGATCCCCTGAAATAGGGGATGCTGCCTTCCTCTTCTTTTTGGGGGGGGGGTTTTTAGAAAAAGCCATATTTATTTTATTATGTTTCATCTCTCCCTTACCCACCTACTTGGAGTCCAACTAAGGGGCCAGGGCCAAGAAACCACTGTTTTGACCCCTTCCAGGCTTCAGGAGAGACATACGACAAACAGAAACCACCAACCCTATCCCCCCTGATCATGCTCAACTCCCGGGGACAGAGAGCTGAGCACTGCAGGGGTTTACTTGGCCAGCAGGGGAACTGCCTGTCTTGACCCAGCCCAAAAAGGGGAGCCGATTAGTACACCCGGCCAAAGTGTACTCCCTGTCTAGGAGAGGTCCGAGCCAAAGTGATGTGTTGAGACACTGGCCTCCTCAAGCACTGGCCCCTCAATCACCAGGATCTCATCCCCCTCCGACACAGGTCGCACCGCACGGCAAACGCGGCGGATCTTAAGGAGACCACAGAGAGAAAAGGAGTGTGGAAAAGAAGACCTGAAGGGGAGACGAAGATAGAAAGGGCCAAATAAGAAAGGCAGAAAACAAGAAAAGGAGAAAGGCAGGTTACTCTTACACGGCTGTTCAGAGCAAGTTACTTAGTTTTGAGTCGCAGGGGAGTTTTCAGCTGCAGAGACCAAGCTGTGAATGCAGGTGAGGGAAAGGAATGTTTCTGCAGGCCGCTCCCCACCAGCCAGCTAACCGCACTGTATTCGGCCAACTGAATGTCATCTGTGCATAGCTGGTCTGGCAGCAATGCGTTCGGCAAGGTTGAGCGGCCATTACAAATGGGGCTGTAGGTTTGATAATTAGTTATTGTCATGAAAAATGAAATATATCTGCACTATTGAGATGACTGAATTGGCGAATTCCCAACAATTCTTTTAATACCAAACTCGACTGGGTTTATTTTCTTGTAGATAACATAGATGCCGCATGAAAGCTTGTACGCAAGTAGTCAGGCAATATTAGAACAATGACAACAAACACAATATTGTGCAAAAATGACGTCATCACTTTCTGGGAAGTTAATTTTCCATAGTTAAGTAGTACACAAGTTTGATACATGCCTCTGCTCAACTACAGCAACAAAAATATTGGATTACAAATGTGTAAAGCCTTGTTTGTTTGCCCTTTCACTAAGTGTCTCAATAAGGACGGAAATATACAGCTGTGCTTAGTCAGGATCCTCACCCTTAGCCTATCTGACATGGGAAGCCCTACCAGGGGCATCAACTCCTTACCACGTTACGCTTAGGCCAGGCAGCATCTCGACTTCACAGGCCTAGAAGCAGTTTGAAAAAAACCAGCCTATCTCCAAGTATTGATCCCCCCGCCAGCAAAGCCTAAGGGATCACTGGACCACGCAAGCCCTCCGACCATGACAAGGTCGCAACCCCCGGGGGGGGGGGGGTGGAGAACAGAAAGAAGGTACATGGAGGCGAGATCTGCTCACTGTCACGACAGGTCGACGCGACACTGCGCTCTGTTAAAAAATGACCGATTAAGTGATTTAATGAACGGCAATTAATTCAACTTCAAAAGGATTTACTTCAGAATCATCCATAGATTGTGGTGGTGTATTTTTTTTGCTGGTGTATGGAGTAGTTGCGTGTTTACATCGATTTGAAACATTTCAATGTGTCGGTCATGGCGGCGTAACAAGCCGGTGTCGAGGGCAGAAGAAAGAACAGAACGCAGAATGGAATTCACGTGCGGACAGCTGGGCTAGGCGTCAGAGGTTTTACAACCTAAGATGTGAGAGTGGCGTTACCTGTGCTTGCCTTCAGTGATATTTGTTTTCCCTTATTTGAACACTTTTTGACGGACTATGCGTAAAAGTAATCCTTCCACCGGAAAATCTCGACGCACTTCTGTGTCATCAATTAAAGACAGCAGTCCAGTGAGTGAGAAAAGTAAACAAGATAAAAAGACTGTTTCGGGTCCGGCATTCGATTCTTTTGAAGAGGAGGACGAACGCATTATGGCACTTCAAGCAGCTATTGAAGAACTGAAGATTCAATATCAAACGTTAGCTACTAAAGACGATATAAAACAATACAAGTCAGACATGGAAAAGCTGGTAGCTAGCCTAAATACAAAGCTGGAGATGTTGGAAGGAAAGTTTTTTGAAACGCAGAGGGAGACGGACACTCTTAGGAGTGAACTTGTAGCCATCAGAGCAGAGAACACCGAGTTAAAGGAACAGCTGAGGAAGCATGAACAGCGCACACAGCAAGTTTCGAGTGACCTGAACGTTCAGCAGCAATACGACCGGCGCTGGAATCCGAGGGTCTACAACGTGGCGGAGAAGGAGGGGGAGACGGCCGAGGACTGCGCCAAGAAATGCTGCCAGATCTTCACCGACCTGATCGGCGTCACGACGACGGAAGCAGATCTGGAGGCGGCCGCCCATCGCACCGGCCCTGTCGTGCCCGGAAAGAAACGCCCCATTATTGTGCGGTTCCTGTCTCGGAAGTTAAAAGACAGTGTTCTGTCCAACCGGAGAAAACTGAAGAGTAAAGGAGTGTCTGTGGATGAGGACCTCACACCTGCTAATTACAAGTTATCCCGGGAGGCCTACAGACACTCTTACACGCTGGCGACATGGTCATCACAAGGAAAAGTGTTCGCCAAACTGAAAAATAATAAAACTGTGAGACTGAAATACGGTGACAACATCGATGTGATTTTCAGAAGAGAAATGCCTGTTGGACCTAATGTGTAAACAACGTGTGAGATAAGTAATTCATCTTGTTTCTCTCTTTTTCTGTTCTTTGATCGTTATGGGTTATATAACAATGTAATACAATGTAGATAATGTAATGAAATGATGCATAAAAAAAAAGTTTAAATGTACATAAATAAGATGTAATGCAGATAATGTTTTGTATGTTTCCGGTCTGCCTCTTTGTTCAGATTTGCTTAGATTGTATATAGAAAGCATGTCAGTTGGTTTTATGGTGGTTAGAAGCCGTCGCGTGTTTCAATTCTCTGTCGTTTGTAGGCGGACAGGCCGATCGTGTCCATGATGCTAATTTGATGAACATGAGAAGTTGTTGGCCACTCCTCGGTTGGGCCCCGTCCCTTTGAATAGGTTGTTTTTTGTTGTTTTTTTTCCCCGCTCGTCTTCAGGTAGCAGGGAGGAAGCGGCTGTTAAGGGGCGGGCCGCGGGAGGGGGAGGGGTTGCCGATGCTCGAGCGTAAAGCTATTTGGGTGAGGTCAACCGTTGCATGCGCAGGTTCTCTCTCTGTCTGTCTGTGTGTGTGTGTGTGTGTGTGTGTGTGTGTGTGTGTGTGTGTGTGTGTGTCCCTCTCTCTCTCTCTCTCTGCAAGTGCTTTCGAAAAGCATGTCCCCACTTGTCTTTCTCTGATCTCTATTTCTGTCTAGCTCTACATTATTCCCACAGAAATGTGACCATATCAAAAGGAAACTGGAATTTTTGTTTATTTGTAGCCTGTTATGAATGTTAAACGGTGTACGCAGAGTATGCACTGTGTGGGCGCGATGATCTATGTTTTGTAGATTGTTAGCTTGAGAAAATTCTCTCTCTCTCTCTCTCTCTCTCTCTCTCTCTCTCTCTCTCTCTCTCTCCTTTCCATCGTCTCTTTCACAATTTCTTTTTGTTTCTTTTTAAATCTGTCTCCAGTAAATATGAACATTGCTGAAAGATGTTAACACCCGCGCCATTTTGACAGGAACTATTGTAATGAGAATGGTGATAATGATGATGAAGATGATGATGATGATGATTGTTATTGTTGTAGCTATCCTTTTCGTTGTTGTTGGTGGTGGTGTCATTATTGTGTTGCTGTTGTTGATGTTTATCATAATTTTTTTTTTTTTTGCATCGTCTCTCAATTCTATGAATGTGCGATCAGTCGGTCGGTCGGTCGGACAGTCAATCTGTCAGTCTGCCTGTCTGTCCCCCTTCTCTCTCTCTTTCTCTCTCTTTCACTCTCTCTCTCTCTCTCTGGATATTGCCCCCTTCCGCCCCTACTGCTTTAATGCCTTTTGTCTTTTTTTTTTGGCATACGTTGGTTTTCTTTTCCTTTTTTTTCTGTCTTTTTTTATTTATTTATTTTTTTTTTTTTTTTCTTTTCTTCTCATGGCTTTTCTAGTTTGATGTCATACCCACCTAATTGTTCTCCTTGATATGGGGAGATGGTCTCTTTCATTACATTAGCTGTTTTGTCATTCCTCTCTGTCTCTCTCTCTCTCTCTCTCCTCTCTCTCTCTCTCTCTCTCACGGGGAGATGGTCGCTTTCATTACATTAGCTGTTTTGTCATTCCTCTCTCTCTCTCTCTCTCTCTCTCACTGTCTGTCTGTCTGTCTGTCTCTCTCTCTCCAGTTACTTTGGGCCTGAGCATTTTAGTTACAGGGCTTTTTGTGATTGATATTGCCACCTTCTACCCACCTCCGTCTTCTAATTTCTTATGTTTTTCTGTATACGTGGAATGTTTTTCCCTTTTTCTTTTTTTTTTTTCTTTTCTTTTTTGTTTTTGAAAAAAAAAACCAACCTGTCATGGCTTTTTTGTTTGATGTTTTTTCCCACTGTTCCCTTGGCACGGACAGATGGCCCACCTTATTGTGTTGGTTCTCTTCTCTCTCTCTGTCTCTGTCTCTCTCTCGTTCCTTTCCTTTTTTTCTCTCGATCCTCTCCTTTTTATCCTTAATTTATTATGTTGCAGTCTTTTGTTCTGTTCATAAGATTGTAGTTGATAGGGATTTAGAGGTCGAAAATATAAATAAATACTATCAGAAAAACATGCTTTGTTCAAAATATAGTAAAAATATTGAGTTGAAATGTCTAGGACATTTTTGACGAAAGTTTTCCATTATTATTGTTATTACTATTATCATGAGAATATTGATGGTGATGATGATGATGATGATGATAGTATTGGTGATGGTGAAGATGATTGCTGTTCTCAGCTCCTACAGCAATTTCATTGTGTCTTAACGGATACAAGTTCTTATGGTTCAGTTTGACTTAAAATGTGTAGAGATTGATATGGTATACACATGTTGGATGGTGCGGAGTCGTAGGGAGAACGTGGTTTGGGAAGATTCTCCTTTGTGCCCTCTCCCTTTGCGACTCCCGTTTACCAACAGACTTTAATACTAGTTGAAGGCCATCCCTGATTTTGTTTTCTTTTTCTTTTTTCACGATGTAACAGCTATTTTTTCCCCATCATTTCCCATGCATTTGTTTGCCAGAATCTCTTTAGATTTATTTTTGCTTCAAAAGAGAGAGGGGGAGGGGGAGGGAGGGGGGGGGGAGGTGAATATCAATGAAAATGAGCGTATGTGCTTGCACCTGTGTGTGTGGTGTGTGTGTGTGTGTGTGTGTGTGTGTGTGTGTGTGTGTGTGTGTGTGTGTGTGCGGCGCGCGCGCGTGTGTGTACGCCTGTGCGGATGTGGCGGGGGTAGGGGGGGTAGGAGGCAGAGAGGGTCGGTGAAGGGGAAGCGTGCGCGAGTGCTCGCTAGAGCGGGCCTGTGTGGTGTGTGTGTGTGTGTGTGTGTGTGTGTGTGTGGAGAGAGAGAGAGGGGGGGATGGGGAGGGGGAGGGGGGAGGGAGGGAGAGGGGGGGGGAGAGGGGGGGGGAGAGGGAGAGGAGAGAGAGAGAGAGAGAGAGAGAGAGAGAGAGAGAGAGAGAGAGAGAGAGAGAGAGAGAGAGAGAGAATGGCGTCAATGCAATGGAAATGTTTTTCTTATAAAACGGAAGGTATTATATTCTACAGAGATGCCCATTTTGTGTGACTTGTGTGAAATACATTTATTTCACACTACGATTTGTCAGTTGCAATATTTTTCTTTCTGTGTATGTTTGTGAAACAAGATGGTGTCATGTTGGCTTCAAAACAAATTCCCTTGTTGGTATATGATAGAATATGTGTAATGGATGGTGTTTCTGAATGATTATGCTATACTCTGTGTGTGTGTGTGTGTGTGTGTGTCTGTGTGTGTGTGTGTGTGTGTGTGTGTGTGTGTGTGTGTGATTGCAGGGATGAAAACAGTTTTTAAAAAAAAAAGAGGAGATTGGTGGGGATCTGGGGGTTCACCATGGGCCCCCAGTGGGGTCCATGGGCAACAGCCCGGCGGGGGTCAGGGGGCACCACCCCTGAAGCTAAAGCATATTTTGTATTAAATAAGACATAAAAATCTTTAGAAATCACTTTCTTGCTTCTAAACAACTCATTCTATAAAACAGCTTTCAACATCACGAAGACTGAGACTGATGTGAAAAGAAACTATGTCAATTGAGACAAAGCAAACATTTAGTGTGATGAATCCTCAGAACTGTAGCTGTCGAAAATTTGACAAACAGTGCATTCAGGACATAAAGAATAAGTAAATCAGAGTGGGAAATCAAACTAAGTAAATGAGATGTATGAAAACGACTGCTGGACTTCAATAAACACAATATGAAAAATGACTACTTTGAAGTCCTTTAAAAAAAATTTTAAAAAAACACTCAAGCTTTTGGGCCTTAGACCCTTCATCAGGAAACACTAAACACAAAAAAGAACAAATGACATCAAAACAAACTGATGTCACAACAGCACACCACACACAACCCCCCCCCCCCCCCACTTCCCCCTTACAACTAATCATATCCCCCCCCCCCCCCTTGACAAGTTTGTGTGTGTGGGGGGGGGGGGGGGGTACTTGTGGGGGTGGGGTGGGGGGGAGGGGTGTTTGTGTGTGTGTGTGAGGTAAGGTAGGGAACGGGGGTGGGGGGAGGGGGCGAAGTGTGTGGGGTATGTGTGCTGTGGGGTGAGGGTGGGGGTTGGAGGAGAAGGAGGAGTAGAGGAAGTATATAGGTAGTGGGGGGAGTGGGCTGGCGGAAAAGGATTTCATAGGGGGGGGGGGGGGGGCGGGGGGGGGGGGGGGCCTGTTAGCAGACACCTAACACATGTAGCAAACGTTTGCATTATACCAGGGGAAAAGTGTTACACAATACTGTTGTGACATCAGTTTATTTTGATGTCATTTGTTCTTTTATATTCTTTTTGTCACTTTGACGTTTTTCCCTTGCTTTGAAGACTCTACGAGTGGAAGTACTCAATTCCTCATCTCTCCAGTGGGTTTGAAGTTTTTTTTTTCCTCCGTTGTTTTGTTATCCTGTTTTTCCCTTGTGTTTACTGTTTAGTGTTTCCTGATGAAGGGTCTAAGACCTGAAAGCTTGAGTGTTTATCTTCTTCTTTTTTTTTTTGGAAAATAGGACTTCTAAGTACTCACTTTTCATATTAAGTAAATCAGAGTTTGAATCAAACTATCATGGACATGGAACTTGTAGAAAAATCAGAGTAGGAGTCAAACTATCATTGGAAATGAAACGTATGATTTGTTGCATACCCAATGATCTGAAAACATGCTGTAATGGTGTGGGAAACACATTTTCTGTTGGTGACTGGGACGCTCGATGTGATCTCTGATTGCCACAAAGCCACGACTACCGAAGTAGACACGTTTTTGGCAAGGCTCGCAAAACACTTCAAATTCTCCGTCTTTGTCATGTTTTCTTTTTACATCCGCGACTCTGCGGTCACACACGTCCTTCTGCAGCCACTCGGTCTTCTAGTGGTTCACATACTTCTTTCCCTTTTTCTTCGTTTTGTTTGCACTCACTGGCGGCAAACTCTCGCTGTGAATCGACGCCATGATGAGAAATGATACTGGAAGGAAGCAGAATGAGAACTACGCCGTTTGAGAACATTACCGACAGAAAAGAAATTCGCGGTGCAGACAAGTTGAGATCGTTTCTGAGCTTCACTCTTCGAATAATTTTTCGGCGGAGACTTTTTCTTTCGGCGGAGATGCGAAAAAATAACGGCGGAGACGGCGGAAACGGCGGAGGAGTTTTCATCCCTGGATTGAATAATTATATATGTTTGTGTTTGTGTGGGTGTGCGTTTTTCTGCGCGCGCGCGTTTGTGCGTTTGTGTGCGTGTGTGTGTGTGTGTGTGTGTGTGCGCGCGCGCGTGCATGCGTGCGTGCGTGTACATATCTGCTGACAAATGAGCATATATGTGGAGGAGAGGGGGAATGGGTGGTGTGTGTGTGTGTGTGTGTGTGTGTGTGTTGATATGTTTGTGTTTGTGTGGGTGTGCGTTTTCATGTGGGCGCGCGCGCGCGAGCGTGTATGTGTGTGTGTGTGTGTGTGTGTGTGTGTGTGAAACAGTGAACATTATAAGAGTATGTGTGTCGTTTTTTTGTAATGGACGACAGTGGATTAACAATTGGGAGGTTGTTGATGCAATACTTTAAGTGGAAATCCCCTGATGTTGACACGCTTTCTTCTTCTTCTTTTTTCTTTCTCCTTGCACGGGGGAGCACGTGCTCAGCTGAAGATGGAAAGAAGGAAGGAATGTTCTTTCTCATTTTATTCAGGGCTTCTGCTGGGGTGAAAATCTTTCCGGTCCCAGGGACCCTTCATCAGATTTTTAAGGGGTCCCAGGCTAACATTAAGGGGTCCCTACACCATAATAAAAACAACAAAATATACGTTAAAAAATTGCATCCCTGCACGCGCACTGCAATTGTCACAGACACATCGTCACAATAAAAACAACAAAATAAACATCAAAAATTGTATCCGTTCTCGATCTTGCTCCTCTGCTACGCTTTTTCGCTTTTGCTACGATGATTTCGTTAAACCCCCTTCCCACTATGAGCGAAATGACGGAGTGATCGTGTTTTTGGGCCTAAATTCGTTAAAGTTCTCGATGAATGCAGGTAGCATTCCCACTACCAGACCCTTTCACTCCTAGCCAGCTTTGAGTGATTGTGCACGGTCAGATCACTCCGTGGTCGAGATTTGTGTTCAAACATGTTTAAACACAAGTGGCACCTACTGCATTCATCGTGTCCAATTTGCATACCGCGGGAAAATTTTCGGTTGCGTGCGAGCCTTGCCAGCCACACCGATCACCCAAATGCATTCCCACTATTTTGGAGTGAAACGGCTCTTTGTCGCTTCACTCCTGATGATCCCGATCACCAGAATTTTCAACCACAACTTTCACTCCGACAGGGGGAAACGCCGTTAAACCCACGCTTCGAGAGACATTTGGAAACAAGGGTTCGCGGAAAGCCTCCCCCCTGGGGGGAAAATAAAAACTCATGGACATCAATGTAAAAGTGGAAAATTGGGTCAACAAAAAACGTGCTGTGGCCTCAGCAGACACAAAAGTGCCCGCGTTGTTTTTGGGGAGGCTCCCTTTACTATTTTGTTACTTTTCAAACTTAAAAGGGGATGGTTGGGTGGGAAGTGTACAACCTAGATTTACGCACCCAACTACATGTTAAGGCATCTTTTCCATTTTATGTCTGCTTCACCAAAATTTAAGGGGGGTCCGGGGACCCCTTCCCGGGACCCCCATGATCCGTAGAGTTTTAATGCGTACTAACGCAATTTTTGGTTTTTCAAAGCCTTTTTTTCTCCTTTGTTTCTTTCTCTGCCAAAAAAACTCCAAAATTTATTTTATTATTTTCCCTATTATGTGTATGTGCATGCCCTTTGTTTTTCATCTTTTTTTTAGAAAACGTGGGTTTTTTTTAAACCTATGTTTTTTGGGATATCTTGATCGTTTTTGGATGTGCCGTTTGCATGGTCATGTAAAAACTCGATCGCAATGGCTAAAAATTACCTCTGGGCCCAATGTTGTTAGGCTTAACGCGATTTGTCGATTTCTTTTTTTTTGGTTGGGTGTATATGTCAGCAGGTAATGTGCCCCATATTTGGTATCTCTTTTTTAATTTGGCCGTCATTTTTAAAAAAGTAAAATTTCACCAAAATTGTCGGGGTCTAGCCAACCACAAAAGCGAAGGATTTTTAACTATTAAGGGGGAAGGGCAATAATATACTTGTTCGGGTTTCCATTTAAACCGAAGTTAGAGAATTTAAATTTTCGTTCAGAGGGGGTTTACAAATGCTTTTTGCGTCTCAAAAATTTCACATTAAAGGGGGGTACTATTTTGTTAAATAAAAATTTTTGACTTTAGTTAAGAAAATTTATAAAAAAGGCGGGTAATTATATTTTTGCACCCCGTTAAATAAGGAAAAAGAATGTCTTATTGTTGTATTTACGGGCCCAAGTGATGAGCCCGATTTTTTTGGGCTTTGGAAGAACACTTAGAGAAGTTGGACTGAAAATTTCATTATTGAGGTGTTTGGGAATTTGTATGATTCCCCTTGGACGTTATAATTAAAACATAACAATAATCCTAAGCAAAAGACAAAAAAAATGACGGACAGCCTGACTTAAGTGACATTGGCTATTTAAATCCAATTACAAGATTATTGGGGGGAAAAAATAACCCGTCACAGGGGTTTAGACTTTTTTTATTTCCGACGGGTTTATGTGTTTTTGAAACACCAGATATTCTACCGGGATCGATCTACCACCCCTTAAAATTAAAAATTTAAGCAAGCAAGAGATAAAAAAAATCTTTTAGGAAATTTAATGTTTTTGTTAAAGAACCATACATAGGACATAAATCAAAAATTCAAACAGTTATTGAAATATGCACTCTACCATTTTGGGCCGGGGTTGGCCCAGATTCCTAAATCAAAACCCAGTTTGTTTTTTTGATAACTTTTTTTTGGGATACTTTACTTATAAAAAATTAAGGCAAAACTATCAAAATCAAAAAAAGAAAAAGGAAAAAGGGCATAGAAAAACAAAACATTCGAAAGAATATTTCTTTATTGAAAAGAAGGGGGATTATCGAAAAGAAAGACGTGAATTTTAAAGTTATAACAAGGTTGATACACTTGGGGAAAAGAAGAGGGAGGGGGGTTTGCTGCTTCAAGGGCGAAGGGGTCGCAAAAGGGGAAAAAATAACAAATTTTTTTGGGGACTTGAAAAGCAAATTACTTTGTAAAAATATTACAAACTTATCGGGATAATGGATCTATTTTAAGTGATAGTGATGAAATTGCCGAAAAGTTAATAATTCTATAAAAAATTATTTAAAAGAGTTTGAATCTTGTAATTCTAGTTTTGTAAATAATTTTCCAGTACTAACTGAAGTCAGGTAAATTCGGAAGGGAAAATTTCTTAAAAAACCGGGGGTTGCTCTTTTAAAACCCTGGTAAAAAGAAAAGCCCGGGAGCGATGCTTCACAGCAAATTCTTTAATGTTTCTGGTTTTCAACTTGGGCCCTTTTAAAATCGTTTAAAGATGGGGTTCGATAGAAAGGAAATATCTTTAACGCAAAGAATTTATCGATGCATTCCAAAAGGTACAAGCCCCAAAGACCAATCAAAAATTGGGGACAATTTCGCTTTTTTAACCCTTTTATAAAAAGATCCCTGTATAGCCAAACCCATTAAATGTGCTTCCCTCTATCTCAAAGAAGACCAAGGTTTCATTCCAAACAATATTTTTGGGGGGAAAATTCGTCCATTTATGTATACTTTATTATTTATTATATCCCCCAAAAAACCCGGATACTTTTTTTGTTTTGCTTAAAAAGCGTTTTACAAGGGAACATGATTTATTTTAAGGTATTAATCCCTTTGGGTTTGGGCCCAATTTTGTCAAAGGATAAAAACATTTACACAAATTTAATCAACCGTTTCAGTTAAAGGAAAAACTTTGGTTTCCTTTTGGGGAGGGTGTCCCAAGGGGGCCCAAAACTCGCCTACTTATTTGTTATTTTTGTTGAAATTTAGCAAACATATTAAAAAAAATGAAGACAAAAAAGAATTAAAATTTAAAAAAGAGAAAAAAATACATAATGCAGATATACGAAATTTACAAAAAGGCGATCGGAAAACATTTTAAGAAACATTATGGTTCTTAAAAAAATTTGGGAAGAGTTCCCGGACTTTACAAATGCGGAAAAAACGAAGCTATGGTTAGGAAGTAAACAAAATGCCGTTAATATTAAAGCAACATTTAAATATCAAATGGAACCCCCCTAAATTTTTAAAAATTTTTGGGGATCTGTTTTAAAGATGATTTAAAAAATTGTGAAACTATGAAACTCGAAGAAAAATTTGCGAGAAAAAACATTGTACAAAACTTGGTAAAAAAGGGAGTAACACCTCCGGGGAATACATACTTTAAAACCCTGAACTTATCAAAAACAACCCATTTGGAAGTTACTACCAACCCCCCAGACACATAATTTTGAAATTCAAAATTTTCATTTAAGTTTGTATGGTTTAAAAAAAAAAGATAAAAATTTTTCAAAAAAATCTTAAAAAAAATACAGCTTGGGGGGGATAGGAAAAACCAAACTATGGGGCAAATAAATGCTTAAATTAACTTGATTCAGAAACTTTCATCAAGTACCCATAGTTGGAAAAAAATTTCTTCCCCATTAATTAAACAGAAATTTTTCATAAATTGGTGTATTTTGGGCAGGTAATTAAATAATTCGGAGAGATGTATTTAAACATATAAAAAAATAAAGGAATTTTTGGGTCAAAAAATGAGATGATTCTTTTTAAACCTTTTTTTTGTCATGGAACTTGATGGGAGGGGGGAGGGTTAAATTTTTTTAAAAAAATGGAACAAATGGTGTATTTTGCGAACGAATCTTTTTTAAAGAAAATGGGTTTTTTTTTATTTCCAGTCCTTTTTTGATAGTATAACTCAATACGATTTTTAAAACATATAAGGTTAATTTGCTGTAAAAAGTATTTGGGGGAAGGGATAGAAAAGCATGTTATGAAGAAAGGGGAGTCAAGTAAAAAATGTCTGTAATATTTTTAGTTTCACGAGAGCCCCACTTTATTAGGACTACTGAATCAAGACACTCTAAGCCAAAATTTTAATAAATGAATGAAAATTACCAAAAAAGTTAAAAGGGGAAAAAATTTTCAGAAAACCAAAAATAAAAGATTTAAGTTAAGAGGGGTTTCGGGGAGAATTAATAATAGTATAAAACCCAAAATTTTTTTGAAAAAAATGGCATTGAAAATTCAGAAAAAAGTTTTTTTGTAAAAGAGAAACAAAAAAAATTCAAAATTTTTTTTGGGACGCCCTCAGTTCAAACTTTTTTGGGAAGAATTTCAAAATGAAAAATAAAATGGGGAAAAATAAAATTTTTATTTAATGAAAAATTGTTTTTGGTTGTACAAAGGGGTTTTTGATCAATAAAATTTGACTTAAACCTGTTTCATCCAAATTTCCTATTTACAAAGTAAATTGAAAAGATTTTCCCTTATTTCAATTTTTCATGGTATTTGAAAGCAAGATTAAATAAAAAAGTATGCGCATTTTTCAAAAGTCCCTCACAAAGTTCGTTTCACAGTGGCCCCCTATTTATTTTATTGGGTTTAAACTTTTTTTTTTGGAAAGTTTCCCAAAAAACATACAACGTCAGTTGCTTTGTTTTCCCCGTTTGATTAATTTATTTGTTCGGTTCAGTTATTTGTTTTCATTTATTTAACTATAATTCTTTTTGTCTTTACCCTTTGTGGTTATTAGTGTGTCTTTATATGCCTATGATACGATTAAGAAAAAACGCATACAGTGTTTATTAGGTGACCGTTATCACTTTGATAGTAGTAGAAGTAATAACAGCAGTAGTTGTGGTGGTAGTAGTAGTTCTATTGATGGTATTAGTATTCACAGTTGTAGCAAGGTAATGATGTTGAAGACGTCGATGACGAAGATGATAATGATGATAATGATGATGTATCCTTTGCTGTTGTTGTAATTGTCTTACTGCGATAAGTATGCGTTTTGCGTTTTGCACTCCTTACTTGTAATTTGTTCTTGTTTTGTAATAAAGTGTGCATTTAAAAAAAAAAGAAAAAAAAAAAAAAAAAAGAAAGAAGGTACATTAATCCTCTGCCCCTTGGATCGCCCACTGTGGCCCGAAACGCGATGCCTTTCGTATCCTTGTAACGCCCGCTGTGGCCCGAAATACACGTGATTTTTTTAAGTTGAGAGCAAGTTTGTGATCGAGATTTTCGCTTCGGCAAGATGGACGATGAAACTGTGGAGATGTTGGCGAACATTTTTGGTGGCAGTGACAGTGATGAGGAGCTATTTACTGGCTTTAGATTAGACAGAGCCTAGCATTGGAAAAAGTGATTTAGGCTTACTCGGCCGAGGTCCAGGGCCGCCTAGGCTGATTTTTCCTTCAGCCTCTTTCTGTGGATGTCCGTTTCGCAGTGGTTTTTCAGCGCAACGAAACCTTTGTTTGAGTACGCGATCTCCTTATCGCACAACGTGCAATGGGCCTTGCCAGCACAAGTCAGTTTCCTGAAAAATTCACCATATCGGCACTTGCTCTTTTCATTTCCGTCGTCGTCGAAAATGACAAAATCGGCATCAAGCCAGTCCCATCTCCATTGGTAGCGGCATCCTTGGTCAGAAAACGGCTTTCCGCGTTGAACAACATCGACTCTTCGCGCCATGATACTCGCTGCTGTAAGTTAACAAGGGAAAGTGTACAAAGATGGCGGCGAGCCCGACCGATTTGGAATAGGCGACAGCGTACCGAATAAGAAGCGCGCCGGATGCGAATTTTTTTTTTCGTGATAAAAACGATTTCGGCGTACGCTCAATCGAAATCGGCGTATGGGGGTCTATGAATCGGCGTATATACGCCGAAAGGCTTACAATGCTAGACCCTGATTAGAAGAAATAGCGAAAGGAGAGGAGTCCGATGTCGATTTTGGTGGCTGATGGAGGCGATCTCGGCGAAAATCTTAACATTAACTATGCCGATTACGATGGAGTTTCATGCAGTTTGGTCAGTAGTGTTAAACTTAGCATAATTTTTTTTACACCATTTTATCAACAAAGATATAAGCTTTGATGCATGTGGAATTTTACTTCAAAATGTTAACTTATTTTGGAGCAAATAAAACATATTTATGACCAAGGTTTGTATTTTTTCTGATTTTTTATTTAACATCAGTACATCCAATTTACGGAGTTACTTACCTTCCCTTAAGATTTTGATACTAGTAAGCACTCACGACGGTCCAAGGGCAAAGGTTAAGGCATTTACACATGATTGCATGATGCAACAATGTGATATCTCTAAACAAACATTCCGTTCTGCATCTCCCATAATCCCAATCCCACCACCATCCCTCCCAGCCCCCTCCAGCACCACCACCCCTTTCACCACCACTCCTATCAGCTGGCTCCCTTCTATTAAACTGCCTGGTCATGTTAACTCTTTCACCATCACCCCTATCAGCTGCTCCCCTCTATTAAACTGCCTGGTCATGTTAACTCTTTCACCACCACCCCTATCAGCTGGCTCCCCTCTGATAAACTGCCTGTCATGTTAACTCTTTCACCACCACTCCTATCAGCTGGCTCCCCTCTGATAAACTGCCTGGTCATGTTGACTCTTTCACCACCACTCCTATCAGCTGGCTCCCCTCTATTAAACTGCCTGGTCATGTTAACTCTTTCACCACAACCCCTATCAGCTGGCTCCCCTCTGATAAACTGCCTGGTCATGTTAACTCTTTCACCACCACTCCTATCAGCTGGCTCCCCTCTATTAACCCTTTGCCCCTTGGACCGTCTGAGTGCTTACTAGTATCAAAATCTTAAGGGAAGGTAAGTAACTCCGTAAATTGGATGTACGGATGTTAAATAAAAAATCAGAAAAAATACAAACCTTGGTCATAAATATGTTTTATTTGCTCCAAAATTAAGTTAACATTTTGAAGTAAAATTCCACATGCATCAAAGCTTATATCTTTGTTGATAAAATGGTGTAAAAAAATTATGCTAAGTTCAACACTACTGACCAAACTGCATGAAACGCCATCGTAATGGGCATAGTTAATGTTAAGATTTTTCGCCGAGATCGCCTCCATCAGCCACCAAAATCGACATCGGACTCCTCTCCTTTCACTATTTCTTCTAATCTAAAGCCAGTAAATAGCTCCTCATCACTGTCACTGCCACCAAAAATGTTCGCCAACATCTCCAGTTTCATCGTCCATCTTGCCGAAGCGAAAAACTCGATCACAAACTTGCTCTCAACTTCAAAAAATCACTGCGACCGAAGTCCTCCATGAAAAAACGCGCTGTTTGGACTGGAAGGAAGTTGGAAACCGGAACTACGTCACTGTATACGCCGCAAAGCATTGTGGGAAAAATTCGTCTGCTAGGGGCAGCCAAACGGTATCGGTGTATTTCGGGCCACAGCGGGCGTTACAAGGATACGAAAGGCATCGCGTTTCGGGCCACAGTGGGCGATCCAAGGGGCAGAGGTTAAACTGCCTGGTCATGTTAACTCTTTCACCACCACTCCTATCAGCTGGCTCCCCTCTGATAAACTGCCTGGTCATGTTAACTCTTTCACCACCACCCCCATCAGCCGGCTCCCCTCTATTAAACTGCCTGGTCATGTTAACTCTTTCACCACCACTCCTATCAGCTGGCTCCCCTCTATTAAACTGCCTGGTCATGTTAACTCTTTCACCACCACTCCTATCAGCCGGCTCCCCTCTGATAAACTGCCTGGTCATGTTAACTCTTTCACCACCACTCCTTATCAGCTGGCTCCCCTCTGATAAACTGCCTGGTCATGTTAACTCTTTCACCACCACTCCTATCAGCTGGCTCCCCTCTATTAAACTGCCTGGACATGTTAACTCTTTCACCACCACTCCTATCAGCTGGCTCCCCTCTATTAAACTGCCTGGTCATGTTAACTCTTTCACCACCACTCCTATCAGCTGGCTCCCCTCTATTAAACTGCCTGGTCATGTTAACTCTTTCACCACCACTCCTATCAGCTGGCTCCCCTCTATTAAACTGCCTGGTCATGTTAACTCTTTCACCACCACTCCTATCAGCTGGCTCCCCTCTGATAAACTGCCTGGTCATGTTAACTCTTTCACCACCACTCCTATCAGCTGGCTCCCCTCTGATAAACTGCCTGGTCATGTTAACTCTTTCACCACCACCCCTATCAGCTGGCTCCCCTCTGATAAACTGCCTGGTCATGTTAACTCTTTCACCACCACCCCTATCAGCTGGCTCCCCTCTGATAAACTGCCTGGTCATGTTAACTCTTTCACCACCACCCCTATCAGCTGGCTCCCCTCTGATAAACTGCCTGGTCATGTTAACTCTTTCACCACCACTCCTATCAGCTGGCTCCCCTCTAAATAAACTGCCTGGTCATGTTAACTCTTTCACCACCACTCCTATCAGCTGGCTCCCCTCTGATAAACTGCCTGGTCATGTTAACTCTTTCACCACCACTCCTATCAGCTGGCTCCCCTCTGATAAACTGCCTGGTCATGTTAACTCTTTCACCACCACTCCTATCAGCTGGCTCCCCTCTGATAAACTGCCTGGTCAAGTTAACTCTTTCATTCCTACATTTCTATGAACCATTACTTCCTCTTGTTCCAAGATTCTTATAATACGAGTATTCCCTTCATTCCTGGATTTAGAGAAAAAAAGAAGTGTATAATGATAGCTGCCATGTACGCAGTAGTAAACCGGCCAGAATAGAGCGGCAACCACTTTCTCATGATGTCTGGCATCCATTCCATTCATAAACTCTACCCTACAAGCGACCCGATCATGACGTGTACCAATGACGCGAGTCGCGCGAAGTTCAAAACGCTTACAGCGAGAACCGAATTTACGGGCTGCAGGAAGGAAAGGAGGGATTTTGTGCTGCCCGGTTTTCCGGGCTGCAGGAAGGAAGGGTAGGATTTCTGCAAACCTGAAAACCAGGTTGTAGTGATGAAAGAATTAAACTGCCTTGTCATGATAAACTGCCTAGTCATGATGCAAGCAGAACCCAGCGTCCCTCTCAAGGGAAACCCAAACAAATGTCCACCCGGCAACAATGACCTTGCAATGTCCATCCCACAACAGTGACCTTGCCAACACTGAAGTGATCACACACCATGTCCACCTCACAACAGTGACCTTGACAACACTGAAGTGATCACACACCATGTCCACCTCACAGCAGTGACCTTGCCAACACTGAAGTGATCACACACCATGTCCACCCCGCAGCAGACCTCAAGACCTTGCCAGCACTGACCCTGTTGACCCAAACTCCACTGACGTCAAAGTGAGGGTGAAACTTAAAAAAGAGGTCACCATGACAGCATGGCATCAAGGACCACACAACCTGTTCTTTTCATGACCAGCGAGGCTGACGACGATGCCGCCAGCATTCCACATTGTGTGCTTTCTTCCCCGTCATGCCAGAGACAGCACAGAATCAGATACACTCAGGGCACAGCCACACACAGGCCAACAAGAGAATTCACGCTTGCTCATGATACACTGAAGAGAGTCACAGAGAGCTTCTGCGATACCTTTTGTGTGTAAAGCATACATACCATCTTCAGCAAAGCCTGATCCATACTCATGTCAATCAGTGCAAAAGCACTGTGAACATCACATTTAAATGTTTAGATCCGTGTTGATGGACAGCATAGCTTGTCCTATCTGCTACCTTTTATCCTGTCTCCAGTTCTGTAGTCTACCAAAGGTGACAAAATAAAACCTGAAGTTTTGTGGTACTTTTGTTGCTCTCACTGTCTGCCATTCTCTATCTCCCAGCTAGCTAAGTCTCCAGCCTACCCACTTCAAAGATCCCCTAAATATTGCTCGTTTTCAAGCAGACAATTTCTAAGTCATTCTGTTTCCTGCAGATGTACAGACAATACGCTGAACTGAAAGTGATCATTTTGGATATGAATCGGAGGAAAAATGTTCTATGAATGTGCAATCCAATGTATGATTTGAACAGCGAAATAGCAGAGCTGTTTACGTCAATAAACTGATCAATAATACAATCGTGTGATACTGGAACTGTTTCACTCCCATGAATCAGTCACCAGCGAAGCCCCAGTTGTCACCCTTACTACTAACCTGTGCGATTTCTTCACTCAGTTTGTTGGCAGTCTTGGGGTCATTCTTACGGACTTCATTCACATGGTCCCTGGCTGCCGTCCACTCCTTCATCAGCTGTCGACACACACATCGAACACTGTTAGTGCTGTACACAGTACTGTTGTCAACACACACATTGAACACTGTTAGTGCTGTACACAGTACTGTTGTCATACACACATCGAACACTGTTAGTGCTGTACACAGTACTGTTGTCATACACACATTGAACACCGTTAGTGCTGTACACAGTACTGTTGTCATACACACATCGAACACTGTTAGTACTGTACACAGTACTGTTGTCATACACACATCGAACACTGTTAGTGTTGTACACAGTACTGTTGTCATACACACATCGAACACTGTTAGTGCTGTACACAGTACTGTTGTCATACACACATCGAACACTGTTAGTGCTGTACACAGTACTGTTGTCATACACACATCGAACACCGATAGTGCTGTACACAGTACTGTTGTCATACACACATCGAACACTGTTAGTGCTGTACACAGTACTGTTGTCATACACACATTGAACACTGTTAGTGCTGTACACAGTATTGTTGTTGACACACACATCGAACACTGTTAGTGCTGTACACAGTACTGTTGTCATACACACATTGAACACTGTCAGTGCTGTACACAGTACTGTTGTCATACACACATCGAACACCGTTAGTGCTGTACACAGTACTGTTGTCGACACACACATCAAACACCATTAGTGCAGTACACAGTACTGTTGTCGACACACACATCAAACACCTTTAGTGCTGTATACAGTACTGTTGTAGACACACACAATAAACACATTGTTAGTGTTGTACACAGTACTGTTGTCGAAACACACAATAAACACATTGTTAGTGCTGTACACAGTACTGTTGTAGACACACACAAACATTGTTAGTGCTGTACACAGTACTGTTGTCAACACACACACTAAACATATTGTTAGTGCTGTACACAGTACTGTTGTCAACACACACACTAAACACATTGTTAGTGCTGTACACAGTACTGTTGTAGACACACACAATAAACACATTGTTAGTGCTGTACACAGTACTGTTGTCAACACACATACTAAACACATTGTTAGTGCTGTACACAATACTGCTGTAGACACACACAATAAACACACTGTTAGTGCTGTACACAGTACTGTTGTAGACACCACAATAAAACATTGTTAGTGCTGTACACAGTACTGTAGTAGACACACACAATAAACATTGTTAGTGCTACACAGTTTGGATGTGTATACACAGCTTCAAACATACTGTCAGCACTGTAATGCTGTGTACACACTTAATAAATTTTCAAAGACATTGTAGTGCTGTACACTGTACTGACAAGTAGACAAGCTCATAAACAAACACTACCTTCACAAATTTAAATCTATTTGGAAATATAACAAAGTCATGAAGTTCTTGGAGTGTTTCTTAATGAGTTTGGTTCTCAAATTAATTTTTTTTTTTTAAATTTAATTTTAACCTGCATAGAACACTCAAGATCAACACAGATGAGGGCAGCTGATTGCAGGCTGAAAATCGGCCTCTTCTAGCAGACCTGCCAACCCCCTAAGAGACCAATGAGTAAGAATTGAAGCTCAGTGAGGCAGAAAATGTGTAATTTCTGAGAGCTAAGAGTAATCAAGCGCGACATTTACTTTTTTTTCAAACAAACACGATGCGATGAAATTGTTTGCACAATTTTTGTGAACTTTTCTTTTCTACAAAAACAAGCTTTTCTTTTTAAGTGTCACAAGAAATCTTACAAATTATAAAAATGTAGAATACACTTGAAACACACACAAATCCCCTAAACGATCATGGCATGGCACACCAAGGCTTGATAGTGCGCCAGAAAAAAACCTAAAAAATTGGACATGAAATGATGGAGCTGGGGGGGGGGGGGGGGGGGGGGGGGGGGGGGGGGGGGGGGGGGGGGGGGGGGGGGGGGGGGGGGGGGGGGGGGGGGGGGGGGGGGGGGGAAAGGGGGAGTTCGAAGATGGAGAAACTGGGAACATGAAATTAAGAAAATATATAACCTAAAAAATGTTCTCCCCTGTTGCTGATTCTGTCCATGTGGGGTTGGCTATCAGCTCTGTGGCGATTGTGTCATTTTTTAAGTATCGCACCACCCCAAGAAAGAATTTGTCCCCCCCCCCCCCCCCCCCCCCCCCTTTCTGACTTCCATCAGTCCCCTACACAAATGGTCCATTCTGCAGTCGAGATGCAGCAGCAGTTTAGGCTTCCATGACAAGGGTCCTTACAATGTGTGTTGTCTTTGTTCGACCGCTCTTGAACTGTTTGGCGATCTCCGAATCTGAGAACGCTTCTTAAAAAAGCTGGGATGCATGGTCGGCTGCGCTAAGAGCGATGTTGTGCTCGACGAAAAATCCGGCCACCAATGCTTCAGCCCGAATTACCCTTTTCCTAATTTCATCCTCTTTTGAGGTGTCTACAGTCTGAAAAAACTGTGTGTATGCTGGAAGAATTCGGCGCGTTAGAGGAATCGATGTGCTTGCGTGACTCAAGGTGACGCTTCACATCCACCATCCCGCCATGGGAAATTAATTGTGAAGTCCGACTCGCAAGTGGTACAAACCCTGCACAATTTACACCTTTAGCCGAAGGTCGTATGCAGGGGAACTTTTCCGAGTATTCTTTTCGGAACTTTTGACCAAGGTTTTTCTTTTTCGCATCTTGTCCAAAACTTTCTAATGTTTCGACATTTTCGTAGCTAAAACTTCAAAAGACGCCAACTTCGCTGAATGGTAAAGATGGTGAAACGAACTGCGCATGACCGGAAACGCTTCTTGAAGATTACTGGTTATACGCACGGCGCCGTGCGTATCTGTACATAAGCTGATTTTTTCGTCCGTTTTTTTTTTTTTTTTTTTGTTGAAACTTTCAATGCGTAATTTTTTGGCTAAATGCGTAAGGGCGTAAGAATTATCACTTGGGCATAATAAATTACGCGAAATGCGTAATGGTTGGCAGGTCTGTTCTAGTCAGGTGTGGAAGAAGTAGTTGTTATAGACATATCAGGTCAGGTGTGGAAGAGTTGTTATAGACATATCAGGTCAGGTGTGGAAGAAGTAGTTGTTATAGACATATCAGGTCAGGTGTGGAAGAGTTGTTATAGACATATCAGGTCAGGTGTGGAAGAAGTAGTTGTTATAGACATATCAGGTCAGGTGTGGAAGAAGTAGTTGTTATAGACATATCAGGTCAGGTGTGGAAGAAGTAGTTGTTATAGACATATCAGGTCAGGTGTGGAAGAAGTAGTTGTTATAGACATATCAGGTCAGGTGTGGAAGTAGTAGTTGTTATAGACATATCAGGTCAGGTGTGGAAGAAGTAGTTGTTATAGACATATCAGGTCAGGTGTGGAAGTAGTAGTTGTTATAGACATATCAGGTCAGGTGTGGAAGAAGTAGTTGTTATAGACATATCAGGTCAGGTGTGGAAGAGTTGTTATAGACATATCAGGTCAGGTGTGGAAGAAAGTAGTTGTTATAGACATATCAGGTCAGGTGTGGAAGAAGTAGTTGTTATAGACATATCAGGTCAGGTGTGGAAGAAGTAGTTGTTATAGACATATCAGGTCAGGTGTGGAAGAAGTAGTTGTTATAGACATATCAGGTCAGGTGTGGAAGAAGTAGTTGTTATAGACATATCAGGTCAGGTGTGGAAGAGTTGTTATAGACATATCAGGTCAGGTGTGGAAGAAGTAGTTGTTATAGACATATCAGGTCAGGTGTGGAAGAGTTGTTAAGACATATCAGGTCAGGTGTGGAAGAAGTAGTTGTTATAGACATATCAGGTCAGGTGTGGAAGAAGTAGTTGTTATAGACATATCAGGTCAGGTGTGGAAGAAGTAGTTGTTTATAGACATATCAGGTCAGGTGTGGAAGAAGTAGTTGTTAATAGACATATCAGGTCAGGTGTGGAAGTAGTAGTTGTTATAGACATATCAGGTCAGGTGTGGAAGAAGTAGTTGTTAATAGACATATCAGGTCAGGTGTGGAAGTAGTAGTTGTTATAGACATATCAGGTCAGGTGTGGAAGAAGTAGTTGTTATAGACATATCAGGTCAGGTGTGGAAGAAGTAGTTGTTATAGACATATCAGGTCAGGTGTGGAAGAAGTAGTTGTTAATAGACATATCAGGTCAGGTGTGGAAGTAGTAGTTGTTATAGACATATCAGGTCAGGTGTGGAAGAAGTAGTTGTTAATAGACATATCAGGTCAGGTGTGGAAGTAGTAGTTGTTATAGACATATCAGGTCAGGTGTGGAAGAAGTAGTTGTTAATAGACATATCAGGTCAGGTGGGAAGTAGTAGTTGTTATAGACATATCAGGTCAGTGTGGGAAGAAGTAGTTGTTATAGACATATCAGGTCAGGTGTGGAAGAAGTAGTTGTTATAGACATATCAGGTCAGGTGTGGAAGAGTTGTTATAGACATATCAGGTCAGGTGTGGAAGTAGTAGTTGTTATAGACATATCAGGTCAGGTGTGGAAGAAGTAGTTGTTATAGACATATCAGGTCAGGTGTGGAAGTAGTAGTTGTTATAGACATATCAGGTCAGGTGTGGAAGAAGTAGTTGTTATAGACATATCAGGTCAGGTGTGGAAGTAGTAGTTGTTATAGACATATCAAGTCAGGTGTGGAAGAGTTGTTATAGACATATCAATTCAGGTCAGGTGTGGAAGAAGTAGTTGTTATAGACATATCAGGTCAAGTGTGGAAGTAGTAGTTGTTATAGACATATCAGGTCAGGTGTGGAAGTAGTAGTTAGACATATCAAATCAGGTGTGGAAGAGTTGTTATAGACATATCAATTCAGGTCAGGTGTGGAAGAAGTAGTTGTTATAGACATATCAGGTCAGGTGTGGAAGAAGTAGTTGTTATAGACATATCAGGTCAGGTGTGGAAGTAGTAGTTGTTATAGACATGTGAATCTGGTCAGATGTGGAAGAAGTAGTTGTTATAGACATATCAGGTCAGGTGTGGAAGTAGTAGTTGTTATAGACATATCAGGTCAGGTGTGGAAGAAGTAGTTGTTATAGACATATCAGGTCAGGTGTGGAAGTAGTAGTTGTTATAGACATATCAGGTCAGGTGTGGAAGAAGTAGTTGTTATAGACATCAATTCAAAAGTAAAAATGCAGACCAATTAAAATTCATTTGAAAACTTTCGAAAAGGCAAGAAGAATGGAATTTCTCTGAACTTTCGTTATTGTATTGAATGCCATTACAGGTTGAAAATGAAGTAAAACGAATTTTAAAATCTATTTTAAATGGTTTGTTTGAATCACAGATTCTATTTTGTCATTTTGTCAATTGTGGTTTAAAATTTAATTAAGAATGGAACTGTCAGCAATGCCTTGAAAATCTTCTCTTTTTTTCTTCTTTTGTCTTTTGTTTTTTTTTCTGTTTTAACTAAGTCAATCCTTAATCTGAGATGCTAAAATGTGTGCAGACCATGATTCAAACGTCAACAAGCAATGGCATTTTCTAAAGACCAACTCATACAATCAAATCTAATTTTCATATTTGAGCTAAAAGTAAGAATATTTAAAAATATTCAATTCCCTATCTAAGATTAACGTATTATCTTTTAATTCCCTACCCTTTAGGATTAACTTATTGCCCTTTCATTTCCTATTCTATAGGATTACCTTATTACCTTTCAATTCTCTACCTATACAATTAACGTATTACCTACCCTATAGGATTAACTTCTTATCCTTCTATTCCCTACCCTACAGGATTAACTTCTTACCTTTCTATTCCCTACCCTATAGGATTAACTTCTTACCCTTCTATTCCCTGTCCTACAGGATTAACTTATTACCTTTCTATTCCCTACCCTATAGGATTGACTTATTACGCTTCAAATCCCTACCCCATAAGATTAACTTATTACCCTTCCGCTACCTACCCTAAAAGATTAACTATTACCCTTGCTTTCCCTACCCTATAGGATCAACTCATTGCCCTTACATTCCCTGCTCTATAGGATTAACCTATTACCCTTCAATTCCTTATCCTATAGGATTACTTCACAGTCCTACAAGTCTCTACCCTACAGGATTTACTTATGGCCTTGTAATTCTCTACCCTGTAGGAATTAACTTACTGCCTTGTAAGTCTCCACCCTACAGGATTAACTTACTGCCTTGTAAGTCTCTACCCTATAGGATTAACTTACTGCCTTGTAAGTATCTACCCTACAGGATTAACTTACTACCTTGTAAGTCTCTACCCCATAGGATTAACTTACTGCCTTGTAAATTCTCCACCCTACAGGATTAACTTACTGCCTTGTAAGTCTCTACCTATAGGATTAACTTACTGCCTTGTAAGTCTCTACCCTACAGGATTAACTTACTACCTTGTAAGTCTCTACCCCATAGGATTAACTTACTGCCTTGTAAGTCCACCCTACAGGATTAACTTACTGCCTTGTAAATCTCCACCCTACATGATTAACTTACTGCCTTGTAAGTCTCCACCCTATAGGATTAACTTACTGCCTTGTAAGTCTCTACCCTACAGGATTAACTTACTGCCTTGTAAGTCTCCACCCTACACGATTAACTTACTGCCTTGTAAGTCTCTACCCTATAGGATTAACTTACTGCCTTGTAAGTCTCCACCCTACAGGATTAACTTCTTGCCTTGTAAGTCTCTACCCTACAGGATTAACTTCTTGCCTTGTAAGTCTCCACCCTACAGGATTAACTTCTTGCCTTGTAAGTCTCCACCCTACAGATTAACTTCTTGCCTTGTAAGTCTCCACCTTACAGGATTTACTTAATGCCCTGTAAGTCTCTACCCTGTAGGATTAACTTACTGCCTTGTAAGTCTCTACCCTATAGGATTAACTTACTGCCTTGTAAGTCTCTACCCTATAGGATTAACTTACTGCCTTGTAAGTCTCTACCCCATAGGATTAACGTACTGCCTTGTAAGTCTCCACCCTACAGGATTAACTTACTGCCTTGTAAATCTCCACCCTAGACGATTAACTTACTGCCTTGTAAGTCTCTACCCTATAGGATTAACTTACTGCCTTGTAAGTCTCTACCCTACAGGATTAACTTACTGCCTTGTAAGTCTCCACCCTACACGATTAACTTACTGCCTTGTAAGTCTCTACCCTATAGGATTAACTTACTGCCTTGTAAGTCTCCACCCTACAGGATTAACTTCTTGCCTTGTAGGTCTCTACCCTACAGGATTAACTTCTTGCCTTGTAAGTCTCCACCCTACAGGATTAACTTCTTGCCTTGTAAGTCTCCACCCTACAGGATTAACTTCTTGCCTTGTAAGTCTCCACCCTACAGGATTTACTTAATGCCCTGTAAGTCTCTACCCTGTAGGATTAACTTACTGACTTTTAAGTCTCCACCCTATAGATTAACTTATTTTCTTTGCATGTCTCTATCCCATTTGATGGACTTATTGCCCTTTAGTTCCCTGTCCTGTGGGATTAATTTCTAGCCCTGCAAGTCACTACCTATCTGATTAACTTATTGCCCTGCAAGTCGCTACCCTATCTGATTAACTTATTGTCCTTCAATTCACAAATCAGCAGAACTAATGCAATGCCTTTCAATTCTGCAATTCAGGACTGACTGACTGAACTTCTAACCCAAACACCTTCCCCACAGGACTGAATTCATCACACCTGTAAGACTGACATAATGCCCTTCAAGTCCTCATCCTGCACTACTAACTTACTGTTTATAATGCATGTTTACACAACTAATTCACTTTCCTCTCATCCTACACTACTAACTTACTGTTCATAATGCATGTTTACACAACTAATTCACTTTCCTTAAGTTTTGACAGTCAGGTGCTTCACTCTAGTTTGCTTTCCAATTTTCCATATCGTTCTTCACCTGTGTGTTCTTGCCTCCTGCAGTTTGTGCATGTACTGGCGAGCGGCCTCAAACCTCTGATGCTCATTGACCAGTTGTGTGGGCATCGGCTCCCCTTTCAGGTACAGCTCATACAGGGTTCACCTTGGAGGCGTCCTCATCATTGTCATCGGACTCCTTGCTTTCCCAGCTATCGCTGTCCTCACTACTGTCTTCATCGCTCTCATCATCCCCTCCTTTGGGCTGTGGCTTTGGTGCCGGTGTTTGGATGCACAAGGGTTGGGGCTGATAAACAAAAAAGATGACAGCAACAGTCAGAATAAGGAAGCCAGAACAGACACAGGAACATAGCGATGGAATACCTATTTCATCTGATTAGGATTTATAAAAATAAAAAAAAAGGTGACAAACCTAAAAACAAGAAGGACAGCGTTGAAGAAACACATGCCATCACCATCTGAGATCTATTTTTTGGATCATCACACAACCCCTCTCTTCAAACAATAGATCACCACACAACCCCTCTCTACAAACCATAGATCATCACACAACCCCTCTCTACAAACAACAGATCATCACACAACCCCTCTCTTCAAACAATAGATCACCACACAACCCCTCTCTACAAACCATAGATCATCACACAACCCCTCTCTACAAACAACAGATCATCACACAACCCCTCTCTACAAACCATAGATCATCACACATACCCCTCTCTTCAAACAATAGATCATCACACAACCCCTCTCTACAAACCATAGATCATCACACACCCCTCTCTACACATGATGGATCATCACCACAACCCCGCTCTTCAAACATAGATCACCACACAACCCCTCTCTACAAACCATAGATCATCACAACCCTCTCTACAAACAACAGATCATCACACAACCCTCTCTACACACGATGGATCATCACACAACCCCTCTCTACAAACAACAGATCATCACACAACCCCTCTCTACAAACCATAGATCATCACACAACCCCTCTCTACAAACCATAGATCATCACACAACCCCTCTCTACAAACCATAGATCATCACACAACCCCTCTCTACACACAGGATCATCACAACCCCTCCACAAACAATAGATCATCACACATCCCCCTCTTCAAACATGATCATAAACCAAACCCCTCTCTACAAACAAAGATCCCACACACCCCTCTCTAAAAACGATGTGCCCCGGGTTTAGACTTATAAAGGACTAGATTTACTTCAAAGAAAGCTAAAAACCCGAAACAACTTTTGTTTTTTTACACATCACACCACCTTAAAACACAAGAACATATTTTGTGCACAACAGCTTCACACACCAACAAATGACGCCATTAAAAAAAAAAAACTTTTAACCCAAATTTTACAGCCACAATTAAAAGAGCACAACAACAGAAAGCGGAATAAACAAAGAAACAGACTTTGCACCTGCTACTCTGTTTAATTTTCATTTAAGGGGGCGCTCAAATGATTTTGCTTTACCATCCACGTCTCGCCCCAAGGGAATGCAAGATCAAGCTCTATAGACCCCTTTTTGGTGCCAGGGCCACATTTGTGGCTTAAACCACTGCGAGAATCACAATCGTTGCTCGTTTGTTTTTTTGGAAATTTCACCTTTTTATCCTACCCCCTTTAGCAGGGGGATGGGGTGGGATAAATCCTTAGTGATTCGGCAAAAATCAAGGCAGATCGATTTTAAAACATTAAAAAAAAAAATACAGATTAAAAAAAATACTGGAAATTTTTTTATTCCGTATTACTCATGACTGCTTATCCTTGGGTGCACGGGGGGCAGTCTCAGCAAGGATCCAGTGCGATCACCTTTGGGGGGGCACGGGGGGCATGCTCTACAAGGACCAGGCGTCACCTTGGTGGGACAGGGGGCAGTTCTTGGGGTCCCAAAAGCTGCGTATGAAGCCCCCAAAAGTTTCCTCTCTGGTTTCCCATGCAGGCCTCCCACAGTTTTTCCCCTCTAAGTCCTCTGTCACTCTTCCCACAGTTTCCTCTCCGAGTCCTCTGTCAGGCTCCCTTCCCCCAAATTTTTCCCTTTTGAGTCCTGCTGTCAGGCTCTTTCCCACAGTTTCCTCTCTGAGTCCTGCGTAGGCTCTTCCCACAGTTTTTCCCTCGATCCTGCTGTCAGGGTCTTCCACAGTTTTTCCCTCTCCTGCCGGGCACTCTTCCCAAAAGTTTTCCCTTCTGGAGTCCTGAGTCAGGCCTTTTCCCCCAGTTTTCCTCTCTGATCCTCTGTCGGCCTTCCCACAGCCCCTGAGCCTCTGTCAGGGTCTTTCCCCCGTTTTCCTCTCTGGGGGCCCCGAGTCAGGCTTTCCCACATTTTTCCCTCTGAGCCTCTGTCAGGCTCTTTTTCCCCCAGTTTCCCTCTGGAGTCCTCTGCAGGCTCCCCACAGTTTCCCCTGGGGTCCTCGTCAGGCTCTTCCCAGTTTCCCTAATGAAGTATTTTAAGGCACCTTTTAAGGTTAAGCCTAAAAATTCTTTAAATGCTGACTTTGCACTTTTAAACCCCCGACCTTACTGTGGGTTTGGTTTTTTGCTCTTTCCCAGACAACTTTTCACACATCCTACAGAATGTCGATCTCCTACACAGGGGAACCCCGAGTGGTCCTGGTCAACACATCTCTACAGAATGTCAATCTCCTACACAGGTGAACCCCGAGTGTCCTGGTCAACACATCTCTACAGAATGTCGATCTCCTACACAGGTGAACCCCGAGTGGTCCTGGTCAACACATCTCTACAGAATGTCGATCTCCTACACAGGTGAACCCCGAATGGTCCTGGTCAACACATCTCTACAGAATGTCGATCTCCTACACAGGTGAACCCTGAGTGGTCCTGGTCAACACATCTCTACAGAATGTCGATCTCCTCCACAGGTGAACCCTGAGTGTCCTGGTCAACACATCCCAGCCCACACCCTGCACTCTGTTGTCCTCATTGTGTAAGCCCTGAGGCCCCAACATGGCCCAGTCTGACAGCAGCAGTGGTGGAGATGGCCTGTACTTTGTCACCATGCACAGACTTTGCCCCTCACGCTGGTCTTTCCATCTATACTGGTGGGAATTTGGAAGCAAAGCTCCAGCCATGAGTCACTACTTTGGTTGCAAAACAGAACAGTTCAACTTACAGCATGGCATGATGAGAAAAGCTTGTGTGTGTAAATGAGAAGACCTACACACGTAAGCTTTTCCCATCTTGCCAAGCTATGAACCTGAACTCTGACCCTGACATTCACAAGTTTATTTCCAACAGTTACATTAATAGCTACCATCCGATCAAATCTGAGTCGCCAACCATTTGGTGTACCACAGAAAAAAAAGCAGCATGCAGTTTAATATGCACACACACACACACACACACACACACACACACACACACACACACACACACTTGCGCACACACACACACACACGCACACACACACACGCACACACACACACACACACACACACACACACACACACTGTATATATGCCAATTCAATGTGACTGCTCTGCCCTAATCAATGGTTTGCAGCCACAGACAGCAGCTGTCCAGGTGACAGCAGAGAAAGCCATCACATCCCTCTTTCTCCCAGCTGCCAACAAGCCTGCTCTCTGTCTCATCCCATGTCAGATGCCAGATCTTACAAGACAAGGAGGGAGCAAACCAAAAGGGGATGAGAGTTGGGAGGGAGGGGGAGGGGGGGGGGGGGTGGAGGAGAAAAGGGTGAGACAGAAAGGAGGGAGAGGGAGGAGGAGGAAGGAGAAAAAAAGAGAGAGACAGAGACAGAGTGTGTGTTCTTCACCCTGTTACTGCATATTGACGGACCCCAATTCTTCTTACTGCTTATCATTTCCATAGAAATAAGATGGACACTCTGAACACCCTCTGCAGCCTTATTAGTAATGGAACTGACTGAACAGAAATCACATGAAATTCTCCTATAGCGGAATGCATTTTTATGATTTCCTTCCTTTTGTTTGACAAGAACACAAAAGAGACTTCTTTCCTTTTAAAAATCTTTTCTTTCTCTTTTTTTCTCTTTTTTCCCCCTATAAAAGGTTTTGTTTGGTTGTTTGTTTTGACAGACCTGTCTAGTTGCAAAGTGAGGGAACTGCAGGCGGAAATCTAAACAAAACTTGAAAAATTATTGATAAAGCTCCACCACAAAACATAGACAAACAAATCAAGACAAACATTTCCCATTTCAACCTCTTAATCTGAATTCAGGCGTTGTCCTGAGTGTTGTGTGTCTAGCTCAGGGAAAGGTACACAACACTCGGACAACGTCTGAATTCAACGCCTATATATTACATACTGAGATATAATACTGTGTGCAGCATGAACTGTTTTGTGTACAGAGTGCTTGATCTTTGTGCAACATGAACTTTTTGTGTACAGAGTGCTTGATCTTTGAGCAACATGAACTATTTTGTGTACAGAGTGCTTGACCTTTGTGCAACATGAACTATTTGTGTATAGAGTGCTTGATCTTTGTGCAACATGAACTATTTTGTGTACAGAGACCTTGACCTTTGTGCAACATGAACTATTTTGTGTACAGAGATCTTGACCTTTGTGCAACATGAACTATTTTGTGTACAGAGATCTGATCTGTCGGTGAAGTTTCACTGCTGCACCCCTTCTTGATGCAGACTCATATGTCTGTGTGTACTCATCCCCCCTCCCCCCCCCCCCCCCTCCCCCCCATCATAGCTGTACAATACACACATACAGTATGTCTACCTACAGGAGCCAGCATGCATACACACACTGACAGCTTCACTTGCACGGACAGCAGTCCAGGTGAAGGGCCCCCAGTCAGTGAGACAAACAGAGCTGGGCAAGCCAAGACAACTGCCTCATTGGTGCAAAGGGCAACGCACTTCACACCACATAACAGGGCCATGCTGTAGCTGACGCAAGGCATCAAATACACATCCACCCCATACT
>CM031628.1:15875027-15925027 GCA_018398815.1 Conus ventricosus
GAGAGAGAGAGAGAGAAACAGAGTAGAAGTGAGAGAGACACAGAGCGAGTATGATAAGCGAGCAAGCAGGAACAAGATGGAGGATGTGAGAAAAGAGCAATATAGTGAGGAAAACAGAGAAAAAAACAGGACAATCAGTTTTTATCTGTTTAACAGGAACTTCACAAAGGAGCTGAAAAAAGTCTGAGTTGCTGTGAACTTGGGGGCATTTCTGAAGCTGATTTGTATGTCTGTATAGACACTTTGTATGTGCAGACACTTTGTATGCCTATACAGACACTTTGTATGCCTATACAGACACTTTGTATGCCTGTATAGACACTTTGTATGCCTGTACAGACCCTCTGTATGCCTGTACAGACACTTTGTATGCCTGTACAGACACAAAGGGGAGGGTTCAGTTCAGCCTGCCCCCTCCCTGCCCATGTCCTGCATCACACGTTTCCAGAACACAGGAGTTGTTTTTCTGGCCAAGTCTCTCCAGACACAGATTCAATTAAGAGCCAATGAAGTGTTGAGTCAGCTCTCCTGTCTGGCGCTCCCTATCGATTTCTGCTGGCGCCTAATTCTCCCCTGGCCCCTGCACGTGCCAACAGACCTCCATCTAAGTCAACTGCTGCGCACTAAGAAAAGACAACCTCTTGGCCTCTCCCCTTCAATGGTTGAACAGTCAGGATGTTCAGGTTTCATGGTGCTGCCTTTCAGCTTCATCTTCTGTCTTCCCTCTCTGCCACTTGAACAGGAGACAGCAGGGAAGGGTGAGGTGCAGTGGAATCATGTCCAAAAGTAAAAAAACACAAGGGAAAAAAAATCCTTTGTTGCATCACATCACATCCAGACAGGTATGTCAACAACTCTATTGCTGATAATCACACCTGACAATGGTTGTCAATCATCCTTTGTCATTATCACACCCTGACAATGGTTGTCAATCATCCTTTGTCATTATCACACCCTGACAATGATTGTCAATCATCCTTTGTCATTATCACACCCTGACAATGGTTGTCAATCATCCTTTGTCATTATCACACCCTGACAATGGTTGTCAATCATCCTTTGTCATTATCACACCCTGACAATGGTTGTCAATCATCCTTTGTCATTATCACACCCTAACAATGGTTGTCAATCATCCTTTGTCATTATCACACCCTGACAATGATTGTCAATCATCCTTTGTCATTATCACACCCTAACAATGGTTGTCAATCATCCTTTGTCATTATCACACCTCGGATAATGGTTGTCAATCATCCTTTGTCATTATCACACCTGGACAATGGATGCCAATCATCCTTTGTCATTATCACACCCTGACAATGATTGTCAATCATCCTTTGTCATTATCACATTCTGATACAGATTGTCAATCATCCTATGTCATTACAACATCCTGACAATGATTGTCAACCATCCTCTGTCATTATCACACATTGACAATGATTTTCAATCATCCTTTGTCACTATCATATTCTGACAATGACTGTCAATCATCCTTTGTCATTATCACGTTCTGACAATGATTTTCAATCATCCTTTGTCATTATCACACCCTGAATCATTCTTTGTCACATCCTGACCCACTGTCAATCCTCCGATGTCACTGTCACTGCGGACCATGACAAAGAATCAATCACTTCTCTGTCACTGCGGACCATGACAAAGGATCAATCACTTCTCTGTCATTGCGGACCATGACAAAGAATCAATCACTTCTCTGTCACTGCGGACCATGACAAAGAATCATTCACTTCTCTCTCTCACTGCTGACCATGACAAAGAATCAATCACTTCTGGACATCTGACTGCTGTGTACTAGACAGACCTGCCACTGGCCATGTGTCAGAAGTCTGCTACTGGCCATGTGTCAGAAGTCTGCCACTGGCCATGTGTCAGAAGTCTGCTACTGGCCATGTGTCAGAAGTCTGCCACTGGCCATGTGTCAGAAGTCTGCCACTGGCCATGCGTCAGAAGTCTTGTGCAATGCTCTTCTAGTGCATAACTGGCACACCCTTTGATGGAAATCCTGGTTCCATCATCTTCTTTCAATCACTTTTCCTTTTTTCTTTTATTGTCTCCCCCCCCCCCCCTCCCCCATCTATGAACAGAAGCTTGTAATAGTATTTACTCATACTAACAGTAGAATGTGTAGCTAGTAATGTTAGCATTTACTCATACTAACAGTAGAATGTGCTCTACTAAAGTTAGTATTTAGTCATACTATAAGTGGAATGTATATAGCTAGTAATGTTAATATTCATTCGTACTAAAAGTAGAATGTATAACAAGTAATGTTAGTGTTTACTCATACTAACAGTAGAATGTGTAACTAGTAATGTTAGTATTTATTCATACTAAAAGTAGAATGTATAACTAGTAATGTTAGCATTTATTCATACTGAAAGTAGAATGTGTAGCTAGTAACGTCAGTATTTATTCATACTAAAAGTAGAATGTATAACTAGTAATGTTAGCATTTATTCATACTGAAAGTAGAATGTGTAGCTAGTAACGTCAGTATTTATTCATACTAAAAGTAGAATGTATAACTAGTAATGTTAGCATTTATTCATACTGAAAGTAGAATGTGTAGCTAGTAATGTCAGTATTTATTCATACTAAAAGTAGAATGTGTTCTATCCAGTCTAGCATTCGATGAGGATCATGCACACACCACTTCCATTTATTTCCCTTACCAAATCCTCATAAACAGCAATAGGAAAGCCCCTCTCCCAAACCTCCCAGCCAGTCCTTTTCTCTCTCCCTCTATGCCTCCCGCCTTCAAATTATTCATGCATATTTCTTCTCTTCTCCTTTCATTAAATAATTAACGATTTCAAATGATTTAACGTGCTGATCATGCCTCATAAACTCCAGTGCCTCTGCCGTGTCCTCCTCCTGGCTAATCACTTCCTCTAGAAGAGTGGAGGACACAGGGATGCAGCCATTAGACAGAGTGCTCTGGCTGGTCACGAAGGACATAAAACAGACTCTTGAGAAGTGGAGAAGCCAAAGACAATACCAAAAAAAAAGAAGAAAAAAGCCCATCCCCCATCCTCTCTCTCTCTGGGTGGCAGTGTCTCTACAATCCCAACGGACATACAACATTGGATGAATGCCACGGGCACAGCAAATACTTCTCTCCGAGCAGAACCTGTTAATGCACACTCTGCCTTCCTTCTTCCAAGCCAAGTGTTTGCTGAATTGATCTCCTGAGGACGTCCACGAACACCCTTTGTTCTGGATATCAATCATGAATTTGTTGGTTGGCGGTACAGACACACTGGTTCCCAGTGAGAGACACAATCCGTCTACTGGTCTGTTCACATGGAAAGCCAGTCCTTTCTCTGACAACTACTTTCAGTTAAACGTTTGTTGGGCTGTTTATTTATAGAATCAAAAGGACTTTCTTTTTCATACACTCTTGTCAGGTAACTGTGTTTGGAAGCCATGTGTTTGACCTAAACTACTTGGAAGCCACTTCTTGGACCCAAACTTCAGTCATCAGACTTAATTCATCTACAGTTAGTCAATCAGCTGTCAACCAATATGTCAATCAGCTGTCAACCAATATGTCAATCAGCTGTCAACCAATATGTCAATCAGCTGTCAATAACCAATATGTCAATCAGCTGTCAATAACCAATATGTCAATCAGCTGTCAATAACCAATATGTCAATCAGCTGTCAATTACCAATATGTCAATCAGCTGTCAATTACCAGTGCTCCATTTTCTCCCTCATACTGTGGTACACAATGGCAAAAACATGCATGCGCACACAGACACCATCACATGAAGATGTGTACATATGTTTGTGAATACACTTAAATACACACACGTCATGATCATGCAGGGAACGAGACACCGATTGTAAATTACAGTAACAAAGAAACTAACAAGCAAGAAATTCTGAGCACACACATGCACACAAACACGTGTGCCCACACACACTTATGTGCCTGCACAAACACACACACACACACACACACATGCGTGCATGCTTCCACACACACACACATGCGCACACACATGTGTACGCACACACACACACACGTGTACGCACACACACACACACACACACACACACACACACACACACACCACACACACACGCACGCCCACACACGTACACATAGGCCACTTTGAAACAGCTTTTCACTTATGGATCCCAGACTGCTCGGGAGGAGGTGGGGGAGGGTGGAGAGAAGAGTGTATGGGTGGGAAGAGGGACAGAAAGTTATTCATCTGCTAACCCCCACCCCCACCCCTCCTTTCCCCACACCTCATTCCTCTGACCCATTCACCAGCCCTCTCCTCGCCTGGCTGTCAGCAGAGGGGGGGGGGGGGGGGGGGGGGTGCTGAGGGTGGGGGGCTGGCTGTTAGCAGAGGGCAGGGGGTGGAGGTGCAGGGGTGGTGAGGGTGAGGGTGGGGGGGGGGGGCGGTGCTCCCAGCCAGGCAGGAAGATGGTATTGATCTGGGCTGCCTGGCCATTCCTATTGATCCCTTCTCATTCTTCCCCAGTCTGCTAGTGCACGCCAGCCAGGCTAGCTGCACACTACAGACCTGCTGCTTTCTGTTTTTTTTCTGGGTGACCCTGTGGGTGGGGGGAGCTTGACTGGGAAGATGGGGGAGAAAGGAGGAAGGACATGCTGGATATGTGTGTGTGTGTGTGTGTGTGTGTGTGTGAGTGATGGGATGGGTGCAGGCAAGGGGGATGTTGGGTGGAAAGGGCGGAATGAGTGGCCACTCAGACTTTCTCGATGTGCTCATGTGTCTAGTGTTCTCTGGTTCTTACCCATCTGCGTGTGTGTGTGTGTGTGTGTGTGTGTGTGTGTGTGTGTGTGTGTGTGTGTGTGTGTGTGTTACTCTGTGTATGTGTTTATGTGTGTGCACGTGTGAGCATGTGCATGTGAGTGTGTGTGGTGCATTTGTGGTTGTTTGTGCATGCATACGTGTGAGCGTGTGTGTGTGTGTGTGTGTGTGTGTGTGTGTGTGTGTATGTGTGAGAGAGAGAGAGAGAGAGAGAGAGAGAGAGAGTGTGTGTGTGTGTGTGTGTGTGTGTCTGTGAGTGTGTGTGTGTGTGTGTGTGTGTGTGTGTGTGTGTGTGTGTGTGTGTGTATGTGTGTGTGTGTGTGTGTGTGTGTGTGTGCGTGTGTGTGTGTGTGTGCGTTTGTGTGTATGTGTGTGCACGTTGAAGAACACACCTCTGTGTGTGCACCCATGTGTATGTATGCGTGCACCCAAGCAATGTGCACAGGCATACATCGTTGTAAAAGTGTTTTTATTACATAATACCCTCAAAAAGAGCAGTGAGATAGAGACTAAATGATTTTCAGCATGCACATGTCTGTCAATGTGCCGACAGTCAGCACCCATGGGAAGCAGGGAAGCCCAGCGGATAGCTTGCACAACCTGACAGCAGCTGACCCTGATCACGCCCCATTGTCACAGGCAAGTCGCTGCATGAACAGTGACAGTCTCTCATCTCCACACACAAACAAGGACTGGCCACAACTCGGGTGACATCCATGCACAGAATCTTTGGAAGCTTTGTCAGAGCTCACAGACTGACTGGCAGACTGAATGGATGCCTCCAGTTAGCAACCATGTCGGTGTTCAATACCTTAACACTGTGCGTTGTGACTGGCAGACAGCGTTGCCCTGGAGGCTTGCCAAACCTACCCACACGCGGCATTAACCCAGTCCCTTTACACAGACGACACCACTGGCTGCCTGCCAACTACAATTCTCGCCACTGCAGCTCCTGTGTGCATCCCCAGACATGTTTTGTGGCTCACAATACCTGGGTGTTTCTGATCGACTCTACTTCACCACAATGCCTGGATGTTTCTGATCAACTCTATAGATCTACTTCACCACAATACCTGGGTGTTTCTGATCAACTCTACTTCACCACAATGCCTGGGTGTGTCTGATCAACTCTACTTCACCACAATGCCTGGGTGTCTGATCAACTCTACTTCACCACAATACCTGGGTGTCTGATCAACTCTACTTCACCACAATACCTGGGTGTCTGATCAACTCTACTTCACCACAATACCTGGGTGTTTCTGATCAACTCTACTTCACCACAATACCTGGGTGTCTGATCAACTCTACTTCACCACAATGCCTGGGTGTCTGATCAACTCTACTTCACCACAATGCCTGGGTGTTTCTGATCAACTCTACTTCACCACAATACCTGGATGTTTCTGATCAACTCTACTTCACCACAATGCCTGGGTGTCTGATCAACTCTACTTCACCACAATGCCTGGGCGTTTCTGATCAACTCTACTTCACCACAATGCCTGGGTGTTTCTGATCAACTCTACTTCACCACAATGCCTGGGTGTCTGATCAACTCCCTCACCACAATGCCTGGGTGTCTGATCAACCCCCTTACCAGCACCCACACTCATCTCTGCCTCATGCTCTTCAGCTGGGTTCTCAAGGACTTCCAGTGACACGACCCGACCCAGCAAGGATCTGTGAGGGCCTTACCAGGACACTGGATCCAGCAAGCCAAGACACTCTAACAGCGACAGGTCAATCACGACCTCTCCAGCAACCATTAGGACAATGTGGATCGCATGAACCAGCCGCCGTGGCGAAGTGGTTAGCGTCGCGGACTCCCGGCTGGGAGGTCGTGGGTTCGAATCCCATCAGAAGTCATGTGGGTTTTTCTGCCCCGACCGGCTCCTACCCAGAGTTGAGTTGCTGCGGACTCAGTTGGGAAGACTGGGACCACACAGTCGAGTTTCATCCACTTAATGGATGCGTTTCTGAGAGTGTTGCTCAAATTTCCTGACCAACACTGCAGGTGCCTGTATCTCTCGGGCCTGGTTGACACCGGGATATATTATGAAAGGAAGCGTAGAGTACAGCCCTGTCAAGTAGTCTCAGACCGAAATGGAAATCCGTAGCATCATCTTAATCATCCTCATTCTCATCGATCAGCATGAAAAAAGTCAAATTCTGTGGCCCTTCATGCCCTGCTCTCATGGTGACCTCAATTTCGATGTCCTCTCCACGTCTGTGGCCTTGGTTTGGTTCCGTCGGGGTCACCGGTATCGGCGAGTCCATGGGGCTGTCGTTGGACGGATGTGGTGGCGCCCTCCGGAGGGAGAGCTCACTCACGCCGGCTCTGCGACTAAGCAATTATTGTCGTCAGTAGGGGGCTTAGTAGGTGGTGTCCTGCGTATGTTAGATCAGAACAGGTGCCACTGAACACCACCGAAGTGACTCGGCAACAGTGCAATGTCTCCTCCTGTGGGTTGCCTCTTGACGACTTGACATTGACTGCTCCGTGTGGATTGCCGGTGCCGGGGCTGTGGCGGGGCCGACCGGGCTGTGGCCGGCTGTGGACGGGGTGTCAGAATGAGCGGCGTGGGTACACTGCCTCTGAGGTGGCGCAGAGGTTGGGACAGCAAAAAAAAAAAAAAAAAAAAAAAAAAAAAATGTGGATCGCATGAGCTCAAGAACCTTACCAGCCATTATAAAGTCAGTGTGGACTTTATGGGCCCCGAAGCCTCACCTATGACACATAACAAAAACAACACCTAAAACTATGAGAGTAATTTGGATCTCACAGCCATGCAGACTTCACCTTCAATGAGGGCAATTTGGATCTCACACCATAAGGACTTCACCTACAACTACAAGGTATCTCTGAATCTCACAAGCAACAGACCTTTGCCAGCACCCATACAGTCAATGTGGATCTCATCAATCCAACCTCAGCAGCAACCACATGGACCACAAAGGCCTCTCCCAAGGAAAGAAACATGGTTCCGTTTCTGTTTCCTTTGCTTTTTTTCCTTTTCACTTGAAAACAGGCGAGTGCTTTATGTCCCCACACCCTGACCCCTCTGACCAGTCCATGACGGCGCCGACTCCTGACCTGCTAGCGGAGTAAATCTCTCCTCTAACCAAGCAATAAAGAACTTCCCAGCATTCCCCATGCTACCCAAACACTGAACACAGTGGTATGGACATCCAGCCGTGTCAAAATATGATGAGCTTGATGCAATGCTAGTGCTAATTATCCACCTTACATTTTTGCTTGGGACATGAAAGCTTGCAGACCTACCTGTCTGAAGTAAAGGTAATCAACCTATTCCACTGCAGTTCCTGATGTTGCCTGCTTGGTGTATCCAGTCAACAGACAAGGCCTGCAGCCTTCAGTGCCCATGAACCACAGCACACCAGGCAATCCTCACACAGCGAATCAATAGCTTTCCTTCAACTAAATGTCACCCAGGCTAGACACACTCTTTCATAATAATGGGGAGCAGATGGGGTGGTGAAAGGTGGGAAGGGAGAGGGAATAAATCGATCGACAGAAAAACATCATGTGCACTCTGTGAAAATGGAACATAGAAGAACCATGGCAGGCATTCTCTGATTTCTTTCTGGTGTGCTGGAAATCTGCCCTGCTTACAAGGTTCAATGCAGAAGACAGGTCTTCTTTTACCTTTTTTTTCCTCAGAGGCTAAAGTTGCAGGAAGCAATCTATCAACAGTTGAACACTGATCTAATGCACTGTCTCTACATCAGACCAGTTCATCTTCACCGATTTCATTACAGTATACCCATTTTCAGTGATTTTTCACATGGTTTTCAACAATTTAGAGTAGGCTTTTCAAAATCTTGTTTTGTCAAGCACTTCATGCTTTATCCATTTTCATGTTCCCACCTGGATTGTCTGTCCTTTTCGTGTCTGGATTGACAGCAAGTGGCTTTACCAACAAATGAACCAGAGACTGCACAAAAGCCATCCCACAGATCTGGAGACAAAGGTTTCTCAAATTTCCTGATCTGGATTTCCACTTTAATCTGGAAGACTTGCACTCCTAAACCAAGTATTAACTGACACACAGATACATACGCTGGTTGCATAAATCAAACAAAAGAAAACTGTATAACAACTCTTAAAAAGAAGGCCTCTTATTAATGGAAATATGATAAACATGAACATGCCATGACTCAAGAGAAGTGGACATCCATGAAGCATAATATAGTGAAAATCCCTTTGACTTTTTTGAAAAATGAGCTACAATCAGATCTACAAGGAAAGGTCTTTGAAGACAGGATATATGACAGTAACAGTACAGATATTCATATATAGATAACCAATGATCCGAATGCATCTACGCACTAAATCAAATTATCAAGACATAAGTTTATTAGAATTGCTGAATATACAATTCAAGACTGTTTTTCCTCTGGCACCACAAAACCACTCCAAAGCTGATTCTTCAATGTCCACCAGATATATGTAATTTTGAAATTTTCAAACCAATCCACTACCTCCCACTGCTTGAAATTGATTCATTTATCTTTAATCTTTGAGTCTGCGTCTTCCTACTGTGAGTGATTTGACTGTCCTGACTGCTCTCTCACTTTTTGTACTTTATGCACTTTGACTTGCTCTTTTAGACTCTGTGCCTTTCATTTTCACAATGAAGACAAAGGCGACATATTGCACCATACATTTCTTGATGGAAGGCATAAAATTGTTCCTTGGGGAATTAAATCTGAACAGATTTTTTACACAGAAGGTCCATCCTCAGACGCTTACACAAACTTTGCCACCGTATTTCTGATGCATTTTCAAACGTTTGATAAATTGATTATTTGTGCATATAAGTCATATTTGACCAAAACTAGTTGGTCATGAGTAGGATTACAGAGGTAGCTGTAGTACACAGATAAAGTAGGTGTGAAAGTTACATTACACTATGACTGGTAAGCAGTGAGTCAGATTCGACAGGTGACCCAGAGTACTATAGAATTCATTCATAAAGTGAAAAAGTCTGTCATTTTCATTCAGCTCACATTTGGGAGGAAGTTGTAAGAGGAAGGCCAGAACAGGAAAGGTCCACTTGATTAACACACACACACACACACACACGCGCGCGCGCGCGCGCGCCACACACACGCACATACACACACATACACACACAGAGCTACCCAACCCTTGTTGTTCCAGATTATTGGAACTGATCCAGCCAGACCTTTGCAAGTTATTGTTCGGGGCATAAGAGAAACCCCAGCTGTGCTGAGGTAACATGTGTGCCTCGACTTACCTTGCTTCACCACATTCCTTTGGTATTGCAGCAGTCTTTCCTCTCAAAAACCCACGTCTCCTGGCAGTCATGTATTGTGAATGTTTTCAGTTGCATTCTTTGATTCTATGACTGTTAGTATCAAAGCGAGGCAACTGAAGGCGGAAATCGAAGCAAATTTTACAAAGAAAGGAAACTATTTCCGCAAGGCAACACAGAGTGTTTTGTCCTGTGCGTTGTTTGTCTGTACTGTCTTGTGGAAATAATTTTTCTTTTCAAAATTCTATAAATGTGTTTATGTGTGACCTGTAACATTTTCTTTTTCTTTATTACAGAACTGATCCTGCCTAGCACCAACCCTACCATGACCTGACGAAGGCGGGGGGGGGGGGGGCAACACACAGACCAACTCTACCATGACTGATGAACTGATCAAGGGTGTTTCTGTGAGTTCTGACTCAAGAGTCTAATAAAAATGTACCTTAGGGGGATGAAGGGTGGGACAACACACAGACCAACTCTACCCTGACCTGATGAGGGGGGGGGGGGGGGGGGGGGGGGGGGACAACACACAGACCAACTCTACCATGACCTGATGAAGGGGGGGACAACACACAGACCAACTCTACCCTGACCTGATGAAGGGGGGGACAACACACAGACCAACTCTACCATGACCTGATGAAGGGGGGGACAACACACAGACCAACTCTACCATGACTGATGAAGGGGGGGACAACACACAGACCAACTCTACCATGAATGACCTGATGAAGGGGGGGACAACACACAGACCAACTCTACCCTGACCTGATGAAGGGGAGGACAACACACAGACCAACTCTACCCTGACCTGATGAGGGTGGGGGGGGGGGGGGGGGGGGGGGGGGGACAACACACAGACCAACTCTACCATGACCTGATGAAGGGGGGACAACACACAGACCAACTCTACCTGACCTGATGGGGGGGGGGGGGGGGGGGGGGGGGAGGACAACACAAGACCAACTCTACCATGACTGATGAAGGGGGGGGACAACACACAGATCAACTCTACCCTACCCTGACCTGATGAAGGGGGGGACAACACACAGACCAACTCTACCCTGACCTGATGGGGGGGGGGGGGGGGGGGGGGGGGGGGGGGACAACACACAGACCAACTCTACCATGACCTGATGGGGGGGGGGGGGGGGGGGGGGGGGGACAACACACAGACCAACTCTACCCTGACCTGATGAAGGGGGGGACAACACACAAGACCAACTCTACCATGACCTGATGAGGGGGGAGGGGGGGGGGGGGGGGGGGGGGGGGACAACACACAGACCAACTCTACCATGACTGCTGAAGGGGAGGACAACACACAGACCAACTCTACCATGACCTGATGAAGGGTGGGAGAACACACAGACCAACTCTACCTGACCTGATGAAGGGGAGGACAACACACAGACCAACTCTACCCTGACCTGATGAAGGGGAGGACAACACACAGACCAACTCTACCATGACCTGATGAAGGGGAGGACAACACACAGACCAACTCTACCCTGACCTGATGAAGGGAGGACAACACACAGACCAACTCTACCCTGACCTGATGAAGGGAGGACAACACACAGACCAACTCTACCCTGACCTGATGAAGGGGAGGACAACACACAGACCAACTCTACCTGACCTGATGAAGGGAGGACAACACACAGACCAACTCTACCCTGACCTGATGAAGGGAGGACAACACACAGACCAACTCTACCATGACCTGATGAAGGGAGGACAACACACAGACCAACTCTACCCTGACCTGATGAAGGGGAGGACAACACACAGACCAACTCTACCCTGACCTGATGAGAGGGGACAACACACAGACCAACTCTACCCTGACCTGATGAGGGGGGTGACAACACACAGACCAACTCTACCCTGACCTGATGAGAGGGGGACAACACACAGACCAACTCTACCCTGACCTGATGAGGGGGGGTGACAACACAACAGACCACCACAATACTCACTCTTGTTGGGGCAGCACACATACTCCACTCCACTGAAGGTGCCCAGGCCGCAGTTGAGGAGCATGCCGAAGCTCTCACAGTGCATCCCATCCTTGGTGCAGGCACTGCGTGCCACGCCCTCCCAGTGCTTGAAGCCTTTGCACACCTGGTCGTCGTGGTCATGGTCAAACTTGCAGTGCTGGGGCACCAGCAGGGCGTCACTCTGGAAGCTGTCCACTGTCACAGACATGGGACAACTGTCATTCATTCAGTCTGCACTGGTCCTCTCACAGTGTCACAGACATGGGACAACATCGTCATCCATTCAGTCTGCACTGGTCCTCTCACAGTGTCACAGACATGGGGACAACATCGTCATCCATTCAGTCTGCACTGGTCCTCTCACAGTGTCACAGACATGGGACAACACTGTCATCCATTCAGTCTGCACTGGTCCTCTCACAGTGTCACAGACATGGACAACATCGTCATCCATTCAGTCTGCACTGGTCCTCTCACAGTGTCACAGACATGGGACAACACTGTCATCCATTCAGTCTGCACTGGTCCTCTCACACTGTCACAGACATGGGACAACACTGTCATCCTTCAGTCTCCACTGGTCCTCTCACACTGTCACAGACATGGGACAACAGTCATCCATTCAGTCTGCACTGGTCCTCTCACACTGTCACAGACATGGGACAACAGTCATCCATTCAGTCTGCACTGGTCCTCTCACACTGTCACAGACATGGGACAAAATCGTCATCCATTCAGTCTGCACTGGTCCTCTCACACTGTCACAGACATGGGACAACACTGTCACAGACATGGGACAACACTGTCACAGACATGGGACAACACTGTCACAGACATGGGACAACACTATCATTCATTCAGTCTGCAATGGTCCTCTCACACTGTCACAGACATGGGACAACACAGCCGTCCACTCATTCCACTACACTGTCTTCTCCCAGTGTTCCCAGTGGGATTTTAAAATGAAGGTCAAAATGACCCACCATTTCGAAAAATGTGGGTCATATCTAAATGCTGGGGGGTAAATATATAGAGACACATTACACTTTTTTTAAAATCCACTTAACTACTCAAACCAATGATGTGTTATAACATGAATTTTATAATTTGTTGTAACATGCACTTCATAATTTGTTCTTTCCTAGGTGTGTTGAAAATTATCATTCAATACCTGAAGCATGTCACTTGTCAGACCACTCGCCTACAGCTATCCTTAACATTTTAAGGCATATGAAACAACGCATTTTTTAGCATCCAACATCTTGAGACTCATCAAAATAGTTATTTGTGTTCATTGTTTGGAAAACACTCGAGTATTACTTCAATGAGACGGATGTTCCTTACGTCTACTAAAGCATACTGATGACTAACATGAGAAGATTTAACCTCTATAAAGGATATACCTCACACAGAGTGAACTTGCCACACACACAATCCCAAAGAAATAAAACAAAGAATGAATTGGTAAAATTGCTCTGGCGCTGGCAGCAACACAGTCAAGAAAATCTTTGACAAAAACAAGGTACTTGCTACTTATTTCAAAGAGTCACTTAAATTTCATGGAGTAACTTCTACCAGTAGTAGTAAGCATGTAAATTGATTTCACGTATAGGCCACATGTTTCAAATCAGTCTGCACACAGCACTGTGATCATGATTTATTCCACGTATGATGGTCCACATGTTTCAAACAGTCAGCACACAGCACTGTGAACATGATATATTTCCACTAGATGGCCACATGTTTTCATCATCTGCACACAGCACTGTGATCATGATTTATTCCAACGTATGAAATGGCCACATTTTTCAATCAGATAAGATAAGATATATGTTGCTTTATAGCCCAGCCGATCCGCCAAGGGCCACATCAGGCTGTCGACCGACGTTAAAATCAACTCACCATTCATAAAACAAATAAAAATAAAAAAAAAATAAAAACCACTTTCATTACATCTCATTAAATGACATCGTCTACAAACGCACCAGAAACTTGTTAAAAACTTTTTCCGTAAAATCTTAAATCAGCTGAAAAATATTAAAAACTCTCTCAAAAAGCCAAGGATCACATCAGCGGGACAAATCCCTGAATCCGGATCTTTCATGGACTCCGCTGTCAATGTTTGTGTCTCACGATCGGCAAGTCCAACACTCAAAAGAACATGTTTCATTGTGAGTGGCGCATGACATGAATGGCACCACGGAGCTTCTCACACTTTAAAAGAAGCATGGGTAAAATACGAATGCCGGTGTGCAAGCCGGCACAGAACCGTTTTCCCTCTTTACAACCTCCCGACGTGGAATGGGAGAGAAGTCTTAAGGTTTGGACGGATCCTGAAAGAGTTTGTTACTCGTCTGTGGTGTTCCAATCCACCTGCCAGAGGTCTCTCACATAAATCGATAACTCGGTTTCACACTGAACAGGGGATATAAATGTTGGACAGTTTTCTCTCTTGTGGCTTCTATGCTAAACGATCAACCATTTCGTTCCCCGCCGATGCCAACATGACCAGGAACCCCAAGCAAGAGTAATGTGTAACCGTCCGCTTTCAACTTGCTAAAAAGTTCAAAGAAATGCAAAAGTGTCTGGATGCTGAAGGTTGCGGCCAGCTATGGCTTCCAAAGCTGACAGCGAATCCGACAGAACCAGAAAGTCCTCTTTGAGAATGTGAGATTATCTTCAAAGCCAGTACCAGAGGCAGTGAAGTTCAGCAGAATAGACAAAGCATCGGAATGGAATGATCCAACAGTATCTGAGAAGGAGCCCCAGGGCAGTAGCTGCACAGGCCACTCCATCCTCAGACTTGGAACTCAGTGAAAACTTCCGATAGGATGGGAATTTCGAACAGAGGTCAGCATACAATGCCTTGTACGCCAGAGAGCTGGTAGACTCTTTGCAAAAAGCTGCAAATCGCAACGAATCTCTGGTGTGAAAAAGGTGCCACGGAGGTTGATCCGGAAACTGAAAAATCGGAAACTATTCCCAGGTTTAGACCTGCATACCGAACGTGAGGCTGCAAACGAAGACCAAACGGCGGAATAACATTCGGGTTGTTTTCAACTTACTTTGGAATGGAGGGTCATAGACACCAGTCATAGGCAGGATACTGCGGTTCTGAAGAACAGTCTCGGATATAATAATTAAAGACGTTTCAGCCGTGCGGTTGGACAATGAAGGTTCGCCGCCTCTTGCGTCAGGCTGTACACAGGGTGTGCGGAAACGCTCCAGACGAGACAAGCCCTTGATGTGATAGGTCCCAAGAGTTTGGAGTAAGATGGTCTTTGCGATGTCCGTAGACAGCACAACCTAGTCAGTTTGGAAACGGACCAAGGCTCTGTAGAGGTGCAGCAAAGTTTTTCTTATCAGCGCCCCAGTCGTGTGCGCTAACGACCCGCGAGAATATTCAGAGCTGTCTGGCAAGAGGTTTTGAGGTTTTTTGCTGTGGCTGAGAAAGTTGAGTTTCAGGTCAAAAATAACTCCCAGAAATTTGCCTTTTTACCAGCTGAATGGGAGATTTCCCTACTTGAAGTTCAGGATCTGGGAAAAAACTGACGAAATAATGGAAGTGAATACACAGCGTCTTTGTTGGAAGAAAAGGTGAAACCGTTCAATCCGCCCATCGAAGGAGTTATCTACGCAAAGCTGAGCCTGCTCGTGGCTGGACACTCGGGTACAGGCTTCCGTTGCGTAGACTAGCGAAATCATCCACAAACATGAGTCATCTGAACCCTGCTGAACTGATTGAACAAGGTTGTTGATTTTAAATACTAAAGAGGGCAGGAGACAGTATGCCTCCCCCTTGGAACACCCAACTCCTGCTCGTGGACATCAGAGAGAGTGTGCCCAACCCGGACCCTGAAACCTGTCCGTTCTGGTGCCAAAAAAATTTTGAATAAAAAGGCGAAGATGACCTCGAAAAACCCAGATCGAGTGATCATGAAGTATCCCCGACTTCCAGGTGGTATCTAGGCCTTTCTCCAAGTCCGAAGAAAATGCACTGCACGTGCTGTCTGTTCAAAAAGGAGTTCCGAAGGGCAGATCCATACGATTCAAAATGTTCAACTGTACTCCCGATGTTTGCGAAACCACACTGATCTTCGCCAAAAGGCCATCGGTTTTCAAGTTTCCACATGAGCCTAGCATTGACCCATTTTTTCCATCCAATTTACAAACACGGCTGGTCAAAGCTATGGACGGTAATATTGAAGAATAGAAAGATCTTTTCCAGGTTTTGGATTGGAATAATGAGAGCTTTTTCTCGCCAAGAGGGTGGAAAAAAACCTGTAGCCACGCATGTTGTAGACCTGTAGCAGTATGCTTCAGACCTTCTAGCGAAGATGTTTCAACACTGATAATGGATTTCATCCTATACCTGTAGAGAATCCTGCAAGAAAGTACGGCAGATTTCAGTTCTTTAAAGTGAAAGGAAGATTGTAGTCTGCCAAGTTGTCGGACGAAAAGTTGCAGGGTGATTTTTTCTTTAAGGGTTTTATTTTTGACAAAAGTGGTTGATTGTTAGAAGAGGAGGAATTCTTATTCTATGGTTGAAGCCAGCAAATTAGCCAACTTCTTTTTTCTCTGTTATAAAGAGTCAGCAAACTATGAGATGGTTCACATGGGGCCAGGTGTTCTTCCCTTTGATTTTTTTAATGATGTTCGCACACTTTTTTCTTGAAAGTTTTTGATGTCAGCCTGGAGCAGAAGCTTCTCCAGGACCGATCGTTTACGATTTTAAAATGTGTCTTTATTTAGCACGGAGTTTTGATGGGCTCGAGCGTTGGGACCCGAAGGTCGTTGTAATACCTGACGCTTGATCCCGATTTCAACATTGGAAATTTGTTGGCATTCTGAATCGAACCAGGGTGTTTTTGGCATTGGTGAAGTATTATCGGGAGACACGGAATACAGGCCTTAGCACATTTGATCATAGTGTTAGTCAGTGCTTCAGCTGGGTCCGGACTCTGAAAAAAATCAGTGTCCTGGAACTCCTTAGAAACAGTAGGGCTGCAAATAGATCCTGGGGGGGGATCCCAGTTTGCTTTCTTAAAATTTAGATGCCTGAAGAGACGAGACGTGTTTCAGTTATAACAGGTTGTAGAAGGACAGGGAAATGGTCACTCCGTGCCGATTCCTCATGGACAGACCACTCAATCGACCAGGACCATGCGAGGGGTCACAAACCGACAAATCTAAACACGAAAGTGAACCTGTGAAGAATGAGTAAAGTTGCAGATTCCCGTTCCAGACAACACAAACCAAATCCGAAAGGACATCTCAATTCAGCAGACCTCTGAGGATGACGAACCGGTACTACCGACCCCAAAGAGGGGTGGTGGACCGTTAAAGTCACCCAACAGCAAAAAAGGTCGAGAAGTTCCCCTAACAGACTGAAAGGTCCTGACGACAAACCGGGACAGATGGAGGTAGATAAAGAGAACCAGATTGTTTACAGTCTTGTGGAGATTGACTCTCGCAGCTACCAGCCTGAAGGTAGGGAGACAGAGCGACAGGACATACAAACAAAAGTTTTGTGAAGGAGAAGGGCAACAACCGCCCGACCAGTCCCAACGTGGAAGGTTTTGCAGGTTTTGAAAGAATATTAAAGCCAGAAAGAGTAAAGGTCTTCTGGCTTTGAATTGGGTTTCTTGAAGAAGCCACGCGGAAGGTTTAAGAATGACACAGAGCTGCAGCTCCTCCAAAGTTGGAATTAGACCACGGAATTTCCAATGGAATATTGTATTATCCATGGTGCAGAGGCGAAAAGGAGAGATCAGGTTCATCTCCTCCTCAACGTCTGCGTCCAATGAGAATTTATTATTTTTAGTTTAACTGGACTGTGTTTGGTCTTTGGACCTGCTGGCAGACTTGCCCGCAGGTGACAAACGCCTGGAGTTTGGAGATGTGGAGGTCTGATTTGGGGAGATGTGGAGGTTTCTTCTTCAACTCCACCATTTCCACGCTGGGTGGAACTCCTTGCCCCAACGGGCACTGGATAGGGAGTTTCGAGGCGGGAGTGCTGGTTTTTTATAGTCAGACCACAGCAGATGAGTTGTAGGACTGCTGGGCAGTCTGAAGGGGTGGCGGATTTTCTGCCTCCACCAGGGCAGTCATTTGGGTGGAAGTGGTGGACTTGCTACCACCATAATTGACGAATCTTACTTGCAATGTCTTTGAAAACGTAAAGTCATCAGTCTGGCAGCAGACGAATCGATGACACATTCTTTACGTGCCGAAGCATAGGAAGAGCTGTCGGCGCTACAGCCCACAACCTGTTTTGCGGGCCTTCAAAAAATGAGATCTTCCTTTTCCTCCGGGTTGGACTCGATGATAGCAGATTCTTGAATCCAAAAAGACAATATCGGGAAGAGGAAGGGATGGTCGCCACCGCAGTTAGCACAATGTGCCGATCTGTGCGGGCAGTCGGCCGGCGATATGTCATCATGGGTGTGCCTTGCAGCAAATACCACACACACTCCTGCCCCAGAACAGCGGTCCCTGACATGGCCAAACTTCTGGCACCTGAAGCACCTCAACGGGGACGGAACATATAACTGAACCCGACATTAAGATAGCCGACTTTGAGACCGGGAGGCAGCACAAGGGTTGCAGAATGTCAGAAAGAGGTGTTGGTGGCCACTCTTTTCTGCAACCCTTCTTTACTGTCACCCTGCGCACACTCGCACACCCCTGGGACGGCCAGCTCCGATTTAATTTCTTTCTGCCTCCGAGAACACCAGAAAAAATCCCTGCAGCGAATCACTGCCTTTTGATGAATTTAATTGTTTGAGGGGAGATACCCTGATCTCCCTGTCCACTAATTTTGTTGACCTTCAGCAGCTGTCAGACTGTTTCAGTGATTTACACTCATTAAGGAACGAGCCATTCCGCAACCGTCTTGACGGACCGAGGTCCACTGCAAACCTTGAAAGCCCTTTTGTATGGCAAAAGGGCTCAGAGCGAAAAGGGGTCTTTCCGGCTCTGTCCCTTTACCATAACTAGCCAGGAGCCCCCAGAAACCTGTCCTCTGTCGCACTCCATATCTGAATCACTATCAGAATCGAAATCCCCTGAAATAGGGGATGCGGTGCCTTCCTCTCTTTTGTGGGGGGAGTGATTTTGAAAGAGCCAAATTTGAGTTTAAATGTAATTCATCCCCTCCCTTACCCACCCACCTTGAGTCCAAACTAAGGGCCAGGGCCAAGAATCACTGTCTTGACCCCTTCCAGGCTTCGGGAGAGACATACGACAAACATAACACCAACTACCCCTATCCCCCTGATCATGCTCAAACTCCCCGGAACAGAGAGCTGAGCCTGCAGGGGTTCACATGGCCAGCAGGGGAACTGCCTGTCCTTGACCCACCCCCAAGAAGGGAGCCGATTTGTACATACTCCCGGGCCAAAGTGTACATCCTGTCTAGGAGAGGTCCGAGCCAAGTGATGTGTTGAAGAGCACAGTCCCTCTCAATCACCCGGAATCTCATTCCCCCCCACCCAGGTCGCACCGCTCGGCAAATGCGGCGGATCTTAAAAAGGAGACCACAGAGAAAAAGGAGGTGGATAAGAAGACTTGAAGGGGAGACGAAGATAGAAAATGGCCCAAATAGGAAAGCAGGAAAAGAAGAAAAGGAGCAAGGCGGGTTTCATCTTAGTCAGGAAGGACCTCAACCCATAGCCTATCTGACATGGGAAGCCCTACCAGGGCAACAACTCCTTACCACTTTATCTTAGGCCAGGCAGCATGCTGGACTTTTCACAGGCCTAGAAGCAGTTGGAAAAAACCAGCCTATCACCAAGTATTGATGCCCCCGTGCCAGCCAAGCCTAAAGCAGATCACTGGACCGCGCAAGCCCTCCGACCACGACAAGGTCGCAACCCCGGAGGACAGTTTCAATCAGTCTGCTGCACAGCATGTGATCATGATTTATTCCACGTATATGGCCACATGTTTCATTCATCTGGCACACAGCACTGTGATCATGATTTTAATTCATCTGTACAGGATGAACAGCTGCAGTCACCAATTCATAAAAAACAACCAATTAATGCATTAGTTTTTGCGGAGACATTTGCAGGCTAAGTTATCAAAGCCAGCAGAGACACTCAATTCATTCAGCAAGAAAACTGACACTAACGCAACAACCAGAAACAATCAGAGGGAACCATCATTGCAACAGAAGAATTTTCATAAGTTAAGTACTATAAAACCTTCGGCATGCAAGTATCTGAATATCAAAATGTCTTTGTCATCCTCCATAATGTGAAGACCAGTTTTGAGAAAGTTTGATAACGCTTCAATTGACTCAGCATAGATTGATGAGCCATTATCCTGAGTCATTATGAGCATCATTTTTAAAATATCTGGTCATAAAACCTGCAATCTGTGCGGCACACCCCCCCCCCCCTCCCCGCCCTCCCCTACCCCCAGTCCTTTATTATCGGAACACCTGTCTCACAAGACTTTCCAAAGTTCAAAACGAAGCGAGATGTGTTTACTTTCTTGATGCAAACGAAATCTTGCACACCTTCATCCACTGTTATAGATCATGCATTCAGCAATTAGTGAATTGCTGGTTTACAGTCAGCAAAACAAATATATGAACCAATTCAGTGATAAATGATTACTTCGGTGTTAGCAAAAACAAAAAGTAAGCCGTTTCATCAGCAAACAACATAAATTATTGTCTTCACTTTCATCTTCTGACTCAATGTGGTCACGATCAGGTGATCTTGTCATGGCAGACAGCAAGTAATCCACAACTGTTTAGGGGGGGGGGGGGGGGGGGGGGCCCCAGTGAACACTGTTAGTGTTAGCCTCATGATCATAGCGTTCTCTTCCTGGAAACAAGAACAGTGATTGTCCCAATGTTTTCTCCAGTTTCATTGGGACAATCACGGTTCTTCCTTGTGATCCTCAGAGGAAACAAGGCCAACAGTCATCATCCTCACAAAACAGGGAAGAACTGTTGTGATCTCAGAATAACTGTTTTCCACGCCTGTTCACTATCTTTCCTTGAGACCATCACTGTGTTGACAGAGGAAAACAGCTATGATTGCCCTTCAGGCACTTGAATGCTCCCATAAATCTTACTGACATGTATTCATTTTGCTCAATATTCACAATCTGTATAGTTTCAATCTGGAGTGTACTGCACTACTGAAAGAGCAAGTGTACAGTATGCTTGTGTAATGGTGCGTGATTACATGGGCATGTGATGTGTGCAATGTTTGTAAGCACACATGTATCATACACATACACAGACAAGATAGACCAGACAGACATATACACAGACAGATAGATTGTGTGGACGGTGATAGTCTGAAGAGGCAGAGAAAAAGAGCAGTGTGTGGCGCATGCATGTAGTCTATAAACCTTTACCATCCCCCATGAAACATATCGATGTACAACTAACCTTTACCATTCCCCGATGAAAACAGATCGATGTACAACTCTTTGACATGCTGAAAGGTACCAGCCATTCTATCTAGTTTCTCACCTCCAGATTTTCACAGTTTTTCCTATTCTTTAAATAAATCCAAAATATGTTTAGGATTTTAAAAAAATAAAAAAACCACAACACCCATATATATATATATATACACACACATATACATGTACATAAATCCTATAGGCTAGTTTATAAGTAGTAACTATGTAACAGAGCAAAACGTCAAATGATGGCCTATTATGACACTGCCCCCCACCCCCTCACCTGCTGCCTGGGCAGTGTTGTTTTGTGAATTTTTTACCCGTCTGTTACATTGTCAATGTCTGATGAAAACCTATTTTGGAGGGGAAAAAAAAATCACTTGACCGTTTCATATTCTACATCAAATCAGAGTTACTTGTTTTGTGTTTCCATACTTATTTCGCCTCATGGTTGGGAAAGTATGACTGTGGGACAAAACAAGCCTTGCCCAATGGACACGGAAGGTAGAAGGTAAGATGAAACAATGTAAAAAAAACATAAAGCAGACACATGAAGACTAAACAAACAATTTCAAAGCAATGTATCAAGTAATTTTTCCTCGCTAATCCATACTGGTTTTGAATGTGGAGCACTGGTGGTAATTTAGGTTGTAATGTACTGTGCTTGTCTAACGGACCTGCTCTCTTCAAATCAACAGATTTTTTTTTTTTAAAAGAGAGCAAACCTCGATATGAATCTCACCATTCAGTGATTCATGTGTCACCTCTGCGTGAACCTGCATGTTTGAATACAGTGTGTGTGTGTGTGTGTGTGTGTGTGTGTGTGTGTGTGTGTGTGTGTGTGTGTGTGTGTGTGTGTGTATGCATGTGTGTGTGTGTGAGTGAGTAAGAGTGTGTGTGTGTGTGTGTGTGTGTGTGTGTGTGTGTGTGTGTGTGTGTGTGTGTGTGTGTGTGTGTGGTGTATGTGCGTGTGTGTGTGGTGTGTGTGTGTGTGTGTGTGTGTGTGTGTGTGTGTGTGTGTGTGAGTCTGCATGCGCCCGTATGTTTCAATTTACAGGATCTTGATTTGGGCGGTCTGAAATGTGTACAGGAAAGCTGTTTTTCACAATCATGCACATGTATTCACAGACACAAATGCAATGCAAGAGCAAGGATGAGAAAGAAGGAAGGAAAGAAAGAGAGGGAGAGACAGACAGAAAAAAAGAGAGACACACAGACAGACAGACAGGCAGACAGACACAATGTGTGTTTAGGGGAGAGTGCGTAGATGCGAGTTTTGATGATTATCATAATTCGTATCCTCCTCTTCCAAGTAAGAACACCCTGGAGCGCCTCTGAGGTGAAGTGAACAAAACACACTGCCTTTTGTCCCCAGGAAGGGATCAAAGGTTGAGGTGACTCGCATGCCAGCATCAGCTTGCGGTGACAGTCACACAGGCTGTGTCATCGCTGCAGCAGCTGCAGGTGCCAGTCAGCTTGAGACAATGTACAACTACTACAGTGCAGAAGGATACTTCTTCTGCATGTCCTCCCTTCACTCTCCCCCCCTCATTCTCCATCACACCTGCTTATCACTGATCTTCACTCTCCCTCCCTCATTCTCCCTCATACCTGCTTATCACTGATCGTCACTCTCCCTCATTCTCCATCATACCTGCTTAACACTGATCTTCAGTCTCCCTCCCTCATTCTCCATCACACCTGCTTATCACTGATCTTCAATCTCCCTCATTCTCCATCATACCTACTTATCACTGATCTTCACTCTCCCTCATTCTCCATCATACCTGCTTATCACTGATCGTCACTCTCCCTCCCTCATATCTGCTTATCACTGATCTTCACTCTCCCTCATTCTCCATCACACCTTTTATCACTGATCGTCACTCTCCCTCCCTCATATCTGCTTATCACTGATCTTCAGTCTCCCTCATTCTCCATCATACCTGCTTATCACTGATCTTCAATCTCCCTCATTCTCCATCATACCTGCTTATCACTGATCTTCAGTGCCTCCCTCATTCTCCATCATACCTGCTTATCAGTATATCACTGATCTTCAGTCTCCCTCATTCTCCATCACACCTGCTTATCACTGATCTTCAGTCTCCCTCATTCTCCATCATCAGGCACGAAAGTGAACAGCAGTAAAAAAAAAAAGGCTGAAAAATTGGCGGGGGTCTGGGGGCCGCTGTAGGCCCCCAGTGGGGTCAAGGGGCAATGCCCTGGCTGGGGTCAGGGGGCAGAGCCCCCTGAAGCTGAAGCATTTTTATGAAATAAAAGGCCTAAAACTGCAAATAAACCCCTATTTCAGCTCTGTTAAGAAGAAGGGCAAAAAAGCAACATTTTCACGTTTTCATCTCCCTCCTTCCCAAGTCCATCTTCTCCTGAGAGGCTAAAAATTGAACAAAGAGAGAGAGTAAAACTAAAAGGAAAGAGAGAGAGAGAGAGAGACAAACAGAGAGAGAGGGAGAGAGACAGACACAGACAGGAAGAGACATACAGACAGAATGGGAGCAGGGAGAAGAATGAGAGGGAGCGACAGAGAGAGGAGGGATGGAAATAGGAACAGAAGAGATCCAACAGAAGAGATCGAACAGAAGAAATCGAGAGAGAAAGAGCAAAAAGGGCGAGGGGTGAGGGATTATAGAACATGTGACTACCAAAGATATCAATACACACACACACAAACACACACACCAAGAGACTACCAAAGATATCAATACACACACACACACACACACACACACACACACACACACACACACACACACACACACACCAAGAGACTACCAAAGATATCAATATAAACACACACACACATGTATACATTTGTCCATAAGACAACCAGCTTTTTTTGTGTGTGTCAGTGAAAGGATGGCTGAAAAGTAACCCTAAGTACAGACAAATTGCGTTTCCCTCTTTCCAATTTCAATTTTACACCTTTACTGTCACCACTACCCCCCCCCCCCCCCCCCCCCCCCCCCTCAATTTTACTCATAACAGAATCCTAGCAGAGTGCTGTCTTTCTGGGGCAAAGCCTGGTCTTTATCTGAAACATGTCAGTAGCATGCATGACTTGTGCTTGGTTAACACAGAAATGACAGATCTATTTCCTAATTTTTTTTTTTTTATTTTTTTTTCAAAAATAGGATTTGTATGGGAATGTGTTTTGGTGGAGAGGAAGAGACAGACAGCAGGACAGAGCTGTCATGATTTTAGTTCATTCCAGGAATGTGTGAGCAGTGGACACTAGACAATTCTGGTCTGTTGTTTCTTTCTAACCCTCTCTGAAAGACAATGGGAAAGATACCCCAGAAAACAAACAAGTTTTACATCTTAATCCTCTCTCTCTTTGGCCTTAACCATACATGAGCAGAATACGCCATGACTGAATTCAGGGGTGCTAGGACTACCCTGTTGCCAAACCTGAAACTGGAGGGATAACCCTAACGCCCAAACCTGAAACTAAAAATCCTGAGTGCCGTAAACCTGAAATCCCATATAAGAAAATGTTGAAACAAAACAACTGTGCCTAGTCAGTAATACTGCAATGCTAACGCAGGTCAGGCATAGACAGCCGCCTTGGATGTGTGGGGATGAGAGGACAGTGTTGTAGAAGTGGGCCCATTGGCCTATGGTAGGTATACAGGGATAGGGGATAGTGCCTTAATAGGGGGGTGGGGGGAGGGGGGAGGGTAATGGAGCTATCCCCTTCCTCCCACAAACTTTTTTTCTTGTTTACAAACTTTTTTGATGCTCTTTGTAGAAGCTTTAAAAAATTCAACATTAAAGTCCTTTCACAATAATACTGTCTATCTTTGTCAATCAGTTCCTTACTCTCTCTCTCTCTCTCACTCTCTCTCTCTCTCTCTCTCTCTCTCTCTCTCTCTCTCTCTCACACACACACACACACACACACACACACACACACACAAAGAGACAAATCTAATCAGGTAGGAACAAAATAGTATTTCACATGAAAAATTCAGACAGCTGCATGCAGTGGCACAAATATAAAAAGCATTTCTTCTATATCAGATTTATAGGTAAGTGTTTCCCTTCAAGTGTAATACATGAATAAACCAACTTTGACTTATGACTTGGCAAACCATAACTTTGGGAACCCATTTCTGTTAATGGACATTGCCGCCAAAAACAGTACAAACATAAACTACTTGTATATTACAGACACGATTTGTACATGTTATGTATATTAGCTGTTTATTATAATTCGTATGAATGTATTTAAAAAAAGAAAGTGAAAAGGAAATATAATTTCTGACCGTTTCCTTAATTTAAAAAAAAAAACAGCACAATTTCTTTAGATGAACTTAAGCCCAAATACGACTTGTCTTGCTAAAGTCAAAGTAAAGAAGACATACTGATACCCTTAACAGTATAAATTACATACACAGAATACGCTATTCCATTGTATGATGAATTTTTTCATTAATGTTCAAGTGCAACAGCATTATAATACTGACTAGAAAATATCCAAAGCTATACAAAGAATCTGAGCTTTTTTCTCAAAGCAGTGGTATACATTTAGATAAGGAAACATTTTAACTAGTTAGTTAAACATTTTTCATAGGGTCCAGTGGGTTTTAAAAGCATCTGAACTTATATATATGAAACTGCAAAAGAAAAACAGATGAATTCAATTATTTCATAAAGTGATTTATGGGAGATTCAACTTGCTAACCATTAGATGGGATGTGAGTGGTGTTCCATTAAAAGATAATGAAGAAAGCATAAAAAATCAAATTGATTTTTTTAATCCAAAAAAATAAGAATGCAAATCACAACCAAAAGAAGGTGAGAAGTCCAACTTGTAAGACTGAGTCCCAGCAAGTGAAGAAAATACTGAATCAGACAGTAAATATAATGCACTACGAGTCTGTAATTCTTCGGTGACGGAGATTAAATGTGTGAAGCAAGTCAAAATTTCAAACTTATTTTCTTACTTTAAACCAAGTCACTTCCAAAATCTCAATATAAACAGAGAACACATTCTTGAAGAAAGTTAAATCAGTGGCATGTATGATTTTAAACATCAATATAAGCATTGTTAAAATCATTAACAGATTGATGGTACTGTGAAGGAGAGCCTGGTTTGCTGAGTGGTTAGAGCGCTTGCCTGCCGCGCAGGAGACCTGTGATCAAGACATCTCTCAGAAGAAGAAAATTTTCCATTTGCTCTCCAGTCCATCCAGCTGAAAATGGGTACCTGGCCCTATTCAGGGTTGGGGAAGGTGAATGCAGCGAGGGAGAGTATTGGGCCCTGCCCTTACTATGATCACCCCAGAGCAGTGGAAACTAGCATTCTGCTCCCTACGGCTGACATGGCTACTTGACTACCTTTACCTTACCTTTCACAGTTTCAGTATTGTGAAGAAGTAACCTTTATTACATAAGACACTAGTCTATAACAACCTGCCAAATATAAAGTATCTAATATTAAATTTGTGTATGATTTTTTTTCTGACACAAACAACATACAGGTAAGTTTTTATTGACCTGAAATTGTTTATTCCCCATGTGACCCAAGTCTTTCTAGTTAATTTAAATCAATTTGATCAGAAACAACCAGCATCTGTGTGACATTGTACACGTTTCAGTTCATCACATAAATAATAAAATAATCATCATTCCCAAGTTCCTCATTTTTTACAGAAGTTTCATTATTGATGTTTGAAACAATAAGGTCAAAGATGTGTCAATGCTGGAAGTGTTCAAAGTTGGTGTGTAATTAAAAAAATATTTTGTAAGCTTCTTTTCTCTCATTTTTTTAAAAGTCAAATCAGACTGTTATTTTAGTCATTTGTTTCAATCACACACATCTCAATGCCTAACAAAAATAAACATACAAAGAAAGAAATATTGATTATGTCATCTTGTGGAGATTACCCTTACCATGTCAAAATTGCAGAAGAATAACTCTTGAGCAAGTAATTAATATACTGATGTGGCCAACAAGGCAAGACATGAATGCCACTTGGTATCTGCATCCCATCCATCTAACAGCAAAACATGACTCCTAAGGCTTTTTTTCCACTAGAACCGTAAGTTACCGTCCGGCTGCAGGGAACACAAAAGCAAACACCCGGCGAGTCAATCTTCCTGCACCAACTTTCGAAGTACGCACCATCGTTGTTTTTTTCCTGCAGCCACACCCACCTCCATCTGTTTTTTACACCTTTTTCAAGGATAGAAACGTCACTGTCCAAAGTCAGTTCTTTCATTCTTCGCTTCCTTTGATTTCGAAATGGCGACTTCGACCATGCCACTTTACAACAAGCAGAGACGTCTCTGATAACAAGGGACGTTACTCTCAGCGAACAATGTACATCTCTTCGAGGCTCACGAAGCAGGCCACTTCTCTTCACTGCCGATGCGATGTTTCTTCGGAAACAATGTTGAAAACCGGTGAAATTCTCTGAAAATATTTCTACCGCAAAATATACTTTGAACGAAATCGGAAACCGGAAACATTCTCCCGAAATTATTTCAAAACCGGAAAATATATTTTGAACGAAATCGGAAACCGGAATTCCGGCTCAAACCGGAAAATTAGCACCCCTATGAATTACCACTGCTGACTTGTCACTGTGCTGCCGACAGTTACTACAGAACAATGTCTTAGGGCGGGCAAGTAGATATCTAGGGGCACAAGTAGATTTTTTCCATGAACTTGTCCACAGGATAAATGAAAATGACCTGGGAATTTCTAACCCTGATGGTCACCACAAATGTCAGGGGAAAGTAGAACTGTGTCTTTAAAGAAAAATGTGCATAAATTTACACACTTCAGCTCACATGTGCCTCCTGCAGATGAAAACCACCACTCTGTGTGACTCACCTATACATCTGAAGGGGCGAACACGGTGGTCATGCAGAGCGTCCCCATTCTTGGACGGCCAGCCAGGGATGGTGACCAGGTAGGAGGCTTCCACAACATTGGTGATGTTGTGGTTTGGGTACATCTGCCAGAACACATCTTTTACTTCCCAGCAAAAAAAAGAAAGAAAGAAAAAAAAAAAACCTATTTGCACAAGAATGCAGACACCATTTCTGTGAAATACCAAACATGAATAATAAAAACAAAAGTAATACACCAGTTTAAAAACACACAACTTGGAAACATCCCCAGAAAAAAAAAAGATATTTCATGACTCAAACACACACACACACACAAAGAAAACAACATGGAGTTTGAAACAGTCACGTCAAGAAAGATGAAACAGTGCCCAGCTTGTGGGGTAAAGATGAAACAGTGCCCAGCTTGTGGGGTAGTTGTGCCCCCTCCCCCTCCCTCCTCTCCCTGCAAAATGCCATTCATTAAAAACTGCATGGATCCGGCCTCTTCAGTTCGCAGCTTCCTCAACTCATTGTCACCCTTCCTCATTCAACTCACTGTCACCCTTCCTCATTCAACTCACTGTCACCCTTCCTCATTCAACTCACTGTCACCCTTCCTCATTCAACTCACTGTCACCCTTCCTCATTCAACTCACTGTCACCCTTCCTCATTCAACTCACTATCACCTTTCCTCATCCACCTCACTGTCACCCTTCCTCATTCAACTCACTGTCGCCCTTCCTCATTCAACTCACTGTCACCCTTCCTCATTCAAATTACTGTCACCCTTCCTCATTCAAATTACTGTCACCCTTCCTCATTCAACTCACTGTCACCCTTCCTCATTCAACTCACTGTCACCCTTCCTCATTCAACTCACTGTCGCCCTTCCTCATTCAACTCACTGTCACCCTTCCTCATTCAACTCACTATCACCCTTCCTCATTCACACTCCTCACGCACACTGCTTCCAGCACCTTCTAGTATAATCTGACAATAAAACTGCCAGCACTGAAGATTTCTGTCACAGCAGCATTTTTGCCATCACTTGCTCAAATCTTTTTGCAGTAAAATTGTGATTGTGAAGAAATTTCAGCACGAGATACGTTTCCACTGTCCTTTTGCCACATAGCTGCAGACTTACTGAAGTTACTCCTGATGTTTCATAGGAACCTTACAGATTCTATGGAACACAGCACAAGCCCTCTTTATTAGATTTTCCTGAGGTCTTCGTCACTGCTGGGTGCTCATGTAGATGTGGCAGTCATCGACAGCCAGCTCCTGACTTTGGCACATCAATTCAGCACAAAGGGGCCGGAATGGCTCGGTTGTAGAGCGCCAGACTCATAATCTTGGTGATCATGGGATTGTGGGTTCGAATCTCCGCCAGGCCGTTTTGGTACAGAGGGATTTTTCCCTTGGAGTTAACATTGGTTTGTCTGACTCCATTCTATACAGTCCTTAAGTGAGACTATAACCAAGGGGGATCTGTGGTTGAATCGCACTACACGAACAAATAATCATCACAACTTCGAGAAAGCCACTTTGGCCGTTGGTATGGATGACATTACAATAGCATGACCTTCCCCGAAGTTGGAGTATGGCTGCTCTAATGGCCAGATGAAAAAAATGGTCATACACACAAAACTCCCCTCCCTTTGTAGGGTAGATGGGATTAATCCTTGCCTGTCTACAGGGAGCGCCGGCAGGAGTATCAGCTTGCCTTCAGTAGAAAAAAAAAAATCTCGGCACAAGTGCACCTGGCCATACTACTCCCCACCCCTTTCTCTCCCAGTATACAATACTATCCATCATCAAGATCAACAGCCTTGGAGGTTTTCTGTCAAGCTTATCTTGCATCTGTCAAGTCTTGTGAATCGTCCTTCTTCACTTATTCAGAATCCCTGAAACAGCTTACGATCATTCTACTTGCACTGGTGTGGATTTGGGCGTTCATCACTGATAAAAATGTGATTGGTAAAGGCACCACACTCTTCAAAATCCAACACAAAAGAGGCAGACTACAGACAGCCAGCCGGTTGAAGGGTTCAGACACAGTCACACTCACATTACCTTTCAAACTAACTTCAGAGACAGACTATAGACAGCTGACAGTCACACAACCTTTCAAACTACCTTCAGAGACAGACTACAGACAGCCGATAGTCACACTCACAACCTTTCAAATTAACTTCAGAGACAGACGACAGACAGCCGATAGTCACACTCACAACCTTTCAAACTACCTTCAGAGAGACTACAGACAGCCGATAGTCACACTCACAACCTTTCAAATTAACTTCAGAGACAGACTACAGACAGCCGATAGTCACACTCACAACCTTTCAAACTACCTTCAGAGACAGACTACAGACAGCCGATAGTCACACTCACAACCTTTCAAACTAACTTCAGAGACAGACTACAGACAGCCGATAGTCACACTCACAACCTTTCAAACTAACTTCAGAGACAGACTACAGACAGCCGATAGTCACACTCACAACCTTTCAAATTAACTTCAGAGACAGACGACAGACAGCCGATAGTCACACTCACAACCTTTCAAATTAACTTCAGAGACAGACGACAGACAGCCGATAGTCACACTCACAACCTTTCAAATTAACTTCAGAGACAGACGACAGACAGCCGATAGTCACACTCACAACCTTTCAAATTAACTTCAGAGACAGACGACAGACAGCCGATACGGATAGTCACACTCACAACCTTTCGAACTAACCTAAAAAAAAACGAAAAAGTGAGCATGATACTGATAAGGGCAAGCCTAAAACAAGAATATTCTTGTTTTTTGTAAAATTTATTTAAAATTATTTTATTCCAATTTCCACTTACCTTTCTGCAATAATTCAAAATATCCCGTTTATTATCCCAGCATTCCTTGGTGTCCTTGTCGCTAATCCATCCATTGACACCCCGATGCATTGCAGGCATGTTGCAGATGAACGCTACCATGGGTTCATGGTCATTCTGGGTGGCCAGCACCTGTAACCACACATCACACAAACCTTTCAGGATACTTTCCCAAAGGCAAGCACCTGCAACCACACATCACACACACCTTTCAGGATACTTTCCCAAAGGCAAACACCTGCAACCACACATCACACACACCTTTCAGGATACTTTCCCAAAGGCAAGCACCTGCAACCACACATCACACACACCTTTCAGGATACTTTCCCAAAGGCAAGCACCTGCAACCACACATCACACACACCTTTCAGGATACTTTCCCAAAGGCAAGCACCTGCAACCACACATCACACACACCTTTCAGGATACTTTCCCAAAGGCACAACTACTTGCCCATCGATCTTGGCACTGAATAATGAACAAACGGAAACATAATCATAATCATCTGCAATTTTGTCAGCAAACACTGAAACAGGCCCAACTTCACACACCCTGTGGCTGTTCTCCATTCTCACTGGTCAAGCTTCCTGACTCAATCAATAATTTGACATAACAATGTTACCGTGTTGATGTCATAAACAATAACATAACATTAACTGTCGATGCCATAAACAATAACATATTAACAATAACTTAAAATATAGTTTCACAAAGCAAAATGTCTGTCATGACGATTACCTGATAACATGGATGAAATAGCACAGGGCTGTCATTTCTCCAAAGCAAATATTGCTCTTGCTTGATGGGCAGGTCGCTTTACTATCCACATACCTGACTCAAGTGACCGTTTGCCCTGGCCAATCTTCATTTTCCTACCATGCCTAATCAACATTTCAATCTTATCATTTCATGTACATTTACAAACAAACAAAATTTGGCCAACTGATCGTTCTCAATTTCTCCATCAAATCGTGCATGCTGGACACATGAAATTTCGTTGTTGTTTTTTTTTTTTCTTTTTTTTTTTTTTGGTAACCAGAAGTTAATGATTCCCTCATCAGGTTGCTTGTGGAAACAACTTAAATAACTACAACTGTACAAGCCATCTTTTCAGATTCAACTGTCTCTTTGTTTGCCCGAGTCCTAACCTATCCTTTGTCTCCTCTTCTCTTCTTTTCATACCTCTCTCCACCCCCACCCCCACCCCAAAAAAAACAACAAACAAACAAACAAACAAAAAACACCTCTCTCTTGACTGTACAATGAATTAAAACTTCCCTATAACTACTCTTTGAACGCATATTTCATTCTTATAACTTGTTCTCCTTATCCACATGTTGTTATATATTTGCAAACATGTGCTGGTGCTGTTTTCAGATGTAATATATGTGTTCAAATGCCTCTATTTACTGCTCTAATGGTAACTGCTTTTGTTTGACCGGTGGGCGATAGATGGAGAGGGAGTGTGAAGAGGGTGGGGCTGGGTGGGGTTACATGTGGACGAGACAGCTTGCGACCATGAGGTGCATATTTGCATACTGCCCATTACTTATTTGGCTTATAATTTGACATGCTTATGATTTCATTATTGCTAACATTAGGACATTCAAATTTCAACTGATTAGGCGTATAAATGTTCTTATCTATAACAAAATTGATGTCAATTTCCAATATAAGTGCCTCTTGGTTGCTGCGGCAACATATTTCTATTACACCAAAGAAATGCTGAATCTATCCCATTATCATGTCAAGTTGTAAGCCAATCAGTCTGCAAATAAATTCATAGAGGTGTCTTCCCTAACACTCGCAGTTAAGCAACCTGGGGGCTGGGGAGACAGAGGGAGACACAAAGGAACAGGTACACACTGCGGTATGTCTCTTTTAACACCAACCTTCAGTATAATATATACTTAAAATGGGTCAGGCCCAGGCCAGGAGAAACCTGAACCCTGCCTGTGCATACATTGTTCATTTTAATGAGCCACTGACCCAGTCTTCAGACTTGCCTGTACCACTCTATGCTAGCATAGCACACAGCAGCAGTTCACAAGCTGGGAATAATACAACTGTACCGTAACTGCACAGTGTACCTGTACACAACTCAGGCGGACTAGCTTCATTTCTGTCTGACAACCAATGTCATGACTTACATATATATATATATATATATATATATATATATATATATATATATAATTTGTGTGATTCAGTTAACCATTGTTGGGTTGGGTTTTGCTGAACTGTTTTTAAACACATGATCATCATGATTAAGTTTTATGGCTGTGGCTCAGATTAGATGGTCCAATTTGTGGGACAAAGAAGACAATTTAAAGGTTCACAAAATTGTAAGAGACAAAAAAGGCATAGAAAATGTTAGTAAGAGTGCTACAACACAAAAGCTTACCCACTCTATGTTACTTTTGTGTTACATACCCTGTCATGAAAATGTCTTCAATCTTTGATTCTGGGCAATAAAATGAAGTCACAGATAAGATGTTGAATGATTACATAATGTGAAAAAAAGACATGGCTAAGCAGGCAAGCCGCAGACACTATCTAGTCTGGAAACCTGTTCTGTAATCAGTCAAAAGTCATCGGCATCAGTAAACATGACATTCAAAATCAGAAATGAAGCTTGAAATTCAGGGTAAGTTTATAAATGATTGCTCCATTAAAGTAAAGTAAAAGCTACCAGTACCATTTCCCCGGGATTACCACATAGTTGACTAGCTTATCATAATCTGAATAATGGTAGTTAGTAATGTTGCTTATAGTTATAGCCCAGCTGACCGCAAAGGGCCATATTAGGGCTGTAACCACATCCAAGTCAACTCACAAGTCATCTAAAAAAAAAAGAAAAAAAAAACATTCACACAACCCTCTAAAATACACCTTCTAAAAAAACACTGGAACCTTCATTAAAAAATTTTCTTTCGTAAAATCTTAGATCAGATTTTTAAAAAAAGTTAGTCTATTTCAGAAATTCAAAGATCACATCCAGTGGGACATCTCTGAACAAGGTTTTCATACAGTCTGCTGTAAAATGTTTATGTCTCACATCATGCGAATTTATCCCAACACTCTAAAAGAACATGTTTCACTGTGAGTGGTGCATGACATGGAATGCACTACGGAGCTTCTTTATCGTTTAAAAGATAAGAATGGGTGTAAAAGGAGTGGCCTGTATGCAAATGGCACAAAACTGTTTCTTCTTTACGACCGCCTCAAGAACATGGTAAAAACTCTTTCAGTTTTGGACGGATTTTGTACAATTTGGCATCTGATACACATGAATGAACTAAAACATGATAATATTCAGAGTTATTAATCAGTGTATTGGATTATACTAAAAAGCTGCCCTGAATATTACATGAAACTTAATTATCCTCATGAACCTGTCAAATGTAGGCTAAAGTATATAATCAACACTTGACTTCAGAAACCAGATAGTTATGTACACCATCACATCGTTTTACTGTTGTGATGTCATCAAAGCAGAACTCTTCACAATCTGATTCTGTTTTATTTCATTGTCACAGAAACATCTTAAACAAATTGCTGTCCAAACTTCAATATAAAACTTTGGTTTGGCATAAACATAATCAGCATTTGACACTATTCATTTTCACTGAAAGTAACCTAAAATTTAATACAAAGTCCAAAATTTCTGCCAGTTTTGTTTTATGTGTCAGATTTTTTTTTTTAAACTTATGTGGCATCACTCTTGCACCTTTAAGTCTTGTTTCTTTAGAATTATACGTAAAGGTATGAAAAAAATTATATTTCTTCCAAATGTTGTGTTTTAGTATTTGCATGGGATGCTATGACATGTGACTGGTCGTCAGGAAATAGACAGACACCATTTCCCCAACTCCAATTCCATACACGCCTAGAAGTCAAAGCAAACAATTTCTGTCATTTATACCCTATAGCCACACTGATCGACTGATAATTACTAAAAAACAAAAGATAAAAAGTTATCAACACAACTGACATGAGCTGGATTCAAACTCTGGCAACAAACATTACATGAAATTTTCAACTACGGAAAGGCTGACAGCTTACTTCTTCAATCTGTCACAAAAACTGGGTCAACATTGGGTCGCAAAGTATGCAATTTCAATTATATTCAAGCACATTAATCAAAAGTAACAGTCTTGAAAATAAACTATAAAGTTTGTGTTGATTTCTTCAAATTCCATCATAAAGAGAACAGTGAATATATATGCCTCCCAACATACCCTTAAAGAGATTATATTTTAATTATAAAAGCTGTTGATTCCGTTTCTTCATACTCACAGTCTTGACCAAATTTTCAGTGTTGTAATGTTAGTGCTATCAAGCCATGACCTTCTGTTTACAAAACAAGCCTCAGTTGAAAATGTAAGATTGTGAATTGACTTTTCATGCGCATGCGCACGAGTGTGTGCGTGCGTGTGTGTGTGTGTGTGCAAGTGTGCGTGCATGCGTGTGTGTGTGTGTGTGTGTGTGTGTGTGTGTGTGTATGTGTGTGTGTGTGTGTGTGTGTGTGTGTGTGTGTGTGTGTATGTGTGTGTCCATGAGCCTGTGTTCTTCAAACTACCATCTTAAGATCTCCTACATTATGTCCGTGACTTACCTAAATACCACCTTTGTCATTCTGACTTTGGGAGGCTTCCAAAAGCTTTGAATACTGCATGTTATCACTTCATCAAGCGCCACACTGGATCAAAAAATTTTTCAATGGCTTTGTAACATTTTATAGTTCTGAAAACCTGAACAGTTGTCAGGTGGTCATGATAAACGCAGACATACACAGGCAGCACGTTTGGGTCACAAGAAGCAGAAATACAGTACGTTTTTTTCTTTTTTTTTCCTTCTTAAAGTAAACTGCATTAGACTGCATGTTTAGCCCTCTTAGGAATGACATGAAATTGCTGTGAACAACCTCACAACAACCTCACTTGGTAAAGCTCCAACTTTGTTGATTTCTTATAAATGCTGCTGTATCAACCATTCAAATCATTAGAACAAGGCTATTAGAGCAATGTCCCTTGTGCTATCTGCCTCTTTTACAGTGATGTCCTTTGTATTGTCTACATCTATTCTTAGTAAAGGACTACAAATCCTTCACTTCCCTTTTGAGTTCAATTTAACTTCCTTAAAGAATCTGATTTTTCATGAAGAACAGCAATCTATTTGTTGTTGTTGTTGTTCCTTTTTATGTCCACATTGTCCTCCCTTTTCCAGTTTTGAATTTGTAATTTTAATTAAAGCATCCTGATATGAAGTACTGCTTAGTACGTGATGAATGTATTGTACAACTGTTCAATTTTATTTTTCACAGACTGACCCACTGAGTTTGTCAGGCTTTACAATTTGACATCCAATTCTGGAGAACTGTTGAACATATCCTGAAGTGTCAGGCTTTACAATTTGACATCCAATTCTGGAGAACTGCTGAGCATCCTGAAGTGTCAGGCTTTACAATTTGACATCCAATTCTGGAGAACTGCTGAGTATCCTGAAGTGTCAGGCTTTACAATTTGACATCCAATTCTGGAGAACTGTTGAGCATCCTGAAGTGTCAGGCTTTACAATTTGACATCCAATTCTGGAGAACTGCTGAGCATCCTGAAGTGTCAGGCTTTACAATTTGACATCCAATTCTGGAGAACTGTTGAACATATCCTGAAGCGTCAGGCTTTACAATTTGACATCCAATTCTGGAGAACTGCTGAGCATCCTGAAGTGTCAGGCTTTACAATTTGACATCCAATTCTGGAGAACTGTTGAACATATCCTGAAGTGTCAAGCTTTACAATTTGACATCCAATTCTGGAGAACTGTTGAGCATATCCTGAGTGGAGTGTGTCACATCATGTGTGACTGAAGATGTCGGAGTGGGGACTGACCATTTGTTCCCATGGATGTGGTTGAATTGTCAATGGGGAGTAGATGCAGTCACTGATATAGTCCGCAAATTGGTGTCGGTCTTGTTTGAGACCAACCGTTTTAAGCATCATTGGCATAACAGGTAACTGCTTTTCTTGCTGATGACAGCAGCTTGGTTGTGCCTGACAACTCCCTGTGGGGTTTTGATGAGATAGACTGAGAGCAACAGGTTGTTCAGATGACCTCACCAAGACATTGCACGCCTCTGACCAAGACAGAATGGCTCAGAAAGTTGGAAGAACTTTTGCTGCACAATGTTTCTCGTTGATAGTGCTTCCTTGTCAGCAACAGCGAATCGTACTCACAGTCAGGAAGAAGTGGTTATGGAATGAGGGAAAACTAGAATCTTAGTTTTCACCTTTCAGTCCATTACAACTTACAAGTTGGAGATTTAAGCCATTCTGCACAAGGGATGCTCTGTGCATATGCAGTTCCATGTGTACAGGTCTTTGTTCTTTCTTTTCAGAAGCCATTCTGTTGTCTTGACTCCCATTCAGCTTCTCTGTTGGCTTGTGGATGTTCCAGTGAGCTGGTCATGCACGAGTCCATATTCTGTCACAGATTTTGCCAATTCATGGCTTGACTGGAGACCATCATCCAAAATGCAACAGACATTCTTGTGCAGCAAAGACATCTTTAACTTGATGTGACATTCACAATGAGCTGGTGAGATTTTCTACACAGCTCAACAGCTCGTAGCTGTGAAAATGGGTGATCAGAGAAAGATAAAGGTAGGAGTGGTTCTTTCTGCACTTGTTTATAAATGGCGCAGGTAGAGCATTTGTTCAGAGTATCCTCAATATAATCTGATATGACATAATGATGTAAGGCCACAAGACATGAGTGAGCCAGTGCATGGCATTCAGTGATTCCAACTCCAAGATGTCCCTCACGAAGACAGTTCAGGACGCCCATCCTCATACATCTGGGCATGATGAGGCAAGGTCAAACAGAAGGTCACTGACAATAATGAGATGTTCCCCGCTGAGCTAAAATTGCTTTCAAGAGCATTTGGGTTTTCTGGCCTGTAGATAAGCCAGCTGTTTGAGCAGTGCTTATGGAACTGCTGCACCCCACCTTCAGCTTTCTGTACCTCATGGGTTTCCGGCAAGCCTTTTACTGTTGCTGAGAGAATGCTGATGCTGTGTTTGGCAAGGACTGTTGTCTCACTGATGAGGACCATGTCAGCAGATTCAAACAACCTACAATGGTCCTCTGGAAAGGGCACTGGCTATGATCTAATTCTTGCTTCAACATGAATGACATGAGTTTTATCATGAGTCAAAGTCTCCAGCACAGCATGCAAAGGTGGCATTTTGCAGAGTTCAGTGGTGCTGAGAATAATCAATGGCTTGCAATCAGTTTCCACAGTCAAGTTTAGACCTAAACAGGCATGAAAGTGACCAACAGTAAAACAGGCTGAAAAATCAGCGGGGGTCTGGGGGTTGGCGTAGGCCCCCAGTGGGGCCCAGGGGCAACGGCCCGGCGGGGGTCAGGTGGCAGAGCCCCCTGAAGCTAATTTTTTTTAATGAAATAAAAGGCCTAAAACTGTAAATAAGCCCCTATTTCAGCGCTGTTAAGAAAGGCAAATAAGCCACATTTTCATGTTTTCAGTAATGAAAATAATACTTCAAAAGAATATACTTTTATATGTGCATACTGACTCATTCACTCAAAACAATGAGACAGCCTTCATCACAACATTGATTGACTGACGTCAATCTTTCCACATGGAACACAAAATGCAGCGCCTTTTTCGTCTAATTTGCGAAACACATCACCAACTCGAACATCGTCCACTTCCTGGTCTAGCCAGTCCCACCTCCAATCGTTTCTCATCCCTTTTTTTTTTGCCGTGAAATCGCGACGCGCTTGACAAACCCCCAATTTAACGATGTCCGATGTTCGACAGGCGCGAAAAGACCGGATGTTGATTAACGGCGGAAGTGACCGGTTGACTCTTTTGAGAATAACAGAGAGTTGCAAATTGTCCAAATGGGAATAGCATCGAACGAAAGTTTATTTCAGGAATTTTTTTTTTTTTTTTTTTTTTTTGGCGGCACTTTTTTTGGGGGGGCGGCGCAGATGAAAAAAATGGGCGGAAAATCCGCCTTAGGCGGACAAATTTCATGCCTGCTAAAATATGACTGTACACTTTTCACATGTCCATTTGGTTGCTAGTGCTTCCCTTCCGATAATCGCATTTATATCATATTTCTTTTTTTCCATCACTGAGGATAACATGAGATGTAAGACTGCTCCAATATCACAGTCTGAAATGTCAGTTGAATTGATTGTTGACCTTTGAGGGTCATAATGTGCTAAGACAGATAGGGATGTAACTTTGTAAGCAGTTCTTTAATTTGTTGGAAAGCAAATTGCTGAGGATGATCCCATAACTCAGACACTGTGTCTTAGCAAAGGAACTGACACAAAGGTGCATTGGTATCAGAAAGTTTGGGAAAGTATTTGGCAAGCAGATTCACCATTCCCATGAATGTCAGGTTTGTGATGTTAGATGGATTAGGAAATTTCTTACCGCTTCTAACCTTGTCACCAACATCAACAAGCTACAGACATTCAACAGATGTCTTCAACATCAAATGGCCAGAAGTCATCTCCAACGAACAACTGTGGGACAGGATGAGACAAGTCCCAATTGAAACTAAGACAAAGAAATGGAAATGGGATGGATCGGCCACACGCTACGGAAGCCTGTATCCAACGTAACCAGGCAGGCTCTGGATTGGAATCCATAAGGAAAGCAGAATGTGGGTCGACCAAAACAGACTTGAAGTGAAGGTGAAGACCACCGGAATGACATGGGCCGAGCTAAGGAGGACCTGCCAAAATCACGTGCGTTGGAGGAGTATCGTCGCGGCAATATGTTCCTCAAGGAATCAAGAGGCATATAACTTTATAAGTCAAGGAGTGTCGTCACAGCCCTATGTTCCTCAAGGAATCAAGAGGCATATAAGTCAACGAGTGTCGTCACAGCCCTATGTTTCCCAAGGAATCAAGAGGCATATAAGTCAAGTGAGTCAAGTGTTTAACCTTGTCAGGACCGGGATGAACTCCTTGGTGATCGATGATGTAACCCAAAAATTTCACTGAGAATTTTGAAAACTCACATTTTTCATTCATGTTCCTCCTGTATCTTTTATAGATTTAAACACTGAAGAACTCTGATGAGCCGTTCATAGGTGTTTTGGTCTCTAGAAGTAGAACGGACAAAATATTGTCCATGTGACAGAAGACTCAATGCTTTCTGACATCATGCGTTACAATTTTTCAAATGCAACGCTGATGCAAAATGGAAGATGAGTGAAACAGAAGCATCCAAAGAGAATGATGACAGTTGTGTGTAGCTTTGCATCGGCACCAAGAGGAATTTGCTAGAAGCCACTCTCGCAGTCAAGGTTTATGAAAATTTTACTCTGACCTAACTTTGCAAAGTTTTCATCAACAGTGAACATAGGGAAGAGTGTTTTTTGTACTGCTTAGTTTCAGCTTGATACGATCTCACAGATCTGGACAGCCCCACTGTTTCAAGGCACTTCTACAATGCCTGAGTGCCAGCTTGTAATGTTAGTTCTTTTACCAGTTGGTGAAATGACATTAACCTTTTCACATTTTCAAATTCAGCTTTCATTTTGGAATGAAACGAAGAGTTTTTTTTCTTTCAACAATTCAAGGTGTAGATCTATAAACAAACAGCTTGTGCATCATTGTTAAGTCTGATTCTGTAGTCCTGGTGATTCAATCCAAGACCTGTAAACAGACCTAGAAATTCGATCTTGAATATTTAAGCCTAGACCCGAGTCACTGACCTTGTTGGGATTTGGATTTGGACCCATATCTTTAATTGCATCAACCCATTTGATCAGTTCAATGCAACGCTTTCCTTGAGAAGAGAGCACAATTGATAGCGCAGCACATACATAGTCTCCTATGTAGTTCAACCTCAACTGTTGAGCTTCACGTGCTAGTGCTAAATGGAGACAGAGTGAAACTCCAATGTTTTGCTTTTCTGCTGAAAGAAAACGCACTGAATCTAATTGTAAAGAACTTACATCATCACATGGTCTCATATGTAGCTGATCTGCTGGAGAGTTGAATTTCACAAAGAGCCAAATGGGACAATTTGTCAATTGTCAGCCTTGGTGACCTGGACCTGCTTAAGTATGAAAAAGCTGCTCATAATCTTTAGGTCTCAAGTCCCCAACATGGAACCTGTGCTTTCATCCCTGTGACTTAAAACCACCTTGCTTTGGTATGCAGTTCTGCCTCAGATCTTGTTGACATTCCCACGACAGAGAATTTGACCCGAACCTGCAGCCGACCTTGATGATGATCTAGACCTCCTAAGCTATCTCCATCCTCAACTTTAAATATGAGCAATGAAGCTAAAGACTCTTATCTTTCCTGGCAATGTTTACTTACCAGCTGTTTAGAGGAATGGGGTTCTATATTTTCAGTGGACCTAGGACAGTCCCACTTCCCATTCAGTCAGGTTGCGCTCAATGTTCAATGCTTGAGCAGGAACTGGAGGCAGCTTTGCAAAACAAGGAATACAACTCTTGCAGCACCTCCCCCCCAACCCCTCTCCAACCAATCCCTTATAAATTCCCCCCTTCCAATGAAGTGAGGTCCAAATTCATCCATGGACAACTGTCATCCTGTGTGTGAAGACAGTTTGTTTATTTCTTTTTTTTTCCCCTTCCGATCTGCGCGTTGTTCCATTTTTCAGCTCTGTAGAATTCCCCACACACTCCTTCAGCTTTCCTTCCTTCATCAAAGCAAGCAGGTTGTCACTGGTTTTTCACACAGAATGAATATCATCAAGGTAAATTAAATTTCACCTTACTTTTCTCAAACTCAAAGTTAAATGCAGAAGCTGCACTGCTCACATCCACTGATCCGGTGCTGTGTTTTATTCAATGCTTTGGTCTATCCAGTGTCTTCCTTTCCTTTATTAATGCAGCAGCTGAAAGGTACAGTGTCGTGCTGGCACTGTATTATAAAGTAGCAGCTGATCTGTGCAAAACACAACCACCACCCAGTGCTATTAAGGAGCTTTTGCTTCTTTTGTTGTTAACTTCTACAGTTGTACTAACTAAGTGTGCAACTTATATCCCACTCCTAACAGTAACACCAATAAAATATTTACACTTTGGAATTGGAGTGTTTGCTAAAATCATACTTACGCCACGGATTTTTGCACATTCATACACATGCACTCTGCCTTATTGATTCAGTCCACACAGTGACCTGAGGCTTAAGGGTCTTGTCATGATTATTGCCAAGCCCTCTATCTATCTAACTTCTTGTCCATGTCCGTCACCATCTGAATCTCCTGTTTCACTAAGTCTTGTAATTGTACTGTACATATATTATCAATGCCATTATAACAGTCTATGGATGTCCTGTCATTGTGCCATGACAAGACTGTCTGCTTTGGGCCGGAGATCATACTCATAGCGCTGGTCTGTCACTGGCTTTGTCTGCATGACAATGTTCCTGAACCAGCAAAGTTGGGAGATTTGTCCTAAGTGTCGTACTGCCGGAATTCATGATTTCATCTGCTTGTTTACCTGACCTCTAGTTAACACTCAGGCAAGGCGCACTTCTGCCAAGCATTTCTGTGCACACAGCATCTTCATGTGCCAAGTACACTCTACCCATTATCATATCACCATACTATGTTAAAAATCCCCCAAATCTATTTTTATCAGTCAGTATGATCTCATTTCTTCTTTTTTTTTTTACCAACTGCTCATCTGCCTATTCAGTATAAATAATGATGCATCATCAGCATGACACAATGTCTGAAGTAACATGATACATGATGTGGGTTTTATGTTAATCTAATATTCAGTATGGCAGACGCTAGGTGCACTGGTCAGTGCGGCATGACTGCCAGCCAGGCGAAGCATATTGAATCTATTGATCACCAAGATCATCTGTCACAATGAAAACTGTGAAGATGCCTCTCCTGTTGTTATAGGTATCTAACATTTCAGAGAACTCTCCCTAATTAGTTTAAGATATCTTCTGTGATCAACATGGGACCATTGATCAATATGACAAATGTTACTGGCAATTACAACTGAATGAAAGCATTAACAGATAAAACCATTTCGGAGTTATGGTTCCAAGAGTTTAGTAAAAACTGGAGAGAAAAAAAAACTGTGTGGCAGGAAACAAGAAGTAAGGAGCCTGCAGTCTGAACAAGCAGCCAGCCAGAGAAGATGAGGTAGACAGTGATTCAAGTGAACTACAGACGATCCAATTGGGAAGAACCATGGTCGAACCGAGTCTGGCTGACCCATGTGAATACACTCTCTTAAAAAAATGTTCATTCATTTGTTTTCTATTCCTCCTGTTCCCAAGAAATGGAATAAGTAGGTCTGATCTTGACATACTTTAATTTGATGTTTAACAGTATGTGCATAAACTTGTCCTTAAGCAAACTGTAATAACAACTGTTAAGTGATCATAATTACTAAGATAGTACAAAACAAACAAATTTATAAAATTTATTTTATCACTCAAAATACTTATCACTGACATTACAGTGTCATCTTCGTGTGTGACATGACAGCGACCGGGAAGGTTCTGTAACAATAATTATCATTCTGTCAAGTTTGATCATCATGTCTACAATGTTACTTGCTTGGAAAATGCCAACTTTCAATCCACAGGTAGACACAAACATACGCATACATGTACACACACATACACAAACACATGTCTATTCACAAGGGTCAGTGCGACCTCCCCATTTGATCATTAATGATATTGGACTGTCTCGCCTCATTTTGTCTCGCGAGCTGTTCACGCAAAATTTCATCCAGTTATAGCCCTGTTACTTTTCTCTGGTTGCCAGCACTTTCATAGATCTGTTTAAATACACTACAATTTTTGGCCTGTTACTTCCAAAACAGTTACAACTGTTGGTGCTTCAACTGTATTGCTGCACAATTTATGATGACACTTTTCATTTTGATCAATGGTCCCTTGCTGATCACAAAAGATTTGTTTTAACCAGTTGCGAGGCATACAGTATGATACTGAGAACCTACTACTGAGAACTTAACCAAGACAGAAACCTTCACACGTTTCATCGTGACAGCCGGTTTTGCCTCGGTGACACTGATCCGTGCGCCAAGCCTAGCCAACGGTCATGGCGCACTTGCCAGTTCGGTAAGTGTCGGCCCACACAGCATGAAATATATACACTCACTTGTTAGACATGCGAGTCAAAAAAAATTGGGGATGGGAGGAGACGGAGGAGGGAATGGGAGGGAAGGAGACAATAAATCCACTTGGACCACAGACCTGAAGTGTGATGCCTTCCTACTTGCCTAATCCTAGCATAATGAATACATTGACAGGATGATTCACTCCGCTTGAAGAACTGATGATGAAGAGATGGAACAAATTCCAGTTCCAGTTCCAGATCGGATCGTCGACACTGAATTGCATGATAACCTTTCGTTAATTTCGTCACATACAACTACTGGTCTACTTGTAACAACTTACCTGCAAAATGCCACACAAGACAGTCAAAATGAAACCTCCACTCAAAGTGCCCATCGTTCCCAATCACAACTCCACAGTTAAGTCCGAAAACTGGAGACGAAACCTGTCGGGCGTCGAGCTGGGAGCAACAATGAGACGAGAAAATGTCGGATGCGTACTGAGATCATTACGTTGTTCGTTCGTGTCCTCTTCAGTGATTGGTCAATCTTACAATGCGCCAGGATGATTATGCTGATCAAGGAAAACCCGAGTACGGTGCTTTCGGTGTTACAATCCTTGAATCTCTTTAGTCTGGGCAAAATTAAAGCAACGTAATGTTTTGATTTATTTGTACTAAGCTAATTTTGGCAGCGTTATGCTTTAAATGTAATTTCATGCCATATTTCGAGCAGGTGCGTGCGGTGAAACACAACCAATCAAAAACCGTTTAACATAGATTCTTAAGGCAGCGAAAGAATGTTGGAGGTTTCAATCAATGAAGCGCGTGCTGGGTGTATGTGTTGCTACAGACGCTGAATACTGGGCGTAAGCGTTGTAACAGCGACTCACACTAGAAGCCCTATACCCGTCCAATCCATTTTGTGAAACATTTTTATTCGCTTTTTCACAGTTTGTGTCAGAAAGAGGAACTTGTTGTGGGACCGACTTGTATTTCCCAGTATGTCCACTGTGACTGGAATTCTGCCAGATGTCTGGCTTATTGCCAGTGCAGCGCCCGTCTGTAACATATGGCAGGAAACTACGGCCTTGTCTCACTGACATCAGTGACAAACAAGATAAACCACCATCACCTTCACCTCCAAAGGTGCTACCTCTCCTTCCTTGACACATAAAACTCACCACATTTGCTACTCGGGCGTCAGGTTGTGTGCACACACACGTGTGCGCGCGCGTACGCATGCGCTTACTAACATAAACATTCCAACCGCACTCACTCTCTCACGCACACGCGCGCGCGCGCACACGCACGCACACACACACACACACACACACACACACACACACACATACACACACACGCGCGCGCGCGCGCGCGGGCGCGCACGCGCGCCAACGGCACACACTCACTCACCCACACACACGCGCGCGCGGGCGCACTAATTGCTTACACAAACATGCCAACGGCACACACACACACACACACAAACACACACACACACACACACACACACACACACACACACACACACACACACACGGGCACGCTCTCTCTCTCTCTCTCTCTCTCTCTCTCCCCTCTCTCTCTCTCTCTCTCTCTCTCTCTCTCCTCTGGGCGAGGACTGGATGTGAACAGCAGATCAGTGCTTAGTTATTATCCTTGAAAATAAAGACTTTTGTCTTGTCTTGTCTTGCCACACACACACACACACACACACACACACACACACACACACACACACACACACATATTAATACTTGGTGAGTTTGTGTCTTGAGTCACAAGCTGACTCATTCGATTGTGGTGCGAGAGGTATTGACATGTTTGCAGATCCATTTGTTATTTTTCTGTTGATGTATGCAGATATTGCTTTAGTTTCTTGCTCTGTGGCAGACTTGCGGAAGAAAACAGAGTATCTGGGAAATTGCTGCCTGTCACACAACGGTCACACACGCTCGCATACAAAGACAATCATGCGCCCGGGGAATGCCCCTCGCGTGCAACCTCACATCAGACTCCTTTCTTTCAATAACACTAACCAGGATACAATTTTAAAGTTCTTCCCCCAGTAATTTCTTGTTTTTATTCTGTGCCTCACTTCTTTTGACGTAGGGAGCTTCTAATATTTCCTGTTTTTTCTTGGCCAAGATATCGTTCAACAAGACGCTTCTCCGCAAAACAAATTATGTTCAAGTCACATTCACTCAATGCACAAACTTCTTTTTTACCCTTTAGGTTATACAGACGTCCAAACAATTCATTCCGGGTTCACAGACCCCAATTCCTATTATTCAAACTACTCTGGGTTCACAGACCCCGGTTCAAAGTGTTACATTTCTCCCTTCAAATTAATATTTAAAAAAAATGAAAATCCTCTACGCAGCGGCCATGTACCACTTCCTCTGTACAGGGTGCTTGCCCCTAGAATCAACAATATTTAACAAATGGTTGAGCGTTCAACTCGTTATTCTTTTTAAACTTCTTCTTCCTCTTCTTCTCCTCCTAGCCAATCTCTTCTTTTCTTCAACAAATCTGTGCTCTCTCGTCCGCTGCTTCCGTCAAACTGACACGCAATCTCTCTCTCTCTCTCTTTTTTTTCCAAGGAGCACAAATCATTACTTTTTTTTTTTAACCCTGACCAATGAGGATCAAACACCCTGCAAATGTGAGTTTTCAATGCGAGTTCAAAGTGAAAAAAAAAAAATTCTTCCTCACCTTTTTTTTCCAGGGGCGCATGACCCTCCCCCCTCCTAGGGAAAAAATTACCCAAGGGGGAATTCTCCAAAGCTCAGAAAGAATGGGAACAGACGAAACATCATGCCATTGACAAGAACCATAATCATAAATAATAACTAGAGCATGAAATCGCAATAAGCTTACATCGACGAAAACCCTTTTCTGTGATTGGATAAACTGGAGTTACGCCGGTCACGAGGCTTGTTACACTGAGGTGCCCGACAAGACTGACACAACTGGTGCCGTGAATTTGGAGGAACCCATAATTACGCTCTCGTGGACGGAAGAATACTACTACTACGCTCTCGAAAGATGTTATATTTTGATGCCTAAAATGTTTTGTGGAAACAAACCCTCAAGTTTGTAAAAGAGTAAACATCCTTCTGAGATGTATTTGTAAACAAGAGAAAAGACTAAGAAAATTCGACGTTTGTCAAAGGGTGACAGCGTGATTAATCGGCGTAAAAAAGTTGTAATAATATTTTTCTTTCTTTCTTTTTTTTAAGTGTGTCAAAGACGCCGTTAGATTTTTGTAACTTTAAGGCACCCTAATTGTGAAAAGGGACAAATAGTCACGAAAGGCGTTGAACGAATTAGTGAACAAATAATAAATTCCTAGGATTAGTTATTGAGCACCATTCCAGCAATTTACAGAGCAGCTGGGTGTTGCAATGGCTGAAAGAAATATTGAATTCTAAACAAAGCTTGCTCTTATAATTTTGATTGAAAAAAAATTGGGGAGTTAACCATTCATATCTGCAGTGGTAGATAACTCTACCTACGTAATAGTACGTGCTTTAGTGGGTGAATGGGGATTAATAAATGCTTCTCAAAATGAGCTTTCAGCCAGCTTAGAATCCCCAAGAGGAGACAATCTTCAAAGAGAGAAAACTCACAAACATTTCACAACTCCTGGTCAGACACCGGTGAAACCCGATTGTTTGCTCCTCAGTGACTTCGGTAAGTCCTTACGTGCGTGTTCTGCCTTTTAGGTTTAAACCAGAATGCTGTCCCAGAAAAAGGCTGGTGTGCAATACCATAGTATGTTTGTTGAATTTCCAAAGGTGCCACATAAGACGCAAAAGAAAATCATGAAAACAGCAAAATAAGCTACATATTTCTTGTGAAAAGTAGAAAATATAAAAAGATAACATCATAAGACACAAGTGCTGAGGGCCAGTCTTGGAATGAATCAAGCAAGGGACTGAATTATAGTAAAACTACTAAATTCCAAGGATAAGTAACTGAGCACCATTCTAGCAATTTACAGAGCAGCTTGGTGTTGCAATGACTGCAAGAAATATTGAACTATAAACAAAGCTTGCTCTTACGTCTAAGATTGAAGAAATAGGGGAAGATAAACATCATATCTGCAGTGGTGGATAATTCTACCTAAGTAACAGTATGTGCTTGAGTGGGTGAATGGGGAATAATAAATGCTTCTCAAAATAAGCCTTCAGCAAGCTTGTAGTCTCCAAGGGGAGACAATCTCCAAGAGGAGGAAACTCACTAACATATCATAACTCCTGGTCAGATACCGTATTTTGAAACCTGATTGTTTCTCCTCAGTGACCTCGAAAGTCCTAATTTGCAGTCATTGCAACACCAGCACCAATTTTTGTTCATTGCTGATTATTATGGGTACTTTTTTGTCTCTTGCCCTGTTCAGTAGGTAGGTTTCCCCATCTCCAGGCCACGGGTGGTAATGGCCACCAGGGGGCCGCCAGAGTGCTTCTTTCTCTACGTCTTCATTTTTGCTATCTCGGTTTTCTACTCTCTCTTGTTCTTGTTCTTGTCTTTTCACACACTCTCCCCCCGCCCACCTTCTCCATCCATAAGCTCCTATCTAGTTTTGTATATGTTCGTTTGTCATATTTTACTTAAGATATTTTCTTGTTTGTTAGTATTTCTCCTCTCTTTTTAGATGTTTGTCTGCCATGATTTCATTGCTTGTTTTTGGTATGCAATTTTGCATTGTTTTGTCTGCTTGGTGGAAACATTTTGTTTTCCTTATGGTATTCCTCGGGTATAATTCTTGTCCAAATCTTCAAGTATTTTCAAACGTACTGATGACATAATTCTTCTACCAACGTCTTCAAATTATCAAATTGTGATAAAACAAAGATCAAACTGCACAAAGGAGTACTAAATACGCCAAACTAACGGACTAAGTTTGTCATTGTTAACAGAATTGCACCTTTATAGAACAAAATTTGATTATCTCCTTACATAAAGGTGCGCGCGCATGCACGCACGCACGCACGCACACACGCCACGCAACGCACGCACGCTCGCACGCACGCACGCACGCACGCACGCACGCACGCACAGCACACACACACACACACACACACACACACACACACACACCACACACACACCTTAAAAATCTTGTTGACCGATGGAAAATACTTAAAAGACATAAAGGTATGAGTGTGATGAACAAATGCAAAACAAAACAAACACGAAAACAAAAAACAAAAAGCTGGACTCATTACAGATTAATTAATCATTAGATAGGACTTTTTAAAGTTTATAGTGGCTGGTCACATATTCCCAGTGATTCTGATTCATCCTCCATTTCTTGTATTACGGATGCAACAGGTTTGACGTTTCAAAACAGTTCGATCCATCCAATATAGGCCTACGCCTGCAGTCTTCGTCTTTTTTTTTTTTTTTCTTTGTCTGATTTGAAATAAGCTAGATTCAATCTAAAGTCAGAGCATTCGTAGTATACTAGGGGGCCGGAATAGCTCAGTGGTAGAGTGCCGGACTCGTAATCTTGGGGTTGCGGGTTCGAATCTCCGCCGGGCCGTTTCGGTATAGGGG
>CM031628.1:15927527-15945027 GCA_018398815.1 Conus ventricosus
GTTCTGCTGGAAGTAACTCCTTTAGCCACTCTAGTCATACTCATTTGAAAAAAAAAAAAATCTAGAAATGCACTATCTAATGCGAATGTAGAAATGAATCATGCAACCGATGGGAACATTTCTGCTAAAAGTAGTCTTACAGAGTACTTAACTGTCTTGATAATATTCTTACTTGGCATGAATCATTACGTTAATACCAGGAATCCCTAAAATTTACACATGCGCGCGCGCGCATGCATGCACGCACACACACACACACACACACCACACACACACACACACACACACACACACACACACACACACACACGGAGAAAACAAGGGAGCTAACAATACCTCCTGTCCCTTAGACTACAAATGTAGTGGCCTTTGACATATGCTTTGCGTCCTATTGTGAGTGAAGTCCATTTCCGCATTTTTTTCCCCGGCAGTAAGTAGGAACATGTCACGTGTTTGGACAGATGTTTCGTAAAACTTCTTTCAGTAGGAACATGTCACGTGTTTGGACAGATGTTTCGTAAAACTTCTTTCAGTAGGAACACGTCACGTGTTTGGACAGATGTTTCGTAAAACTTCTTTCAGTAGGAACATGTCACGTGTTTGGACAGATGTTTCGTAAAACTTCTTTCAGTAGGAACACGTCACGTGTTTGGACAGATGTTTCGTAAAACTTCTTTCAGTAGGAACATGTCACGTGTTTGGACAGATGTTTCGTAAAACTTCTTTCAGTAGGAACATGTCACGTGTTTGGACAGATGTTTCGTAAAACTTCTTTCAGTAGGAACATGTCACGTGTTTGGACAGATGTTTCGTAAAACTTCTTTCAGTAGGAACATGTCACGTGTTTGGACAGATGTTTCGTAAAACTTCTTTCAGTAGGAACATGTCACGTGTTTGGACAGATGTTTCGTAAAACTTCTTTCAGTAGGAACATGTCACGTGTTTGGACAGATGTTTCGTAAAACTTCTTTCAGTAGGAACATGTCACGTGTTTGGACAGATGTTTCGTAAAACTTCTTTCAGTAGGAACATGTCACGTGTTTGGACAGATGTTTCGTAAAACTTCTTTCAGTAGGAACATGTCACGTGTTTGGACAGATGTTTCGTAAAACTTCTTTCAGTAGGAACATGTCACGTGTTTGGACAGATGTTTCGTAAAACTTCTTTCAGTAGGAACATGTCACGTGTTTGGACAGATGTTTCGTAAAACTTCTTTCAGTAGGAACATGTCACGTGTTTGGACAGATGTTTCGTAAAACTTCTTTCAGTAGGAACATGTCACGTGTTTGGACAGATGTTTCGTAAAACTTCTTTCAGTAGGAACATTTTCTTTGACTGATACCTGTGTGCCCAAACGAATGCCAGGACAACAAAGAGGAGAGGGATGAACACGCAACATGCAATGACGTGAAGCGGAACGGTCAAGTCTCAAACGCTCTGAAACCAGGAGCGAGGATAAACTAGCCAAAATTAATACTAACTGGTACAAGCTCACTGTTAATAGACCTGATGGCTTTGGACCATGGGGAAGATGTTCATTATCAATTATTATGAAGTCGCTGTTAATAGACCTGATGGCTTTGGACCATGGGGAAGATGTTCATTATCAATTATTATGAAGTCGCCGTTAATTGACCCGATGGCTTTGGACCATGGGGAAGATGTTCATTATCAATTATTATGAAGTCGCCGTTAATTGACCCGATGGCTTTGGACCATGGGGAAGATGTTCATTATCAATTATTATGAAGTCGCTGTTAATTGACCTGATGGCTTTGGACCATGGGGAAGATGTTCATTATCAATTATTATGAAGTCACTGTTAATACACCCGATGGCTATGGACAATGAGAAAAAATGTTTTATTTTCAGTTGTTATGAAGTCGCTGCCAATAGACCTGATGGCTTTGGACGAAGGGAAAGTTTATTTGTTATCAATTATTATGAAGTCGATGCCAATAGACCCAATGGTTTTGGACAATGAGAAAGATGATTTATTAGCAATTATATGAAGTCACTGTTAATTTAATAAAGCTGATGGCTTCAGACGATGAGACGTTATACTATCAATAAGTATGAATTCGCTGTTAATACTCACTGGCTTGGGACAGCAAGAAAGACGTTATATTATCAATTATCATAAAGTTGCTATTTATAGACCTGATGGTTTTGAACAATGAGGAAGACGTTTTATATGTAATGCAAAGTCAATGTTAACAGACCTGGTGCCTTAAAACAATGTGGAACACAATGTCATGTTATCACCAGTCATTACAAGTCACTGTGTTAACAGACCTGGTGCCTTAAAACAATGTGGGACACAATGTCATGTTATCACCATTCAATACAAGTCACTGTGTTAACAGACCTGGTGCCCTAAAACAATGTGGGACACAAGGTCATGTTATCACCAGTCATTACAAGTCACTGTGTTAACAGACCTGGTGCCTTAAAACAATGTGGGACACAAGGTCATGTTATCACCAGTCATTACAAGTCACTGTGTTAACAGACTTGGTGCCTTAAAACAATGTGGGACACAATGTCATGTCATCACCAGTCATTACAAGTCACTGTTAGCAGACCTGGTGCCTTAAAACAATGTGGGACACAAGGTCATGTTATCACCAATCATTACTAATCACCGTTAGCAGACCTGATGCCTCATGACAATGAAGAACACATATCATCAATGATAACTGTTAATGGCCCTGATGCCCCATAACAATGAAGAACACACATATCATCAATGATAACTGTTAATGGCCCTGATGCCTCATGACAATGAAGAACACATGTCATCATCAATGATAACTGTTAATGGCCCTGATGCCCCATGACAATGAAGAACACACATATCATCAATAATAACTGTTAATGGCCCTGATGCCTCATGACAATAAACAACACACGTCATCATCAATGATAACTGTTAATGGCCCTGATGCCTCATGACAATGAAGAACACACGTCATCATCAATGATAACTGTCAATGGCTCTGATGCCTCATGACAATGAAGAACACATGTCATCATCAATGATAACTGTCAATGGCCCTGATGCCTCATGACAATGAAGAACACACGTCATCATCAATAATAACTGTTAATGGCCCCGATGCCCCATGACAAGTAAGAACACATATCATCAATGATAACTGTTAATGGCCCTGATGCCCCATGACAAGTAAGAACACATGTCATCATCAATGATAACTGTTAATGGCCCTGATGCCTCATGACAATGAACAACACACGTCATCATCAATGATAACTGTTAATGGCCCTGATGCCTCATGACAATGAAGAACACACGTCATCATCAATGATAAATGTTAATGGCCCTGATGCCTCATGACAATGAAGAACACGTCATCATCAATGATAACTGTGAATGGCCCTGATGCCTCACGACAATGAAGAACACGTCATCATCAATGATAACTGCTAAAGGCCCTGATGCCTCATGACAATGGAGAACACATGTAATCAATGATAACTGTTAATGGCCCTGATGCCTCATGACAATGAAGAACACACGTCATCATCAATAATAACTGTTAATGGCCCTGATGCCTCATGACAACGAAAAACACATGTCATCATCAATGATAACTGTTAATGGCCCTGATGCCTCATGACAATGAAGAACACATGTCATCAATGATAACTGTTAATGGCCCTGATGCCTCATGACAATGTAGAACACACGTCATCATCAATGATAACTGTTAATGGCCCTGATGCCTCATGACAATGAAGAACACGTCATCATCAATGATAACTGTTAATGGCCCTGATGCCTCATGACAATGAAGAACACACGTCATCATCAATGATAACTGTTAATGGCCCTGATGCCTCATGACAATGAAGAACACGTCATCATCAATGATAACTGTTAATGGCCCTGATGCCTCATGACAATGAAGAACACATGTCATCATCAATGATAACTGTTAATGGCCCTGATGCCTCATGACAATGAAGAACACGTCATCATCAATGATAACTGTTAATGGCCCTGATGCCTCATGACAATGAACAACAACACGTCATCATCAATGATAACTGTTAATGGCCCTGATGCCCCATGACAATGAAGAACACATATCATCATCAATGATAACTGTTAATGGCCCTGATGCCTCATGACAATGAAGAACACATGTCATCATCAATGATAACTGTTAATGGCCCTGATGCCTCATGACAATGAAGAACACGTCATCATCAATGATAACTGTGAATGGCCCTGATGCCTCATGACAATGAAGAACACACGTCATTATCAATAACAACTGTTAATGGCCCTGATGCCCCATGACAATGAAGAACACATGTCGTCATCAATGATAACTGTTAATGGCCCTGATGCCTCATGACAATGAAGAACACATATCATCAATGATAACTGTTAATGGCCCTGATGCCCCATGACAATGAAGAAAACATATCATCAATGATAACTGTTAATGGCCCTGATGCCTCATGACAATGAAGAACACACGTCATCATCAATGATAACTGTTAATGGCCCTGATGCCCCATGACAATGAAGAACACATATCATCAATGATAACTGTTAATGGCCCTGATGCCTCATGACAATGAAGAACACACGTCATCATCAATAATAACTGTTAATGGCCCTGATGCCTCATGACAATGAACAACACACGTCATCATCAATGATAACTGTTAATGGCCCAGATGCCTCATGACAATGAACAACACACGTCATCATCAATGATAACTGTTAATGGCTCTGATGCCTCATGACAATGAAGAACACATGTCATCATCAATGATAACTGTTAATGGCCCTGATGCCTCATGACAATGAAGAACACATGTCATCATCAATGATAACTGTTATTGGCCCTGATGCCCCATGACAAGTAAGAACACATATCATCAATGATAACTGTTAATGGCTCTGATGTCTCATGACAATGAAGAACACATGTCATCATCAATGATAACTGTTAATGGCCCTGATGCCTCATGACAATGAAGAACACATGTCATCATCAATGATAACTGTTATTGGCCCTGATGCCCCATGACAATAAGAACACATATCATCAATGATAACTGTTAATGGCCCTGATGCCCCATGACAAGTAAGAACACATGTCATCATCAATGATAACTGTTAATGGCCCTGATGCCTCATGACAATGAAGAACACACGTCATCATCAATAATAACTGTTAATGGCCCTGATGCCTCATGACAATGAAGAACACACGTCATCATCAATGATAACTGTTAATGGCCCTGATGCCCCATGACAATGAAGAACACATATCATCAATGATAACTGTTAATGGCCCTGATGCCTCATGACAATGAAGAACACACGTCATCATCAATAATAACTGTTAATGGCCCTGATGCCTCATGACAATGAAGAACACACGTCATCATCAATGATAACTGTTAATGGCCCTGATGCCCCATGACAATGAAGAACACATATCATCAATGATAACTGTTAATGGCCCTGATGCCTCATGACAATGAAGAACACACGTCATCATCAATAATAACTGTTAATGGCCCTGATGCCTCATGACAATGAACAACACACGTCATCATCAATGATAACTGTTAATGGCCCTGATGCCTCATGACAATGGAGAAAACACGTCGTCATCAATGATAACTGTTAATGGCCCAGATGCCTCATGACAATGAACAACACACGTCATCATCAATGATAACTGTTAATGGCTCTGATGCCTCATGACAATGAAGAACACATGTCATCATCAATGATAACTGTTAATGGCCCTGATGCCTCATGACAATGAAGAACACATGTCATCATCAATGATAACTGTTATTGGCCCTGATGCCCCATGACAAGTAAGAACACATATCATCAATGATAACTGTTAATGGCCCTGATGCCCCATGACAAGTAAGAACACATGTCATCATCAATAATAACTGTTAATGGCCCTGATGCCTCATGACAATGAAGAACACATGTCATCATCAATGATAACTGTTAATGGCCCTGATGCCTCATGACAATGAAGAGCACATGTCATCATCAATGATAACTGTTAATGGCCCTGATGCGTTGGTCCAACGAGGAACACATCTTATCAATAATCATATGAAAGTCACGGGTAATAGCTCTGATGCCTTAAAACGATGTGGAGGACGTCTTATTGTCAACTGTTTCAAAGACACCTTGACAGGCCTGATGTCTTAAAACAACGAGGAACGTATGTTATCATCAATTATTACAAAGCCACTGTTAATGGTCCTGATGACTTGGAAGAATGAGGAACAGATCTTAATTAATACCATTACAACAACTTTAATTATTATCATTACAACCACTGTTACTTGACCTGATGACTCTGAAGAACGAGGAACAAATTTAACCATTATCATTACAATACCAATTATCGTTAAAGAGTCATTGTTAATGGACCTGGTGACTCTGAAGAACGAGGAACAAATTCAATCATTATCATTACAATACCAATTATTATCGTTAAAGAGTCATTGTTAATGGACCTGGTGACTTGGAAGAACAAAGAACAACTTTTATCAGTACAAAGTCACTGTTAATGTCATGAGAAGGTGAGTTTCTGACACCATACATGATTCATAGGTCATCTTTGGTAAGCCTTGTTCTGCCTTTTGATTATTTTCTCAACTTAAAACTCAGTAATGAATGCCTTATTATTTTCTTCAACTAACTCCATCTGCGCGTGACCAGAGTCAGTGCATCTGGGCGTGACCAGAGTCAGTGCATCTGCGCGTGATCAGAGTCAGTGCATCTGCGCGTGATCAGAGTCAGTGCGTCTGCGCGTGATCAGAGTCAGTGCATCTGCGCGTGATCAGAGTCAGTGCATCTGCGCGTGATCAGAGTCAGTGCATCTGCGCGTGATCAGAGTCAGTGCATACAGGAAGTGGACCATAACCAACGGGCGTGTTGAACTTTGACTCGGTAACAATCTGTGCCGTGCTGGTCTCTCAGCAAGCCCGAGTGTTCGTTTCCGTTTTGTCCCCACAAGTAGGTGACTGAGAAAGCCAACAGACGTCAGAATGGCGCGCGGAGTGCTTACCAATGAAAGAATGTTACAATGTATGGTGATTGAAAACAAAACAATGGCAGTGTAAGTTTTAAAACCAAATCCTCTCTGACCCTCAGAAATTAACATTTATCTTGTTTGTATCAAAGATCATGTAAATTACAAATGAATTTTTTTTTTAAAATCAGAAAGTAGATTCTTTTAAAACTTTGTTTTAAATTCTGTCTCTGTTAGCAATATGGAGCTGTAATGACACATATTGATATAAGTGTCAGGCTATGCGACTGGCGGAATTCTGTCTTGCCATTGGTTACTATTAGAGTTTATGATTTTGTGGAAGGCATTTAAATCTGAACACCGATCGTTCAGGTCATTTACACACACACATCCACACACACACACACACACACACACACACACACACACGAACACACACACACACACACACACACACACACACACACACACACATATATTATATTATATATATATATATATATATATATATATATATATATATATATATATATATATATATATATATATATATATATATATATATATGTATATAACATCACGGAATGGACAGGCCTACGGCTGAGAAATACATTGCGGAGGGCAGAGAACAGAGAGGAATGGAGAAGGATGGTTGTCACTGCTTCAGGGTGCCCCCACGGACCGACGTCTAAGGGACCAAGTCAAGTCAAGTCAAGTCATATATATAGGGGCGGGGAAGAGGAGGAGGAGGAGAATATAAAGAGACACCATTGGAAGCCTGCGTTCTGTTCACATACGGCACAGACACGCACAGGACATTCCATTAAGACGTCAAGGGATATAATTGCTCCTTGGCAGATACTAGTGCGTAATGACAACTGTATGTGACACGACAGAACCTCCACTGGAGCGTTCCCATGGGTGTACCCGCCCAGTATATTTCTTATATTCTATATTACTATCTTTTTAATCATCTGGATTCTCCTTCTCATTTCCCCCCTCCCCTCCTCCTCATTCTCCCTTTTCTTCTTCTTCCACTCCTCTTCTTTCTTATCATCATCATCATCATCATCATCATCATCATCATCATCATCATCATCATCAGCAGTAGCAGCAGCAGCAGCAATGTCATCATCATCACCACCATCATTGTCACAATTATTATCATCAACGTTGTTACTGTTGTTGTTATCATTATTATTATTATCATCATTGTTGTTACTATTATTATTATCATCATTATTATCATTACTATCGTTATCATTATTGTTGTTGTTGTCGTCGTAGGCACCATCATCATTATTACTGCAATTGGTCTTACAACCAGATTACTGTAACTGTCCTCTAATTCCTCTCCTTCCTCTTCTGTATTTATCATAATTATTATTACTACGATTACCGCCATCATCATCATCATCATCATCATCATCATCATCATCACTAGTGGTAATTCATCATCATCATTATCATTAGTAGTAGTAGTAGTAGTAGTAGTAGTAGTAGTAGTAGTAGTAGTAGTAGTAGTAGTATCATCATTATCATTATTATTATCATTATCATTACTATTATTGTTATCATATCACCATCATTGTTGTTATCGTTGTTCTTTTATACAATTATGCTACCTACGTTATCACTATCATTGTTATTATCATTAATTTTTAAATCAGTCGTAGCATTTTCTTCATCATCATTATCATTATTATTTATTTTAACCCGTTGTTTACCCTTCAGCCTCGTTTCCATTCCATAGCCTTTTGGCACCCAGTTCGAAGAGAGAAGTGACTGTTCGCCCTTCCTTTTCACTGTGTTGACTGTTATCAGTGACTGTTCGCCCTTCCTTTTCACTGTGTTGACTGTCACCAGTGACTGTTCGCCCTTCCTTTTCACTGTGTTGACTGTCACCAGTGACTGTTCGCCCTTCCTTTTCACTGTGTTGACTGTTATCAGTGACTGTTCGCCCTTCCTTTTCACTGTGTTGACTGTTATCAGTGACTGTTCGCCCTTCCTTTTCACTGTGTTGACTGTCACCAGTGACTGTTCGCCCTTCCTTTTCACTGTGTTGACTGTCACCAGTGACTGTTCGCCCTTCCTTTTCACTGTGTTGACTGTTACCAGTGACTGTTCGCCCTTCCTTTTCACTGTGTTGACTGTTACCAGTGACTGTTCGCCCTTCTTTTTCACTGTGTTGACTGTTACCAGTGACTGTTCGCCCTTCCTTTTCACTGTGTTGACTGTTACCAGTGACTGTTCGCCCTTCCTTTTCACTGTGTTGACTGTTACCAGTGACTGTTCGCCCTTCCTTTTCACTGTGTTGACTGTTATCAGTTACTGACTGTTCGCCCTTCCTTTTCCCTGTGTTGACTGTTACCAGTGACTGTTCGCCCTTCCTTTTCACTGTGTTGACTGTTACCAGTGACTGTCCGCCCTTCCTTTCACTATGTTGACTGTTACCAGTGACTGTTCGCCCTTCCTTTTCACTGTGTTGACTGTTATCAGTGACTGACTGTTCGCCCTTCCTTTTCACTGTGTTGACTGTTATGAGTGACTGACTGTTCGCTTTCCTTTTTACTGTCTTGACTGTTATGAGTGACTGACTGTTCGCTTTCCTTTTTACTGTCTTGACTGTTATGAGTGACTGACTCTTCGCTTTCCTTTTTACTGTCTTGACTGTTATGAGTGACTGTTCGCTCTTCCTTTTTCCTGTCTTGACTCTCACAAGTGACCGTCTGTTCGCTCTTCCTTAAGTAAGTCTTGAATGTTATTTGCCTCGCCTGAAAAAGACCAAATAGGTCGAAATGCATTGCGTTTATTTTGTAATTTGTTTCCTCTTTCGTTTGGTGGTGCAGAAAGTCGTTTTTTGTTCTTGAGAGAAATTAAACAAAAGGAGATTCCTTTAAAGAAATGGACAAAGATAGACAATCCAGGAACAGATTCATGTTTTGTCGTCCAAAAGAATAGTGTTATTAATTAGGTTATTAACAAGCATTTAGAACAACGTTAAGCAGCAACTAAATTTTCAGTGACAGTTTTCACCTTTTCACGACCAGTTTTCACCTTTTCACCCTTTCATGTTCCTTTTCTTTGTCGGCAGATGATACGATGTGTGGCAGCAGCTTGACTTTCAGACATTGAGCCTCCTCGGTCGTCACGTCTATATGCCAGATTATTCACACAGGACTTTCAGACATCGAGCCTCCTCGGTCGTCACGTCTATATGCCAGATTATTCACACATGACTTTCAGACATCGAGCCTCCTCGGTCGTCACGTCTATATGCCAGATTATTCACACATGACTTTCAGACATCGAGCCTCCTCGGTCGTCACGTCTATATGCCAGATTATTCACACAGGACTTTCAGACATCGAGCCTCCTCGGTCGTCACGTCTATATGCCAGATTATTCACACATGACTTTCAGACATCGAGCCTCCTCGGTCGTCACGTCTATATGCCAGATTATTCACACATGACTTTCAGACATCGAGCCTCCTCGGTCGTCATGTCTATATGCCAGATTATTCACACATGACTTTCAGACATTGAGCCTCCTCGGTCGTCACGTCTATATGCCAGATTATTCACACATGATTGAACATTAGTCAGGGACTATTGAGAGCTCTGCTAGACGTTTGCAAAGATATTTTTCCTTCGTATTCAGAGATTGCTGATGTGTTTTGGTTTGTATAATTTTGATCATTATCATTACCATTATCATTATTCCTATCAGTAATATAACTATCATCATTACTACCTCGACTGACACATTGTCTCCTTGACAGCCTCGTTTTCATTCAACGCCCATCTTGCGCTGAAGTGAATGAAGATAAGTGATTGCTCGTTCATTTTCGTTATCCTGAGTGTTTTGTATCTTGCCTGAAGAAGACCTAAGAGGTCGAAACGCGTCGTGTTTTATCTTGTGATTCGTTTGTCTACGTTTTCTTGGCGGTTCGTTATTATTTACATTTAAAATTTGTTTAGATTTCCGCCTGCTGTCGCCTCGGTTTGCAACTAGTATAGTTTTGTTCAATGAATAAGATGTTTTTACACACACACACACACACACACAACACACACACACACACACACACACACGCGCGCGCGCTTACTCCACGCCCCTTATGAGAGGAAAATTTGTATCATTGACTACTTGTAGTTCAGTGTATTACCTGTCAAACTATGAACACATGGAGTTAACTTGTGACTCAGCGTGTCAAACAGTAACACGTGGAGCTGACCTGTGACTCAGTGTGTTACCTGTCAAACAATAACACATGAAGCTGACCTGTGACTCAGTGTGTTACCTGACAAACAATAGCATATGGAACTGTGTCACACTGTCACTCTTGCACACACGCATTCATGACAGCATTTACTCCATACGCACACGCAATCCCTCCAGTCAACCAAAAGGCGCACTACCGAATGTCTTTTCTTCTCCCCCTCTCCTCCGGGGAAAACACTTTACTAAATGAATTGAACAATTCCACCATCACACTCGAGTAGTTATCAAACAAATTCTATACATGTTTATCTCTCTCTCTCTCTTCACACTAAGAGATAAATCAAGTTACGAATTTATATGAATGAAGACTTTCTAGATTCTTCCTTCTTGCTAGAGAAAGAATACACACATCCTCCAAGAATATAAAGTCATGGCCTTCTACACAACATTAGCCCAAGATCCAGACCAGGAGAATAAACAATCCATGGATTCATTATGCCATACCTGCATCAGAGAAGGCACTCGCCCCTTACTGTCATGATGCCCTGTCCGCATCAGAAAACGTGCTTGCCCCTTGAACTCTCCAGTCACTGGGGAAACGATGAAATCCGACATCTCTACCCGGGTCTTCAATTACTGGGGCTGAACTATCGGTGTGTTCCCCGCACCATGGCCATCGTTAAACACCCGTCTCAGCACTTAAGAAACAGATGCCGTCGCAGCATCAGAGGAGGAATAGCTGACGGGGTGAAGGGTGAAGAGTGGAGGGCTGAAACACGAATAAGGTTCGTGTAAGTAACCTGCTTCCCAATTCAGCATATGAATTCTTTCTTTCTCTTTCTTTAGGTTTTTCCCTGTACCTTTCCCCAACTATCTATGGCTCACCTGGTAATGACTAGTCAGCGGTGAGGACCCCTTGACCAACGTCCTGACGGGTTCGAATCTTTAGGCCATCTCCTGGGCTAAAACTAATTCTTTCCTCCCTCCTCCTAGTGAGTGCATACTCAGTGTTCAAAACACATGACCAGCACCTTACCAGCCCTTATTAAACTATCTTTCAGTGGTCACTTTCACCCAATGACCACCCTTGTCTATCTTACTGAGTAATCCTCACAATTATTGGGGACGCCCGCTACACAGTCAAGCCACATGAATATTCTTCCTTTTTAGTTGTGGCATGGGGAAATGATTCATATCACTTGACTAAATGTGATAGAGCGTCACATGCCTTGATGTGAGGCTACGTCACATGACAAGCTGACCTGTAGTCCAGTGTGTTACCTGTCAAACAATAACACATGGAGCTGACCTTGTACTCGGTGTGTTACGCATTAAACAATAACACATGGAGCTGACCTTTGTTCAGTGTGTTACCTGTCAAACAATAACACATGGAGCTGACCTTGTACTCGGTGTGCTACGCATTAAACAATAACACATGGAGCTGACCTTTGTTCAGTGTGTTACCTGTCAAACAATAACACATGGAGCTGACCTTGTACTCGGTGTGTTACGCATTAAAAATAACACATGGAGCTGACCTTTGTTCAGTGTGTTACCTGTCAAACAATAACACATGGAGCTGACCTGTGACTCAGTGTGTTATCTGTCAAGCAATAACACATGGAGCTGACCTGTAGTTCAGTGTGTTACCTGTCAAACAATAACACATGGAGCTGAAGTCGTACTCAGTGTGTTACGCATCAAACAATAGCACATGCAGCTGACCTGTAGTTCAGTGTGTTACCTGTCAAACAATAACACATGGCGCTAACCTGTGACTCAGTGTGTTACGTGTCAAACAATAACACATGGAGCTGACCTGTAGTCCAGTGTGTTACCTGTCACACAATAACACATGGAGCTGACCTCGTACTCAGTGTGTTACGCATCAAACAATAGCACATGGAGTTGACCTTTGTTCAGTGTGTTACCTGTCAAACAATAACACATGGAGTTGCCCTGTAGTTCAGTGTGTTACGTGTCAAACAATAACACATGGAGCTGACCTGTGACTCAGTGTGTTACCTGTCAAACAATAACACATGCAGCTGACCTGTAGTTCAGTGTGTTACCTGTTAAACAATAACACACGGAGCTGACCTGTAGTTCAATGTGTTACCTGTCAAACAATAACACACGGAGCGGACCTGTAGTTCAATGTGTTACCTGTCAAACAATAACACACGGAGCTGACCTGTAGTTCAGTGTGTTACCTGTTAAACAATAACACACGGAGCTGACCTGTAGTTCAGTGTGTTACCTGTCAAACAATAACACACGGAGCTGACCTGTAGTTCAGTGTGTTACCTGTCAAACAATAACGCATAGGACTGACCTGTAGTTCAGTGAGTTACCTGTGGCTCAGTGTGTTACCTATGGCTCAGTGTGTTACCTATGGCTCAGTGGGGCTGACCTATGGTTCAGTGTGTCACCCGTGACTCAGTGGGGATGACCTGTGGCTCAGTGGGGCTGACCTGTGACTCAGTGGGTGTGACCTGTGGCTCAGTGGGCTGACCTGTGACTCAGTAGGGCTGACCTGTGACTCAGTGGAGCTGACCTGTGACTCAGTGGAGCTGACCTGTGGCTCAGTGGGGCTGACCTGTGGCTCAGTGGGGCTGACCTGTGACTCAGTGGGGCTGACCTGTGACTCAGTGGATGTGACCTGTGACTCAGTGGAGCCGACCTGTGACTCAGTGGGGTGACCTGTGACTCAGTGGGGTTGACCTGTGACTCAGTGGGGCTGACCTGTGACTCAGTGGAGCCGACCTGTGACTCAGTGGGGCTGACCTGTGACTCAGTAGGGCTGACCTGTGACTCAGTAGGGCTGACCTGTGACTCAGTAGGGCTGACCTGTGACTCAGTGGGGCTGACCTGTGACTCAGTGGGTGTGACCTGTGACTCAGTGGGGCTGACCTGTGACTCAGTGGGGTGACCTGTGACTCAGTGGGGTTGACCTGTGACTCATGGGGCTGACCTGTGACTCAGTGGAGCCCACCTGTGACTCAGTGGGGCTGACCTGTGACTCAAAGGGCTGACCTGTGACTCAGTAGGGCTGACCTGTGACTCAGTAGGGCTGACCTGTGACTCAGTGGGCTGACCTGTGACTCAGTGGGTGTGACCTGTGACTCAGTGGGCTGACCTGTGACTCAGTGGATGTGACCTGTGACTCAGTGGGTGTGACCTGTGACTCAGTGGGTGTGACCTGTGACTCAGTGGGGCTGACCTGTGACTCGGTGGGTGTGACCTGTGACTCAGTGGGGCTGACCTGTGACTAAGTGGGTGTGACCTGTGGCTCAATGGGTTGACCTGTGACTCAGTAGGGCTGACCTGTGACTCAGTGGGGCTGACCTGTGACTCAGTGGGTGTGACCTGTGACTCAGTGGAGCTGACCGACAGAACACTGACAACCACTGCGGGGTAAGCCCAGGCATCCAAAACAATGTCCAGTGTTCAGCCAGCAGAGAGACGGGTTGTGTGTGAGCTCACGTCAATTGCAGGAAGGAAGCCAACAGTCGCAGTTCCTGGACCCTCTTTCACTGTCAATGTTGGCCCCCTGCACCGAGGAGAGACTCTGGGTCAACCGGCGGCCGATGAACGGACTGCTGCACCACTCTTGCCTCAGGGCATTGTTTCCAGCCAGCCCACACTCCCACTGCCAGTGTCGCCGAGGTCGTCTGACTCATCCCTTGTCCGGAAAGTGAGGCTCACGGGGCCTGTCCTGCCACTGAGCGGCTGTAATCTGTCTTCCTCATCACCAAGAAATCATGTTGCCACCATCACCTCCTCATCCTTACTTCCCATCGTTCCTCTCCCCAATTCACTAGGATATTTTCGACGGCGAATAGTGACAGGTTGATTGTTATAGGTCGTTTTAGCGGCACAAGCCACAGACTTTTCTTTTACAGTTGTTTTTAATCCACTGTCCAGGACCCCCTTCTCCCCCTCCCCTCCCGCTCATGTTTTAACGGTAGTAATATCAAACGCATCTACGGGGCCCCCTTCCGTGACCTAGACAGCCTGAAGGGTGAGCAGACACTGTTGTTCTTTCCACCAACAGATCAGACTTTCACCTGCATCCCGCAGTTTTCTTGTTTGTCTGTCTTGTAGAGGATTTGGCCAAAACTATTGACCTTGTTTCAGTCATACTTCTTCAAAAACATGGAGTCTGGGCCAAGGATGAAACCATTTCATTTGGCTCGTGCCTGCACAATATCGAATTTCAGTTGCTCGGCAAATTCAATTTGTTGTTCATCCCTCAAAAGCCTATAACCTGAAGTGGACAGTGGATGGTATTAGAGCGGCAGAAGCTGGAACATCCAGACAGCTGACATCAGTCCCTGTGTGCACAGTGCAGTGTGGTGAGGTGACTTCAGTCCCAGTGTGCGCAGTACCTGCAGTGTGGTGAGGTGACTTCAGTCCCAGTGTGCACAGTGCAGTGTGGTGAGGTGACGTCAGTCCCAGTGTGCACAGTGCAGTGTGGTGAGGTGACTTCAGTCCCAGTGTGCACAGTGCAGTGTGGTGAGGTGACGTCAGTCCCAATGTGCACAGTGCAGTGTGGTGAGGTGACGTCAGTCCCAGTGTGCACAGTGCAGTGTGGTGAGGTGACTAGCTGATCCACTCCTGCCCCATCACCAGCTAGCCATGGAGGGGTGCCAACGACTGCTGCTTGTGGGCTGTGCCGTCCTGTGCGTCTTCTCCGACCTTGGGGTGAGTTACTAACACTCGGAACAGCAGAACAGAGCATGACATTTCTAGGTACTGCAAAGCCACTGCAGGTCTTCTTCCTTCCCTTCCACAGTTCCTCCTTGTCCCCCGGAACAGCCGATGGTTAGGCTTCTGAGTCTGTGGCCCCTGATAGCAAGCAGTGACTTACACACTGCGCGAATAGTCAGCATCACCATGGCTTCTGTGGCCATCCATTGTCAGTGGGTCCACACATGCTTCCCTAGTTAATGGACACACAAAGACATACATGGAAAATCCAGGCAGTATCTGTGACCATCACGTGACAGCACAAATCAGGCTATTTCGTGAACGGCTGGATATTACCACGATAGATGTGTAGGATCTAGTTTTCCTGCATGCAGGAGGTTATGGCTGCAGTATGCTAGAATACAGGCCTAAATGACAAATTGTGAGTCCCGCTAATGTGAGTTTGCGCTATGAAAGCATAATCTAAGACTTATAAATGCTAAATGTTGTTATTGTTGTTATTGTTAATCGCACTAAAACACTAAAACAGACCCACCTTCTGATATCAGATCCGGAAGATATTGAGACCTGTATATCCTTTCAGATCAGATCTTGTTACAGGGAGCTAATACTTAATACAAGGAATGTAGGCCTACATCGATCACGCTGTCAAAATTTGATTACAGACAAACCAACAGCGCACCGGTGTAACAGGCTTTTAAACGTCTTTCTGCATAATCATTACCAGAGTTCTCAAAGCCCGTGCGCTGAACTCTGTGGTAGTGGTTTTTTGCCTACGTTCGAAGAACTCTCGACCACAAGCTCAATCAGCCACCCAAGCAATTAACACTACCTCTCGCTTTTCCAAGCGATTGTTCAACAGACTTTGTTTTTGATTTTATTGATTTTAATGATTGATTTTAACATACTATTCATAGATCATGAACTGGTTAGGTACCTACTGCATTGTATCCATGTCATGATTCATGGAGTACATGTTATATGATTCACATATTATATTGGTTTGTCTTTTGGGCCAAAGTTAATCTGTCCATCAAATATCGCAATTCGTCTTTTGGGCCAAAGTTGATATGTGCATCAAATATTGCAATTCGTCTTTTGGGCCAAAGTTGATATGTGCATCAAATATCGCAATTCCTTTTGGGCCAAATATAGTTGATATGTGCATCAAATATCACAATTCGTCTTTTGGGCCAAAGTTGATATGTGCATCAAATATCGCAATTCGTCTTTTGGGCCAAAGTTGATATGTGCATCAAATATCGCAATTCGTCTTTTGGGCCAAAGTTGATATGTGCATCAAATATCGCAATTCGTCTTTTGGGCCAAAGTTGGTATGTGCATCAAATATCGCAATTCGTCTTTTGGGCCAAAGTTGATATGTGCATCAAATATCGCAATTCGTCTTTTGGGCCAAAGCTGATATGTGCATCAAATATTGCTATGTCAGAGCGTTCCTCCGTGGAGCGGACAGACGTTGGTTTCAAACCAATCATGGG